>CM053026.1:185759575-185862075 GCA_028564925.1 Lithobates sylvaticus | reverse complement strand
GCGGCCTATTCCATCGGCTCAATGGCATCAGTCACTCCTTCCCTAGCCCCACCATCATGTCCTGAGGAGTTCCCCGAACTGTTCGACCACAGTGTCAGGTACATGCTGCAGGAGGATGCGCAGTGTTTTGAAGGCTCCGATGATGGTACCCAGGTTGAGGATGAAGGCAGTAATGTGAGCCCCGAGAGAGGGGGTGCCCAAGAAGGACAAGAAACTGGCAGTCATGTTCCCCCAGCTGCAGCATACTGCCAGGTTTGCTCCAGTGGCGAGGAGGGAGGGGATGATGAGGTCACTGACTCTACGAGGGTGCCTGATATAAGAGAGGAGGAGGAGGCACATCTCCAACGAGGCAGGATGCCATCCAGGGGCCAGCTTAAGGACAGCCAACAGACTGCATCACACCGCAGAGCTCCACATGTGCAGGGCGCTGCTGACTCCGCACGTTTTTTCAAAAGTTCTTTGGTGTGGGCCTTTTTTGAGATGTGTGCAGCAGATCACACCATTGCTGTTTGCAACATATGTCTGAAGCGTATCAAGCATGGCCAAAACAGCAGCCCCTTGGGCACCACATATGTCGAGCTCCCATGCAGTCCGTTGGCAACAGTATTTAAAAGACCCACACCAAAGAACAAGGCGGACCTCTCCTTGCTCCTCATCAGCTGGGATCTCCAACCCCACTATACCTTCAGTCATCTCAGAGACCTGCACTGAGAGGAATGAAGGTGTAGAATTAGGTGTCCCAAGCACTTGCGGGCAATCTGCTAGCGGTACACCTAAATCCGAAATCCAAATTTCCCTACCCCAGTTGCTAAACCGTCATAAGAAATTTGGTCCCAGCCATCCACATGCTCAGCGGCTGAATGCTAGTTTGGCTAAATTGCTAGCACTCCAACTGCTGCCTTTTCAGCTGGTAGACTCTGCCCCCTTTCGAGAATTTGTGGAATGTGCGGTACCTCAGTGGCAGGTTCCCAAACACCATTTTTTTTCTCAGAAGGCCATTCCAGGTCTCTACCGGCATGTGGAAGGCAATGTTTTGGCCTCGTTGGACAAGGCGGTCAGCGGTAAGGTGCATATTACCTCTGACTCATGGTCCAGCAGGCATGGACAGGGACGTTACCTTTCTTTCATGACGTACTGGGTAACCCTGCTGGCAGCTGGGAAGGATGCAGGACAGGGTGCAGTAATGTTGGAGCTTGTCCCGCCACCACGCCTCCGAAATGCTGGTAGTGGTGATTCTGCCACACCTCTCTCCTCCACCCCCTCCTATTCTTCTTCCTCTATGGCCTCTTCCTGTGCAGATTTGTCCTCGGAAACCAGCGGTGCTCCATAGGCGTTCTAGGGGCTACGCAAGATCTCAGGCAAAAAAATGCCGTGCGCTACTTGAGTTGGTCTGCTTAGGCCACACTGGGGCAGAGATTCTGGCAGCTCTGCAGGGGCAGGTTCAGAGGTGGTTGACGCCACGCCAGCTACAGCCAGGAATGGTGGTTTGCGACAATGCCACCAACCTCCTCTCCGCCCTCCGAAAGGGACACTGTTTGGATCACATCCTTAATTTGGTGGTGCAGTGGTTCTTGTGCAGGTATCCGGGCTTACAGGGTCTCCTGAGGCAGGCCAATAAAGTCTGTGGGCATTTCCACCAGTCATATAATGCCAGTGCTCGGCTGGCTGACCTTCAAAAGGAATGCAACCTGCCCAAGAACTGCCTCATCTGTGACATGCCCACCAGGTGGAACGCAACATTGGCAATGCTGCAGTGGCTGCACACACAGCAGAGGGCCATCAATGAGTACCTGTGCTAGTATGGCACCAGGACAGGTTCAGGGGAGCTTGGCTTTTTTTCGCCACCCCAGTGGCTAATGATCAAGGATGCATGCACTGTCCTGTCACCATTTGGAGGAGGCCACGAGGATGGTGAGCAGTGAAAGTGCATGCATCAGTGATGCTGTCCCTCTTGTCTTCCTGTTGAAGCACACGCTGCATGGAATAATGGACTGGGCACTTGAGGCAGAACAGAGGGAGGAAGAGGAGGACTTCCTAAAAAGAGGAGGACTTCCTTACCTCGTAAGGCCCCCTTTATCCAGACAGTATTCCTGCAGGCCCGCCTATCACACAGGAAGAGGAGGAGGAGGATTGTGTCAGCATGGAGGTGGAGCCTGGCACTCAGCATCAGCAGCAGTCTTCAAGGGATCGTTTTCAGTCCCCAGAAACCTATGGACTTGTACGTGGCTTGGAGGAGGTGGCTGCGGATTATGTCGTCCTTAGTGACCCAGAGGACTCCAGACTTAATGCCTCAGCAAACCTACGCTGCATAGCCTCCCTGATCCTGCAAAGCCTGCGAAAGGACCCTCAGATTTGTGGTATCAAGGAGAGGGATCAGTACTGGCTGGCAACCCTTCTTGATCCACGTTACAAGGGTAAGGTTGCGGAACTTATCCAGCCTTCGCAGAGGGAGCAGAGGATGAAACATCTTCGGGAGGCCTTGCAGAAAGGTTTGTGCAATGCGTTTCCAGAGCCTGGGAGGTTGCAATTTCCTGGTCCTCCTGGACAACGTGTTGCTGTGGCTTCGGTCAGTCATAGAAGGAGCAGTGGAGAAGGTGGCCGTCTGACCGATGCGTTCAGACAATTTTTTAGTCCGCAGCCCCAAGGTCTGATCGGTTCCAGCAACCATCGCCAGCGTCATTTACATGGTGCAGGAATACCTTGGGGCAAGATCAGACTTGGAGACCTTTGCAACTGAAAATCCACTGGGTTACTGGGTCTTGAGGATGGATCACTGGCCAGAGCTTGCACAGTATGCAATTGAGCTACTGGCCTGTTCTGCATCCAGCGTTCTATCTGAACGCACATTCAGTGCTGCTGGAGGCTTTGTAACCGATCACAGAGTGCGCCTGTTCACAGACTCGGTTGATCGGCTCACCTTCATAAAAATCAGTCTTGGATCACCAGCTACCAAGCACCTGGTGCTGATGTAACCGATTCATTTTTTTATGAATGTGAGATCCTTTGAAGACTGCCTATGCTGATGTTGAGTGACTATCCTGTTATGCTGAGTGATTATCCTATTCCTCCTCAATGTTCATGTTTATAGCTTCTAAGAACATTTTTGGTTCTGGGCACCACCACCAGTGCCTAAAGCCCAATTTTTCTGACCCTGTTTAACAGGGGCATGTAATTACAATTTTTGCTGTAATAGTTTGCAGCAGGGCTCGTTCCTGTCTTCAACTAGAGTATCTGTGAGGGGTTGCAGTGTTGTGGCACCACCACCAGTGCCTAAGGCCCAATTTATCTGCCCCTGTTTAACAGGGGTGTGTAATTAAGATTTTTGCTGTAATTTTTTGCAGCAGGGCTCGTTCCTACGCTCAACTAGAGTATCTGTGAGGGGTTGCAGTGTTGTGGCACCAGCACTAGTGCCTAAGGCACAATTTTTATGCCCCCATTCAACAGGAGCATGCCTAAGGCACAATTTTTATGCCCCCATTCAACAGGAGCATGTAATTACAATTTTTTAATATAATATTTCACAGCAGGGCCGGTTCCAGCGCCCACCAAGAGTAACTGTGCGGTCTTACAGTGTTCTGGTACCACCAACACCTAAGGCCCAAATTTCTTCAGAGTATATAGGGCAGGCCGTATAGTATATACAGGCGGTCCCCTACTTTCAAACATCTGACTTACAAATGACTCCTACTTACAAACGGAGGGAGACAACAGGAAGTGAGAGGAAATCTACCCCTAGGAAGGGAAATTCTCTCCTGTAAGAGTTAATATGGGAAAAAGGTGTCTCCACTGATGCTTTATTATCACCAATCCTTGTTTCCCTAAAAAACCCAAATTTTCAAAATCCAATTTTTATTGGGACAGAAATTTGTGAAATCTTTGGAACAGGGGCACAGACAGCAAAATAAATGTTACAGGGGTGATCATAACCCTATGTTACCCAAAAAGCTTAAAAACAGATTTTTTGGCTGGAGCTACACTTAAAAAATGTACCTGTTCCAAATTACAAACAGATTCAACTTAAGAACACACCTACAGTCCCTGTCTTGTTTGGACCGCCTGTATACTGCTGTTCAGAGTATATAGGGCCTGGGGGCCCCACTCCTTTTCTTTTTTTAATTTGGGTGCGGGGTTCCCCTTAATATCCATACAAGACCCAAAGGGCCTGGTAATGGGCTGGGGGGGTTATATATGCCGTTTTTCTCAATAATTTTCATCCATATTGCCGGGACCCGACATTACATTACAGCCGCAAGCAGTTTTAAATGACTTTTATTCCTTTAGAAATGTCATTTTGTGCAGGGACTGTTCTAAACACGGGAAACACGTGCCACTTTACAGGCATACTATAGACACCCCCCAGGTACGATATTTAAAGGAATATTTCACTTTTATTTTTTCACTTTAAGCATCATTAAAATCACTGCTCCCGAAAAAAAACGTCAGTTTTTAAAACTTTCTTTTGCATTGATACTTGTCCCCTGGGGCAGGACCCGGGTCCCCAAACCCTTTTTAGCACAATAACTTGCATATTAGCCTTTAAAATTTGCACTTTTGATTTCTCACGTTCGAGTCCCACAGACTTTAACGGTGTTCGAATGTTCGCGCAAACTTTCGGTCCGTTCGCATGTTCTGGATGCGAACCGAACCGGGGGGTGTTCGGCTCATCCCTGGTTGCTTTTGCAAAAAAGAGGGGGGGAGGGTGGGACTTTAAATGAGGTGCGTGAGGTAGAGCCAGACACAACCATATACATATGTAAAAAATTATATTCTTTATTAGACCAAAGATAGGGCATGGATCAACCCATATAAACGCATGATAGCACATTGGCATTGGTATCAACATATATATTGAGGATAGTCACCAACATGACACAGAAAGTAAATATTGTACATCACAGTCCCCCAAATGGAGTAGGCATAACATTATATCAGGGTGGTAGAGCAATAAAAACCATCTAGAATCATACATATGAGATGGATGCATCAAAATAAGCTTGACGACATTTTGTGGACTTCTATCCACTCATCAGGAGCAAGTGCATCCATACAGGGGGTCCCCGACTTACGAACACCCGACCTACGAACAACCCCTACTTACGAACGGGGTGCTGCGGGGACCCTCCGCCATTTTTCGGTGGTTTTCGGCGTCTTTCGGCCGTTCTGCGCATGCGCGGCCATACGGAGCGTCGAAAAATGCCGGAAATGTCCGTAATTTGCCGCGCATGCGCAGAACGGCAACAGACGGAACATCGGAAATGCCCGGAAATCTCCGTATTTGTCGGTCTGCACATGCGCGCCGACTTACGAACATTTCCGACTTCCGTACACGGGGCCAGTCCCTAACGAGTTCGTAACTCGGGGACCCCCTGTATACTAAAAAGGGGATAAAAAAAAAAAATCACCAATATAGTTTGATATAGCCACAGACTGGAGGGGTAGAGGGATTAAGGATGATGATGAACAGATAAACGGCCATAACTGAAAGTACTCACATAAGAGCTTATACTAGGTCATGCGATACCACCTGCCGGAGGTCAGCCACATAAATATATCCAGCACGGGAGCTGAGGAAAGGACCCAAACATGAACCAGGAGCACACACGCAGTCCCCCAAAAAAGTGTGAATGGAAAAATCTTGATGTAACTGTGGATGGGTTTTCTGTATTGTATACAATAAAGTAAGTGGTTTGTTATCATATTAGTATAAATAAAAAGAGTATGCCTACAGGTTTAGCTCCATAGTCTCTTTTAGGAGGGACATTTCTTATAACCCTTCAAAAGAGGGGTAAACACCCAATGGCCAAAGAGCATCATTCTAAAATCTTGAAGCAACAGCAGAGGAGATGGCGGCCTGGGGGATGATTTGGCGACTCAAGCCTGGACCTGTCATGGGTGAAGGTGGACACTATGTATATGGTATGCTGCTCATAATTCCACATTATGGCCTGGACCTACCCAGAAAACGTATGTTCTGCTTTATTATAAATAGCTATATTCAAAGCCTGGAGGGATCATTTGTGGTAGAAGACGTGATGTTTCAATGTGACCTGATGGCAGGTGTTATTATAATGGCTTCTTGGTGTACCAGTGATAATTGATGCTTGCTTCTCTGTCCACTGGATGAATGGACCATAATGTCCTGATTTACAGTGCACAGAGTTTAAAATAATATTTGATGTTTTTGTTATCACCGTAATACTTGTCACAATCTCAGTGATATGGCTGTGCATCATTGGAATGATATTATGCATTCCATATGCTTATGGTGAACACAGACACAGCAGATCTGTCCCTTTAACCTGGTAAAGAGCAAGAAAACAGCAGAGTCATTCTGCGCATGGAGCAGTAATGGAAGCAGCCTGTATAAAATCTTTTCCACCCATCCTAGATTACAAGACAGAGAAATACGTGCTGACAAAGAACAAGAAGGTTGGAGTGGTTCATCGCCTGCTTCATCTGGGCATTTTATGTTATATTATTGGGTGAGTTTGATTTGATTTTTAACACAATCAGCTAGATATAAGATAATTCCATTGAAGGCAATGGGATACAATGATGACAATGTTGATAAAATAGTTAGCTACATAAAATGTGATAAATAGACAGAAAGCAAGGTGACAATGTGTCATTTTTAACACTTCATGAAAAATGCTAGTATAGTCTTCAGAGGATGCTGTATAGTAAATCTGCTGGTCTGGGCAGTAAAAGCCATGATTTTAGGCCACCTTTCTGTCCCCATACTGGGTAACATGGCAAAATTGCACCATGATGAGTTTTTCGACTGTTCTGCACATTGCCCTTTTGTAAAAGTGCTGTTGTGTTAATGGTGATACTTACAGGGAAACCTGTAACCTGCACTTTGCTTGATTATGCTTGAAACAATGTAAGGAAACATTATATATGGGGCCCAGTACATGTGCATTAACCTATATGATAGATGCACCTAAAGTGGAACTAAACCCTCCTATCCTTTACAGGAAGCTGCCATCTTAGGCTCTGTTTGATCTGCGGTTGCCATGGTGCTGCACATGTGATTAATTATGACACCAGCCATTTGATGGCATGACAGTTCGGTTGAGAGCAGAGACAACTGTGACAGTTATTATTCATGGCATGCCTTGAATGCAACAGTTTTGGGAAACAGTTAAATCGGTGGGTTTAGTTCCGCTTTAAAGCAGACCTAAAGGGAGCTACACTCACTTTTTTGCCAGCGGTTCTCGACCCTTTTTGGCAGTTTTTTAGCCATTTCATTGGCCAGTGTGGGATGATATCACTCCTGTGCATGCACAGAAGATTCTGGTACAAAGGGAATTGGGCTACTCTGTAAGCTGAGCTGTGAATGTGCAGCTCATTTAACATGCTGGGAATGCTGCGGGCAGGCAGGTGGGTGCATCTTTTTTCTGGATATTTATTTAACAAAAACACACACTTTTGCAATAGAGGGGTAGAGGATAAGGTGAATTCAGGTACCTTTGTAGTTTTGCGGGTTAGAGGTATTTCCTTGATCCAGAGGACAAACAATTTCCACAGGCTGAATCCTACAACCACCGGATAGGCCCCTCCTGACCTAGCAGCCGATGAGATGTTCAATCAAAGACTCTGCCACAGACTTGACAAGTTTAGCAATCTTGTTGTGCAATCCTCTGCCACAGGAAGGCACAATAAGCTTCTTGTTGCAAAGTTAAAGAGTTGCCCCACAGTACCTGATTCTTCCAGCCGACCCCGTGATACTGTATGGTAGATAACCCAGTATGCATCCTCCAAGTGAGTCTCCAGGCTTTTCCATGAGGCACCAGCCTTGTTGCTCGGTCCTCTTCTGAAAAAGTCCTCCCCTGGATCCTCCAGTTGCGTGGCTTCTCCCCTCAGGCAAGACATCCCTGGATCAGTAGGCCCTAGAGCCTCTGGGCTTACTTTTCAGTTACTTTTCAGTTGCGGAGCCTCAGGCCAGCCGGCCCCGAGACATTAAATAAGGCAGCACACACCTTAGGCCAGGAGGGCCATGAGGACGAACCTCAGAATGCTCAGCGGGTAGACCACTCCCTCCGGGCTGTTTCTGAGTAAAAGGGGTACCCAATACATTTAGCCTGTTGCATTTCCAACACTTACCGATGGTGACAGCGACACCCATGGCCAAGTGGAAATTAGCACAACCCAGCCAAACTGGTACAGAAGCCAGAACTTTAGTATAATTATTCTGAGCCAAACTGCAGCTTCAGACAACTTAAATTTACAAAAAATAATAGCGTCTGTTCATTAGGAGCAGGGCGCTACACATGAATAAAGAGCCTGCCTGCTCACAGTGAATAACAGTAGAACTTTTGTTCCATTTTAACACAATCATATACATGTGTACACAGCAGACCTGCCAACTCATCTCTGCTATTAGACATACAGTATATGACTGCAGGCTCTGTGGCTGACTAAATGCAGGTGACTCACTGATCCAAAACGAATTAAAGCTGAACTCCAGACAAATAGCTGATTTATTTAACCCTGACAGCCAGGTGGATGACCACACTTTTATTCACTGCATCTTAGCAGTACAACTTGGTCACTGAATTGCCTGCAGCATGCAAATTGGGGGAGGAAGAAGTATCTGCACAAAGGGGAAGCTAACACTTAGGTTAGAGCCAGTTAGACCAGTGTTCTGTGGTAGCACTATGTGCGTTCATTGTGTGGTAAATGCCCAAGTACTGAAACTAAGCATGCACCGTATCTTTCAATGCAGTGCAACGAACAAATGATTCACCTCTGTGTTTTGGATGTGCTTCAACACAAGTGATTGGCCATTATCATGATTTGCTCAATGCTGATATCGATACAATGTTACAACTAGGGTTGCCACCTCATTCCTTTAAAACCGAACACATATTATTGACACAGGTTCTGTTGCTAATTAAGGTGGTAATTAAACCCACTTGGTGCCTTATCTGCATAAGGGCTCTTTCACACGGACGGACCGTATGTCCGTTTTTCATCCTTCCGTTTTTGGATGAAAAACGGACATACAGGTATCCCTATGGGATAGCGGGTGTCAGCGGATGAGCATCCGCTGACACCCGCTCTCGTCCGTGCCCGCTCTGCTCCGTTTCTGCAGGCGGAGGAAAACCCCATTTTTTCATCCATCTGCAGAGCGGATCGGGTGACGACGGACTCTACGGTCCGTCGTCACCCGATCTCCCATAGGGGAGAGCGGCGCTCTGACAGGTCCGTCCCTGCACGGAGTGCAGAGACGGACCTGTCATCTTCTGCTCAGCAGAGATCGCTCCGGCGATCCCCGCTGAGCAAGCGGCTATCCACGGCTATCCACGGGCGGATCTGCACTGATCTGCACTGATCCGCCCCGTGTGAAATTTGGCATGTCATTTGTTTTGGGGCGGAGCGGGTACCCTGTTTTTACAGGCACCCAGCTCCCACTTCGTCCCCTGGTGATGCCTCCCCCCCTCCCTCCCTGTAATCTTCTGGGACACGTCACAGGACCCAGAAGATTGCCCGGCCATTCACAGCACACAGTGCGGCTCGCGCCCGGCTGTGAAGCTACAAGGGTGTGCATTTGTCTATGCCCGGAAGGGGTAGGACCTTACCCAGAACCACTGGAGGGTAAGGCTCCTGACAGGGACAAGGTTACGAACTTGGTCCACTTAGCCAAAAGGCCTGGTGGACCCCTCTCCTCATGGCTATTCAAAGCCGACCAGTGAGTACTAGGTCAAGGGGCTCTCCCGAAGAGAGACCTCCCAGTTCAGGGAAGGAAGGATCATAATGGCCACACATCCTCCCCCTAGGCTTCAGGACAAGCCCAAGGACTCACACCCTCCATCCAGTGAAATAAAAAAACACCAAAAAGGGACAAATGTGAGGAGAAAATAAATAAAATAAATAGTGACCGTGCAATGTGCACTGGCTAGGCCCTGAGGCCTGGTAGCAAAAATTTCCCTGAATCTAGCCAAAAGGCCTAACCCATAGAGGCGTAGTGCAGAAAAAGTATTTAGTGCTGTGACCATGTGTATGTTCACACAGTGGGGTCCCACACCCAAGTGTTACTAAGGGTACCCCTGGGGCAACCACTCCCATGGGGCACAGACACCACGGACTCTCTGCCCTGCCAGCCCATGGTCAGACAAGGTAGATCCATTCAAACCAGGAGGAACTGGGTCCATCTAGTTTTCCTGGGGGAATTACTCCTGTACCCCAACTGCCTGTGGACACCCCAGTTTCTGTTCCAGCCGATACTAGCCTTCAGAGCCCCCATCATACCAGCCGGGATACTATACAGCTAGCCATTCCTGCCCTAAGGCTGAAATGACAGTGTAGCACCCCTACTGGACACTAATAAGAAAAGATACTACACTTGATCTTAGCCAAAATACTTTTGTCACTTCACCAACAGACAATGTCTGTCCTTTATTTAGACCAGGAGTTTCTATCACGTACAATTTTTCCTCAGGTTTCATTTATACCACAGAGGTTTCCATGCATTCCTGTGCATCACGTTTAGGGCTGCTGATTATTTTAGTGGGTTGCCCTATGCATGAGAAACGCTCAAAAAAGGAGCCGACACCATTTTCAAAATCGTGCGGCAGCAAAATGCATGGTACTTGTGGCACTTTGCGTTTTGGCATGCTTGAATGCATGCATTAGCAAGATGCATAGGGTGCCATTAAGAATTCATATCACTGTCACGTGTCTGTAAAAGAGCAGTGCGTTTTTGTGCATTGCAGGAAAGCCCAAATATTTGCGCATGTTCCTGCAATGCAACAAGTGTGAACAAAACCTTAGTAAATATGTACAATGACAATTATTTAATACAATAAATACATCCTGATAGACTGCATTTATTGAACAGGTGGGTGTTTATTGTAAAGAAGGGATATCAAGAAAGTGATTCTGATCCTCATTCTTCTGTAATAACAAAACTCAAAGGATCTTCAGTTACTAAAGATCTGCAGGAATATCAGCAAAGGCTGTGGGACGTGGGAGACTTTGTAAAGCCTTCTCAGGTAAGACTTTTTATTGTAACATTCAATCAGTTCACAATACTGACATTGTTAGTTTGGACTCACTTATAGCAGTGTTTTTTTTTACTTTATTAAGACATGTAACCCTTTATGAAAGCCAATGTTCAATCACATAACCTCAAGTGCCCTTTGGATGGCATACATTTATTACCAGTACTATCATATCAACAGATGTTCTTGTTAAATGCTGCTTTTTTTTTTTTTTTTTTTTTTTTTATCAAATCTGCTTTTCAATTTGATTGCATGCAACTGAGTTTAAATGGAAAAAGGAGTGTTTGACAATAAGGCTGGATTCACACTTATGCATTTTTAGTGCTTTTTGCTTTTCGCAGATTTGCACTACAGTCCATTTAACATGGTTTCCTATGGAACACATTCTGTAGTGCAAATCTGCAAAACAGAATGGATTGTTTAAAAAACAATCATATCGAATATTGTATTTCTGCGTTTTACTTGTGTTTCGAATGCCCATCAAATGCAAGTCCGCAAAATCTCATTGACTTTAGGGCTGGATTCAAACCTATGCAGTTTTAGTGCTTTTTGTATTTTGCAGATTTGCACTACAGTCCATTGTCCATGGTTTCCTATGGAGCACGTTCTGTAGTGCAAATCTGCAAAAAGCACTAAAAATGCATAGGTGTGAATCCAGCCTTAGGCTCGATTCCCATCTATGCATTTTGCTTTTGAACGTTTTTGCAGTGGTTTTTGCGGTGCTTGCCGCATTTGATCAGTGCCCTGATTACCTGCCTTGGTCTCCCCTGCGAAGAGATACCGCTGATCAGTACTCCCCACCACACACTCTGTCAGTGTGAGGCGAGGAGAGCTGATTAACAGAACGTCCTCATTTACATGTGACCAGATGTGATTGGAGCCATGTCATCGACTCTTTACAGGGATTGGGGGCGCGCCGTGTCCTAGGAACACAATTGCCACGATGTGCGTCCACGAACGGCTGTTCTGGGGTGTCATCATATGATGTCCACCCAGAACGAGAGCCACACTGCTCCTCCGTCATTTGATGGTGGGCGGGCGGCAAGTGGTTAAAATCATGTTTTGTTGCTTTGCAGCCTAAAATGAAGACAGACACAGTTTTTGTTTTATCCAGCTGTGTTTACTCTACTTAAAACATCCAAGTGAAAGATATAATACCGACATGTCAGAAAAAATTATAATTTCAAACACAGAATCACTAAGTTGGAAAAAGGATCTGTGTCAGTATTTTGTTGAACCACCTTTTGCTTTTATTACAGCCTTTAGTCTGTTTGGATATGTCTCTAACTGTGTACATCTAGTCATTCCACAGATTTTCAATGGGGTTTAAGTCAGGGCTCTGACAAAGCCATGCAAGGACGTTCACCTTTTTCTCCAACCACTGTGTGCTCTTTTTCGCTGTGTGCTTTGGGTCATTGTCATGTTGGAAGGTAAACCTTCTTCCCATTGACAACTTTCTGGCAGAGGGCAGCAGATTTTCAATGGGGTTTAAGTCAGGGCTCTGACAAAGCCATGTAAAGACACTTTGTAAAGTACATGCAATCCCCTCTGTTAGAAAATGTCCTATGCTTCAGTGTATGTTCTTTGTAAATATGCCCATTTCTACCTTATTTCATAGTGCCGATCCCGTGACTGCTCGCTGCTCCCTCTCCTGATCTGGCAGCTACAGTTGGAGGGGCCGAGAATCCCCCTCTGATGTCATTTGGGAGGAGAGGAGGAGAGCAGTGAGGAGTCACGTGAGCACTGATCGGCGCTCTGAAATAATAAATGGGCATATTTTTTACAAAAATCATACACTGGAGCATAGAACAGAGGGGATTGCGTGTACATTACATAGTTATTTAAGCAGCAGGAGGGGAAGGGCGGGCACTTCCACCAGCTGACAGGCAGGGAGGGGGAGAGAGGACAGAGGAGAGCTGTGGATGACGGAGGCACGTAAACTGACCACGATGTCAGGGCTCAGCAGCCATGATAAACCATGGTAAGTTTATAGAAGGGAGGGCAGCACCAGGCAGGATCAGCCAGGTATTTCAGATGATAGAAGGGGCCAAATTACACAGCAGCAGCAATGTGCTGTAAAACATGCTTTAAAGGAACAGTATCCATTTTTTTTTTGGGTTACAAACGCTTTAATGTAGGAATGGTGTTATTTGGATGGTAGGCTGAATTGGATTTCTGACAGAAATATTGTTTAGTGTTGAGGTCAAATAATTCAATTTTAGCCTTATCTGACCTTAACACCTTTTTCCATGTGGCCTCAAAATCTTCAAGGTGCCTTTTAGCAAAGCTCAGTCATGACTCCAAGTGGTCTTTTTTGAGGAGTGGCTTTTTTCTTCCATCCCTCCCATACAAGCCAAATCTGTGGAGAATTTGTTGTCACATGCACACAATGACCACTCTTTGTCATAAATTCATCCAACTGCTTCAGAGTTGCTGTAGGCCTCTTGGTAGCCTCTCTGAACAGTTTCTTCTTGGCTCTTTCATATCGTTTGGAACAACGTCCTCATCCATGGAAAGCCTGTGTTGCACTAAATACATTCCACTTCTTAATATTAGACTTTGTGATTCTAGGCATTGATAAAGCTTTTGACATTTTTTTTGTATCCATCTCCCTACTTGTGCCTGTCCACAAATTTATCCCGGAGACAGTAGCGACTCAAGGAACAATATATAGGGGGGGGGGGGGGGGGGGGGGGCATATAAGATGCCACGGTCAAAACTGGGGGGGGGGGGTGAGCATTAATAATTTTAACCACTAAATCATACCACTCAAAAAAAAAAAATAAGTGTACATAAATAAGATTACAAAATACAATACAGCAATGCAATATGCAATGATACCTTTTTATTGTACCAACCTTACACTTAAAAGATAAACTTTCAAGAGTTTTCCTTTCTTCCCCAGGTATTGCTTTAGACCTGAGAAAGAGAGTGTGAGTGTGTATAACTATCTAATACTAAGTACTATCATGTACCAATTTTACACAGCCAGCCAATGTCTGAGAGCACTGACCGGAGTGGGCGGGCCTCAGAACACAATAGCCCAGCAGGGGAGATCACTGTACTAACATTGCATAGTTACTACAGCGGCTCCTCCCGAGCTGTCATTTTTTTTTTCATTCAGCCCTGCTGGGTTAAAACGAAAGTGAAACTACTAGTATGTACCAGGCTTTAGTGTGTTACTGGCCAGAGCACCAAGTGAAAAAAAAGGGGGGGGGGGGAAGGTAAAAAAGAAAACTAATGCAGTCACCACATTTAAAGATTAGCAAGCTGCAATATATCACATTTTTGCTTCTGGACGTAATATCGCTTTAAAGAAAATAGTGATGATGTATAGAGGCTGCCATGGAGGCTGAGTTCCAGTGTCAATATTAGTTCTGTGGCTGTCATGCTGATCCAATGGCTGTTGTACTTTGAGTTGCTGATAAATGCAGGTTAGGAGTATTGCCTTCACTCACTTTACTTGCAGTGTGGTGTTCCTGGAGGGATAATGTAGGAAAGTTTATCATCTCAGAAGAACTATTGAAGAGTGGTGTCACCAATTTGGATGATACCATTGTATATCATACAGCACTTTTTGACCTTTATTGATTTAGAGGTCACTGGATTGGCGGTGAGCGCACATTTTTTTAATGGGGTGGTGGTGAATGGTGTCGCACTGTGTGAAGAATATTAATCAGAGCACAGAAGATTTGTTTCACATGGTATGGGGACTATTATGCATGTTTATGGGCATTATTAATTATTTTTTGTTATTATCTTTTGTCATGTTTTTGTTTATTTGTTTGTGTTAGCGCTTTATTCTTTTTTTCCTACATACACAGCTATGTGAAAATTACAGCTTATGGCTCATCAATAAAGTGTCACCAAACAGCAGGAAGACTGTGTGAAGCTTTTTGTTTAAGGCTACAAAAACATAGAATACACAAGTATACATAATTGTCAGAATGTTTATACTGAAATATTAAACAGTTCTATATTTATGCAAATAAGCAAGGATCTAAAATGAAGGAGATTCCTACTTATTTCCACAAATTAATAAATAACTCAAATTCGTTTTTTGGCGCTAACCTGAAGACGAAAGGAATACAACGGTGTGCAAATATATATCTATTTATTTACTAAAAATCCAGTGCAAAATAATATCAAACTATAACTGGTGATTAAAAAAAGCATATATGTCAACATTTCAAAAATATGGATCATATCAATGATGAGAACATACCACCACAATCTCTTGTTTCAAAAATACCAATGTATCAAAACTTAGTAACTGCTTTGTAAATAGCTTTTCGGTGGCACAGCAGAATGTGAGGACAACCAGGTCTTGATTTGACACGTGGCCTCTTTCAGACAACAGACCTTACAAGCTAAAATTTATTTTAACAAGACATGGACCAATTTGTTATACCATGTATTTACTTGGTGATTTAACCAAGACTTTATTTAAGGTAAAGATAATTCAAAAATGAATTTATGTTCAGGAATACATCATAACTAAGCCATTTATTAGAAACTGAAATTTGTTTCATGAGATATACAAATATTAAAAAAAACCCTCAGCATTAACAGCGCTACTAGAATATGTAGAAATATTCAGTGCAATAAAATAACATTCAGTGGGCTATACACATCGCACACACATAAAGTTAGCCACGTCAAAGTCCATGCAAAAATCCTTAAATCAGTGTACGGTGCCATATCCCATCAGACGTTTAAACAGCAAACGTTCCTTTCCTGAATACCGCCACCAATCCACCTCATGAACACCCCTTTGGTGATGCACTCACCACAATTAAGAATTAGATAAGCCTGATATCTCCCCCAGGGTATTGGGAAAATTGGACACTCTCCCAAGGTCACCAAAGATCCCTCCTGGAATGGCTCAGCAGGTGCAACATAGAAAAACACAAGGGAATGCTCTTTTATGATGTAACATATAATATATATTGAAACGTTTACGTCCTCACTGCTGGCATATTATAGGTAGTCCTTGGGGCAAACAGAAGCTGAAAACTCCTTCACAAAATAAATTTGGTTTCCTTAAGGGGAGTCTTTTTCTGATGTCTTCTGGATGGTAACATGATGAGCTGGGTCATTTCCTTAGTAGGGATGAGCCGAACACCCCCGGGTTCGGTTCGAACCAGAACCTTCGAACCGACCGAAAGTTTGCGCGAATTTTCGAACCCTATACGTTATAATGGACGCGAACGTTCGAAATCAAAAGTGCTAATTACAACGGCCAATATGCATGTTAATGTCATAAAACAGGTTTGGGGACCCGGGTCCTGCCCCAGGGGACATATATCAATGCAAAAAAAACTTTTAAAAACTAACGTTTTTTCGGGAGCAGTCATTTTAATGATGCATAAAGTTAAAAAAAAAAAGTGAAATTTTCCTTTAAATATGGTACCTGGGGGGTGTCTAAAGTATGCCTGTGAAGTGGCATGTGTTTCCCGTGTTTAGAACTGTCCTTGCACAAAATGACATTTGTAAAGGAAAAAAAGAAGCCATTTAAGAACACTTGCGGCTTTAATGGCATGTCTTGTCCTGGCCGCCATATGGCTGAAAATCCTTGAGAAAAATGGCATGGCTACCCCATCACCCCCCCCCCCCCCACCCCAGCCCCTTTGGGTCTTGTATGGATATTAAGGGGGACCCCGCACCCAAAATAAAACCCTATACCTACAACCCTATATACTCTGAACAGCAGTATATAGGTGGTGCAAACAAGACACGGACTGTAGGTTTGTTCTTAAGTAGGATCTGAACAGGTACATTATGAAGTGTAGCTCCATCCCAAAAAAATCTATTTTTAAGCTTTTTGGAGAACATAGGGAGGGGTTATCACCCCTGTAACATTTGCTGTCTTTGCACATCTGTTCAGAACATGTCACCTCACTTTCCGTCCCAATGACAAATGTTTTTGGAAAAGTGGGGTTTGAATTGAAACAAGGATTGGTGATAAAGCATCAGTAGAGAGGAGATACCTTTTTCCCAAATTAAATCTAACAGCATAGAATTTCCCTTCCTAGGGGTAGATTTCCTCTCACTTCCTTTTTTCTCTTTCCGTTTGCAAGTAGGAGTCGTTTGTAAGTTGGATGTTTGAAAGTAGGGGCCTGGCGTATATACTCTGCAGAAATTTGCCCTATTAGATGTTGGTGTAGCCACAAGACTGGTGGGCACAGGAATGGGCCCTGCTGTGAGTTAATAGATCAAGATTTGTACTTGCATGCACCTGTTGAACCGGGCAGAAAAATTGGGCCTTTGGTGGTGGTGGTGGTGGTGGTGGTGGACGGTGTTGCCACAAGACTGTAAGCTCTCACAGTTACTCTTGGTGGGCGCAGGAATGGGCCCTGCTGTGAGTTATTAGATCAAGATTTGTAATTGCATGCACCTGTTGAACAGGGCAGAAAAATTGGGCCTTTGGCGGTGGCGGTGGTGGTGGACGGTGTTGCCACAAGACTGTAGGCCCTCATAGTTACTCTTGGTGGGCGCAGGAATGGGCCCTGCTGTGAACTATTAGATCAAGATTTGTAATTACACGCCCCTGTTAAACAGGGGCTGAAAAATTGTGCCTTAGACATTGGTGCTGGTGCCACAACACTGCAACCCCTCACAGATACTGTACTCTTAGCACAGCAATGAGACCTGTTGCAAAGCATTGCCTAAAAATTGTAATTACACGCCCTGTTAAACAGGGGCTGAAAAATTGTGCCTTAGGCACTGGTGCTGGTGCCACAACACTGCAACCCCTCACAGATACTGTACTTGGAGCACAGCAGTCACACGTGTTGCGAAGCATTTTTTTTTAAAAAATTGTAATTACACGCCCCTGTTAAACAGGGGCTGAAAAATTGTGCCTTAGGCACTGGTGCTGGTGCCAC
The DNA here is from genome assembly GCA_028564925.1 of Lithobates sylvaticus. Classification (NCBI taxonomy): domain Eukaryota; kingdom Metazoa; phylum Chordata; class Amphibia; order Anura; family Ranidae; genus Lithobates; species Lithobates sylvaticus. The sequence goes on along the minus strand of CM053026.1, from coordinate 185,844,182 downwards.
AACACTGCAACCCCTCACAGATACTGTACTTGGAGCACAGCAGTCACACGTGTTGCGAAGCATTTTTAAAAAAAAATTGTAATTACACGCCCCTGTTAAACAGGGGCTGAAAAATTGTGCCTTAGGCACTGGTGCTGGTGCCACAACACTGCAACCCCTCACAGATACTGTACTTGGAGCACAGCAGTCACACGTGTTGCGAAGCATTTTTAAAAAAAAATTGTAAGTACACGCCCCTGTTATACAGGGGCTGAAAAATTGTGCCTTAGGCACTGGTGTGGTGGCATGGATCATTGAGGAGGAGGAAGAGGATAGTCAGTGAACATAACAGGACAGTCACTCAGCATCAGCATAGGCAGTCTTGAAGGGATGTGACATTATAAATTATTCCGTTATATCCGCTTCAGGTGCCTGGTAGCTGGTGGTGATCCAAGACTGATTCATTTTGATGAAGGTCAGTCGATCAACCGCGTCGGTGGACAGGCGCACCCTATGATCGGTGACAAATCCTCCAGCAGCACTGAATGTGCGTTCGGAAAGAACGCTGGAGGCAGGACAGGCCAGTAGCTCAATTGCATACTGTGCAAGCTCTGGCCAGTGATCCATCCTCAGGACCCAGTAAGCCAGAGGATTTTCGGTGGGAAAGGTTTCCAAGTCTGACCTTGCCCCAAGGTATTCCTGCACCATGTATATCAGACGCTGGCGATGGTTGCTGGAACCGATCATACCTTGGGGCTGCGGACTAAAAAATTGTCTGAACGCATCGGTCAGACGTCCACCTTCCCCACCGCTCCTTCTGCTACTGACAGAAGCCTCAGCAACTCGTCGCCCAGGACCAGGAGTTTGTAACCTCCCAGTTTCTGGGAACGCGTTGCACAGACCTTTCTGCAAGGCCTCCCTGAGATGTCTCATCCTCTGCTCCCTCTGCGACGGCAAGATAAGGTCCGCAACCTTACCCTTGTACCGTGGATCAAGGAGAGTGGCCAGCCAGTAATGGTCCCTCTCCTTGATCCGAAGAACACGAGGATCCTTCCGCAGGCTTTGCAGGATCAGGGAGGCCATGCAGCGTAGGTTAGCTGAGGCATTCGGTCCGGAGTCTTCTGGGTCACTGAGGATGACATGATCGCCAGCCACCTCCTCCCAGCCACGTACAAGTCCACTGGTTTGTTGGGACTGTACATCATCCCTAAAAGACTGCTGCTGCTGATGCTGAGTGCCAGGCTCCACCTCCATGCTCACACAATCCTCCTCCTCCTCCTCCTCCTCCTCATCCTCTTCCTGTGTGATGGGTGGGACAGAAGGAACACTGTCCGGATAAAGGGGGCCTTGAGAGGCAAGGAAGTCCTCCTCTTCCTGCCTCTGTTCTGCCTCAAGTGCCCTGTCCATTATCCCACGCAGCGTATGCTCCAACAGGTGGACAAGAGGTACAGTGTCACTGATGCATGCACTGTCACTGCTCACCATCCTCGTGGCCTCCTCAAATGGTGAGAGGACAGTGCATGCATCCCTGATCATGCTCCACTGACGTGGGGAAAAAAAACCAAGCTCCCCTGACCCTGTTCTGGTGCCGTAGTCGCAAAGGTACTCATTGATGGCCCTCTGCTGCGTGTGCAGTCGCTGCAGCATGGCCAACGTTGAGTTCCACCTGGTGGGCATGTCACATATTAGGCGGTTCTTGGGCAGGTTCAGCTCCTTTTGCAGCTCAGTCAGCCGAGCACTGGCATTATAAGATCGGCGGAAATGCACACAGACTTTCCTGGCCTGCCTCAGGACATCCTGTAAGCCTGGGAACCTGCCCAAGAACCGCTGCACCACCAGGTTGAGGACGTGAGCCATACAGGGCACATGGGTGAGCTGCCCCTGTCGCAGGGCGGAGAGGAGGTTGGTGCCAATGTCAGAAACGACCATTCCTGGCTTAAGCTGGCGTGGCGTCAACCACCTCTCGGCCTGCCCCTGCAGAGCTGCCAGAACCTCTGGCCCAGTGTGGCTCCTGTCCCCCAAACACACCAGCGCAAGCACGGCATGGCATCTTTTTGCCTGCGTACTTGCGTAGCCCCTTGTACGCCTACGGAGCACCGCTGGTTCCGAGGACAGAGCACTGGAGGAAGAAGAAGAGGAGGGGGTGGAGGAGAGAGGTGTGTCACAACCAGTAGCAGTAGTAGCGTTTTGGAGGCGTGGTGGCGGAACAACCTCCAACACTACTGCACCTTGTCCTGCATCCCTCCCAGCTGCCAATAGAGTGACCCAATGGGCCGTGAAAGAAAGGTAACGTCCCTGTCCATGCCTGCTGGACCATGAGTCAGCGGTAATATGCACCTTACCGCTGACCGCCCTGTCCAGCGAGGCATGGACATTGCCTTCCACATGCCGGTAGAGAGACGGAATCGCCTTCCGTGAAAAAAAGTGGCGTTTGGGAACCTGCCACTGAGGAACCGCACATTGAACAAACTCACGGAAGGGGGCCGAGTCTACCAACTGAAAAGGCAGCAGTTGAAGTGCTAGCAATTTAGCCAAGCTAGCATTCAACCGCTGGGCATGTGGATGGCTGGGAGTGTACTTCTTTCGACGGTCCAGCAGCTGGGGCAGGGAAATTTGCCTGCTACTATCGGACGTCGGTGTACTGCAAGTACTTGGTTGTGACACACCTAATTCTACACCTTCAGTCCTCTCACAGCAGCTTTCAGAGAGGACTGAAGATGTAGTGGGGATGGAGATCCCAGCTGATGAGGAGCAAGGAGAGGTCCGCTTAGTTCTTTGGTGTGGGTCTTTTATGTGTGCCTGCCAACGAGCTGCATGGCAGGTCGACATATGTCTGCTCATGCTTGTGGTGCCCAAGCGGCTGATGTTTTGGCCACGCGAGATACGCTTGAGACAAATATTGCAAATAGCAGTGGTGCGATCTGATGCACTCGTCTCAAAAAAGGCCCACACCAAAGAACTTTTCTGATAACGTGCAGAGGCAGCGCCCTGCACAGGCGGAGCTCTGCGGTGTTGTACAGTTGCTGTGCTGGCCTCTAGCTGGCCTCCAGGGGGCATCCTGCCTCGTTGGACATGTGACGCTGCATCCTCCTCCTCCTCGTCCTCCTCATCCTCTCTCCCTCCAGGCACCCACGTGGCGTCAGTGACCTCATCATCCCCTCCCTCTTCACCACTAGAGCAAACCTGGCAGTAAGCTGCAGCTGGTGGAACAGTACTGGCAGATTGCTGTCCTTCAGCATCCCCTCTCTCTGCGCGCACACTACTGACTTCCTCAAGCTGGGTATCATCATCCGAGCCTTCGAATCGTTGGGCATCCTCCTGGAGCATGTACCCAACACTGTGCTCAAACAGTTCGGGGGACTCCTCAGGAGGACATGGTGGGTCTAGGGAAGGGGTGGCTGATGATGCCATTGAGTACGCGTTGGCAGCTGCTCTGCCAGTACCCTGAGCCTGGGTGAGAGAGGATGAGGAGGATGAGGAGGGCTTGGTCATCCATTCTACCAAGCCTTCAGCATGATGCGGCTCCACATGTCCAGCTGCCGAAAACAAAGACGCGCGTGTCCCATGGTCACGTGCTGATGACGATGCACGACCACGTCCACGGCCACGGCCACGTCCACTAGAAACAGAGCCTGCCTGCCCTGTGTTCTTGGCTCTGCATGCTCTGCCTCCCCTTGGCGGTCTTCCAGCCATTGTAGTCGGTAGTCCTGTGGGTGCTGCTGAGAAGAAAATATAGGAGCTCTGTGTGATGCCACTAACACACTAGAAGTCCTATGGGTGCTGCTGCAAAGAAAATATAGGAGCTCTGTGTGAGGCCACTAACACACTAGAAGCCCTATGGGTGCTTCTGAAAGAAAATATAGGAGCTCTGTGTGATGCCACTAAACACACTAGAAGTCCTGTGGGTGCTGCTGAGAAGAAAATATAGGAGCTCTGTGTGATGCCACTAACACACTAGAAGTCCTATGGGTGATTCTGCGAAGAAAATATAGGAGCTCTGTGTGATGCCACTAACACACAATTGAAGTCCTATGGGTGCTTCTGTGAAGAAAATATAGGAGCTCTGTGTGATGCCACTAACACACTAGAAGTCCTATGGGTGCTTCTGGAAGAAAATATAGGAGCTCTGTGTGATGCCACTAACACACTAGAAGTCCTGTGGGTGCTGCTGAGAAGAAAATATAGGAGCTCTGTGTGATGCCACTAACACACTAGAAGTCCTATGGGTGCTTCTGCAAAGAAAATATAGGAGCTCTGTGTGATGCCACTAACACACAATTGAAGTCCTATGGGTGCTTCTGGGAAGAAAATATAGGAGCTCTGTGTGATGCCACTAACACACTAGAAGTCCTATGGGTGCTTCTGGGAAGAAAATATAGGAGCTCTGTGTGATGCCACTAACACACTAGAAGTCCTATGGGTGCTTCTGGAAGAAAATATAGGAGCTCTGTGTGATGCCACTAACACACTAGAAGTCCTGTGGGTGCTTCTGAGAAGAAAATATAGGAGCTCTGTGTGATGCCACTAACACACTAGAAGTCCTATGGGTGCTTCTGAAAAGAAAATATAGGAGCTCTGTGTGATGCCACTAACACACAATTGAAGTCCTATGGGTGCTTCTGGAAGAAAATATAGGAGCTCTGTGTGATGCGACTAACACACTACAAGTCCTATGGGTGCTTCTGGGAAGAAAATATAGGAGCTCTGTGTGATTGGACTAACACACTACAAGTCCTATGGGTGCTTCTGGGAAGAAAATATAGGAGCTCTGTGTGATGGGACTAACACACTACAAGTCCTATGGGTGCTTCTGGGAAGAAAATATAGGAGCTCTGTGTGATGGCACTAACACACAATTGAAGTCCTATGGGTGCTTCTGGGAAGAAAATATAGGAGATCTGTGTGATGGGACTAACACACTACAAGTCCTATGGGTGCTTCTGGGAAGAAAATATAGGAGCTCTGTGTGATAGGACTAACACACTACAAGTCCTATGGGTGCTTCTGGGAAGAAAATATAGGAACTCTGTGTGATGGGACTAACACACTGCAAGTCCTATGGGTGCTTCTGGGAAGAAAATATAGGAGCTCTGTGTGATGGGACTAACACACTACAAGTCCTATGGGTGCTCTGGGAAGAAAATATAGGAACTCTGTGTGATGCCACTAACACAGTACAAGTCCTATGGGTGCTTCTGGGAAGAAAATATAGGAACTCTGTGTGATGCCACTAACACAGTACAAGTCCTATGGGTACTTCTGGGAAGAAAATATAGGAGCTCTGTGTGATGGCACTAACACACGATTGAAGTCCTATGGGTGCTTCTAGGAAGAAAATATAGGAGCTCTGTGTGATGGGACTAACACACTGCAAGTCCTATGGGTGCTTCTGGGAAGAAAATATAGGAGCTCTGTGTGATGGGACTAACACACTACAAGTCCTATGGGTGCTTCTGGGAAGAAAATATAGGAGCTCTGTGTGATGGCACTAACACACAATTGAAGTCCTATGGGTGCTTCTGGGAAGAAAATATAGGAGCTCTGTGTGATGGGACTAACACACAATTGAAGTCCTATGGGTGCTTCTGGGAAGAAAATATAGGAGCTCTGTGTGATGGGACTAACACACTACAAGTCCTATGGGTGCTTCTGGGAAGAAAATATAGGAGCTCTGTGTGATGGGACTAACACACTACAAGTCCTATGGGTGCTTCTGGGAAGAAAATATAGGAACTCTGTGTGATGCCACTAACACAGTACAAGTCCTATGGGTGCTTCTGGGAAGAAAATATAGGAACTCTGTGTGATGCCACTAACACATACAAGTCCTATGGGTGCTTCTGGGAAGAAAATATAGGAACTCTGTGTGATGCCACTAACACAGTACAAGTCCTATGGGTGCTTCTGGGAAGAAAATATAGGAACTCTGTATGATGCCACTAACACACTACAAGTCCTATGGGTGCTTCTGGGAAGAAAATATAGGAACTCTGTGTGATGCCACTAACACAGTACAAGTCGTATGGGTGCTTCTGGGAAGAAAATATAGGAGCTCTGTGTGATGGGACTAACACACTACAAGTCCTATGGGTGCTTCTGGGAAAGAAAATATAGGAGCTCTGTGTGATGGCACTAACACACAATTGAAGTCCTATGGGTGCTTCTGGGAAGAAAATATAGGAGCTCTGTGTGATGGGACTAACACACAATTGAAGTCCTATGGGTGCTTCTGGGAAGAAAATATAGGAGCTCTGTGTGATGGGACTAACACACTACAAGTCCTATGGGTGCTTCTGGGAAGAAAATATAGGAGCTCTGTGTGATGGGACTAACACACTACAAGTCCTATGGGTGCTTCTGGGAAGAAAATATAGGAACTCTGTGTGATGGGACTAACACACTACAAGTCCTATGGGTGCTTCTGGGAAGAAAATATAGGAGCTCTGTGTGATGGGACTAACACACTACAAGTCCTATGGGTGCTTCTGGGAAGAAAATATAGGAACTCTGTGTGATGCCACTAACACAGTACAAGTCCTATGGGTGCTTCTGGGAAGAAAATATAGGAACTCTGTGTGATGCCACTAACACAGTACAAGTCCTATGGGTGCTTCTGGGAAGAAAATATAGGAGCTCTGTGTGATGGGACTAACACACTACAAGTCCTATGGGTGCTTCTGGGAAGAAAATATAGGAACTCTGTGTGATGCCACTAACACAGTACAAGTCCTATGGGTGCTTCTGGGAAGAAAATATAGGAACTCTGTGTGATGCCACTATCACAGTACAAGTCCTATGGGTGCTTCTGGGAAGAAAATATAGGAACTCTGTGTGATGCCACTAACACAGTACAAGTCCTATGGGTGCTTCTGGGAAGAAAATATAGGAGCTCTGTGTGATGGGACTAACACACTACAAGTCCTATGGGTGCTTCTGGGAAGAAAATATAGGAACTCTGTGTGATGCCACTAACACAGTACAAGTCCTATGGGTGCTTCTGGGAAGAAAATATAGGAACTCTGTGTGATGCCACTAACACAGTACAAGTCCTATGGGTGCTTCTGGGAAGAAAATATAGGAACTCTGTGTGATGCCACTAACACAGTGCAAGTCCTATGGGTGCTTCTGGGAAGAAAATATAGGAACTCTGTGTGATGCCACTAACACAGTACAAGTCCTATGGGTGCTTCTGGGAAGAAAATATAGGAACTCTGTGTGATGCCACTAACACAGTACAAGTCCTCTGGGTGCTTCTGGGAAGACAATATAGGAACTCTGTGTGATGCCACTAACACAGTACAAGTCCTATGGGTGCTTCTGGGAAGAAAATATAGGAGCTCTGTATCAATGCAAAAAGAACTTTTAAAAACTAACGTTTTTTCGGGAGCAGTCATTTTAATGATGCATAAAGTGAAAAAAAAAAGTGAAATTTTCCTTTAAATATGGTACCTGGGGGGTGTCTAAAGTATGCCTGTGAAGTGGCATGTGTTTCCGTGTTTAGAACTGTCCTTGCACAAAATGACATTTGTAAAGGAAAAAAAGAAGCCATTTAAAACCACTTGCGGCTTTAGGTTTGTTCTTAAGTAGAATCTGAACAGGTACATTATGAAGTGTAGCTCCATCCCAAAAAAATCTATTTTTAAGCTTTTTGGAGAACATAGGGAGGGGTTATCACCCCTGTAACATTTGCTGTCTTTGCACATCTGTTCAGAACATGTCACCTCACTTTCCGTCCCAATGACAAATGTTTTTGGAAAAGTGGGGTTTTAATTGAAACAAGGATTGGTGATAAAGTATCAGTAGAGAGGAGATACCTTTTTCCCAAATTAAATCTAACAGGATAGAATTTCCCTTCCTAGGGGTAGATTTCCTCTCACTTCCTGTTTTCTCTTTCCATTTGCAAGTAGGAGTCGTTTGTAAGTTGGATGTTTGAAAGTAGCCTCAAGACTGGTGGGCACAGGAATGGGCCCTGCTGTGAGTTAATAGATCAAGATTTGTACTTGCATGCACCTGTTGAACCGGGCAGAAAAATTGGGCCTTTGGCGGTGGTGGTGGTGGTGGTGGTGGACGGTGTTGCCACAAGACTGTAAGCTCTCACAGTTACTCTTGGTGGGCGCAGGAATGGGCCCTGCTGTGAGTTATTAGATCAAGATTTGTAATTGCAAGCACCTGATGAACAGGGCAGAAAAATTGGGCCTTTGGCGGTGGTGGTGGACGGTGTTGCCACAAGACTGTAGGCCCTCATAGTTACTCTTGGTGGGCGCAGGAATGGGCCCTGCTGTGAACTATTAGATCAAGATTTGTAATTACCCGCCCCTGTTAAACAGGGGCTGAAAAATTGTGCCTTAGGCACTGGTGCTGGTGCCACAACACTGCAACCCCTCACAGATACTGTACTTGGAGCACAGCAGTCACACGTATTGCGAAGCATTTTTTAAAAAAATTGTAAGTACACGCCCCTGTTAAACAGGGGCTGAAAAATTGTGCCTTAGGCACTGGTGCTGGTGCCACAACACTGCAACCCCTCACAGATACTGTACTTGGAGCACAGCAGTCACACGTGTTGCGAAGCATTTCTTTAAAAAATTGTAAGTACACGCCCCTGTTAAACAGGGGCTGAAAAATTGTGCCTTAGGCACTGGTGCTGGTGCCACAACACTGCAACCCCTCACAGATACTGTACTTGGAGCACAGCAGTCACACCTGTTGCGAAGCATCTTTTTAAAAAATTGTAATTACACGCCCCTGTTATACAGGGGCTGAAAAATTGTGCCTTAGGCATTGGTGCTGGTGCCACAACACTGCAACCCCTCAAGGATACTGTACTCTGAGCACAGCAGTCACACGTGTTGGTGGGCGCAGGAATGGGCCCTGCTGTGAACTATTAGATCAAGATTTGTAATTACCCGCCCCTGTTAAACAGGGGCTGAAAAATTGTGCCTTAGGCACTGGTGCTGGTGCCACAACACTGCAACCCCTCACAGATACTGTACTTGGAGCACAGCAGTCACACCTGTTGCGAAGCATTTTTTAAAAAATTGTAATTACACGCCCCTGTTATACAGGGGCTGAAAAATTGTGCCTTAGGCACTGGTGCTGGTGCCACAACACTGCAACCCCTCACAGATACTGTACTTGGAGCACAGCAGTCACACGTGTTGCGAAGCATTTTTTTATAAAAATTGTATGTACACGCCCCTGTTAAACAGGGGCTGAAAAATTGTGCCTTAGGCACTGGTGTGGTGGCATGGATCATTGAGGAGGAGGAAGAGGATAGTCAGTGAACATAAGAGGACAGTCACTCAGCATCAGCATAGGCAGTCTTGAAGGGATGTGACATTATAAATTATTCGGTTATATCCGCCTCAGGTGCCTGGTAGCTGGTGGTGATCCAAGACTGATTCATTTTGATGAAGGTCAGTCGATCAACCGAGGCGGTGGACAGGCGCACCCTATGATCGGTGACAAATCCTCCAGCAGCACTGAATGTGCGTTCGGAAAGAACGCTGGAGGCAGGACAGGCCAGTAGCTCAATTGCATACTGTGCAAGCTCTGGCCAGTGATCCATCCTCAGGACCCAGTAAGCCAGAGGATTTTCGGTGGGAAAGGTGTCCAAGTCTGACCTTGCCCCAAGGTATTCCTGCACCATGTATATCAGACGCTGGCGATGGTTGCTGGAACCGATCATACCTTGGGGCTGCGGACTAAAAAATTGTCTGAACGCATCGGTCAGACGTCCACCTTCCCCACCGCTCCTTCTGCTACTGACCGAAGCCTCAGCAACTCGTCGCCCAGGACCAGGAGTTTGTAACCTCCCAGTTTCTGGGAACGCGTTGCACAGACCTTTCTGCAAGGCCTCCCTGAGATGTCTCATCCTCTGCTCCCTCTGCGACGGCAAGATAAGGTCCGCAACCTTACCCTTGTACCGCGGATCAAGGAGAGTGGCCAGCCAGTAATGGTCCCTCTCCTTGATCCGAAGAACACGAGGATCCTTCCGCAGGCTTTGCAGGATCAGGGAGGCCATGCAGCGTAGGTTAGCTGAGGCATTCGGTCCGGAGTCTTCTGGGTCACTGAGGATGACATGATCGCCAGCCACCTCCTCCCAGCCACGTACAAGTCCACTGGTTTGTTGGGACTGTACATCATCCCTAAAAGACTGCTGCTGCTGATGCTGAGTGCCAGGCTCCACCTCCATGCTCACACAATCCTCCTCCTCCTCCTCCTCCTCCTCCTCATCCTCTTCCTGTGTGATGGGTGGGACAGAAGGAACACTGTCCGGATAAAGGGGGCCTTGAGAGGCAAGGAAGTCCTCCTCTTCCTGCCTCTGTTCTGCCTCAAGTGCCCTGTCCATTATCCCACGCAGCGTATGCTCCAACAGGTGGACAAGAGGGACAATGTCACTGATGCATGCACTGTCACTGCTCACCATCCTCGTGGCCTCCTCAAATGGTGAGAGGACAGTGCATGCATCCCTGATCATGCTCCACTGACGTGGGGAAAAAACCAAGCTCCCCTGACCCTGTCCTGGTGCCGTAGTCGCAAAGGTACTCATTGATGGCCCTCTGCTGCGTGTGCAGTCGCTGCAGCATGGCCAACGTTGAGTTCCACCTGGTGGGCATGTCACATATTAGGCGGTTCTTGGGCAGGTTCAGCTCCTTTTGCAGCTCAGTCAGCCGAGCACTGGCATTATAAGATCGGCAGAAATGCACACAGACTTTCCTGGCCTGCCTCAGGACATCCTGTAAGCCTGGGAACCTGCCCAAGAACCGCTGCACCACCAGGTTGAGGACGTGAGCCATGCAGGGCACATGGGTGAGCTGCCCCTGTCGCAGGGCGGAGAGGAGGTTGGTGCCATTGTCAGAAACGACCATTCCTGGCTTAAGCTGACGTGGCGTCAACCACCTCTCGGCCTGCCCCTGCAGAGCTGCCAGAACCTCTGGCCCAGTGTGGCTCCTGTCCCCCAAACACACCAGCGCAAGCACGGCATGGCATCTTTTTGCCTGCGTACTTGCGTAGCCCCTTGTACGCCTACGGAGCACCGCTGGTTCCAAGGACAGAGCACTGGAGGAAGAAGAAGAGGACCGGGTGGAGGAGAGAGGTGTGTCACAACCAGTAGCAGTAGTAGCGTTTTGGAGGCGTGGTGGCGGAACAACCTCCAACACTACTGCACCTTGTCCTGCATCCCTCCCAGCTGCCAATAGAGTGACCCAATGGGCCGTGAAAGAAAGGTACCGTCCCTGTTCATGCCTGCTGGACCATGAGTCAGCGGTAATATGCACCTTACCGCTGACCGCCCTGTCCAGCGAGGCATGGACATTGCCTTCCACATGCCGGTAGAGAGACGGAATCGCCTTCCGTGAGAAAATGTGGCGTTTGGGAACCTGCCACTGAGGAACCGCACATTGAACAAACTCACGGAAGGGGGCCGAGTCTACCAACTGAAAAGGCAGCAGTTGAAGTGCTAGCAATTTAGCCAAGCTAGCATTCAACCGCTGGGCATGTGGATGGCTGGGAGTGTACTTCTTTCTACGGTCCAGCAGCTGGGGCAGGGAAATTTGCCTGCTGCAATCGGACGTCGGTGTACTGCAAGTACTTGGTTGTGACACACCTAATTCTACACCTTCAGTCCTCTCAGAGCAGCTTTCAGAGAGGACTGAAGGTGTAGTGGGGATGGAGATCCCAGCTGATGAGGAGCAAGGAGAGGTCCGCTTAGTTCTTTGGTGTGGGTCTTTTATGTGTGCCTGCCAACGAGCTGCATGGCAGGTCGACATATGTCTGGTCATGCTTGTGGTGCCCAAGCGGCTGATGTTTTGGCCACGCGAGATACGCTTGAGACAAATATTGCAAATAGCAGTGGTGCGATCTGATGCACTCGTCTCAAAAAAGGCCCACACCAAAGAACTTTTCTGATAACGTGCAGAGGCAGCGCCCTGCACAGGCGGAGCTCTGCGGTGTTGTACAGTTGCTGTGCTGGCCTCTACCTGGCCTCCAGGGGGCATCCTGCCTCGTTGGACATGTGACGCCGCATCCTCCTCGTCCTCCTCCTCATCCTCTCTCCCTTCAGGCACCCACGTGGAGTCAGTGACCTCATCATCCCCTCCCTCTTCACCACTAGAGCAAACCTGGCAGTAAGCTGCAGTTGGTGGAACAGTACTGCCAGATTCCTCAAGCTGGGTATCATCATCTGAGCCTTCGAATCGTTGGGCATCCTCCTGGAGCATGTACCCAACACTGTGCTCAAAGAGTTCGGGGGACTCCTCAGGAGGACATGGTGGGTCTAGGGAAGGGGTGGCTGATGATGCCATTGAGTACGCGTTGGCAGCTGCTCTGCCAGTACCCTGAGCCTGGGTGAGAGAGGATGAGGAGGATGAGGAGGGCTTGGTCATCCATTCTACCAAGCCTTCAGCATGATGCGGCTCCACATGTCCAGCTGCCTAAAACAAAGACGCGCGTGTCCCATGGCCACGTGCTGATAACGATGCACGACCACGTCCACGGCCACGTCCACTAGAAACAGAGCCTGCCTGCCCTGTGTTCTTGGCTCTGCACGCTCTGCCTCCCCTTGGCGGTCTTCCAGCCATTGTAGTCGGTAGTCCTGTGGGTGCTGCTGAGAAGAATATATAGGAGCTCTGTGTGATGCCACTAACACACTAGAAGTCCTATGGGTGCTTCTGCAAAGAAAATATAGGAGCTCTGTGTGATGCCACTAACACACTAGAAGTCCTGTGGGTGCTGCTGAGGAGAAAATATAGGAGCTCTGTGTGATGCCACTAACACACTAGAAGTCCTATGGGTGCTTCTGCAAAGAAAATAGAGGATCTCTGTGTGATGGGACTAACACACTTCAAGTCCTATAGGTGCCTCTGGGAACAAAATATATGATCTCTGTGTGATGGGACTAACACACTTCAAGTCCTATAGGTGCCTCTGGGAAGAAAATATAGCTCTGTGTGTGTGATGGAACTAACACACTTCAAGTCCTATAGGTGCTTCTGGGAAGAAAATATAGGTCTGTGTGATGGGACTAACACACTTCAAGTCCTATAGGTGCTTCTGGGAACAAAATATATGATCTCTGTGTGATAAGAATAACACACTTCAAGTCCTATAGGTGCTTCTGGGAAGAAAATATAGGTCTGTGTGATGGGACTAACACACTTCAAGTCCTATAGGTGCCTCTGGGAACAAAATATATGATCTCTGTGTGATGGGACTAACACACTACAAGTCCTATAGGTGCTTCTGGGAAGAAAATATAGGTCTGTGTGATGGGACTAACACACTTCAAGTCCTATAGGTGCCTCTGGGAACAAAATATAGGTCTGTGTGATGGGACTAACACACTTCAAGTCCTATAGGTGCTTCTGGGAACAAAATATATGATCTCTGTGTGATGGGACTAACACACTTCAAGTCCTATAGGTGCTTCTGGGAAGAAAATATAGGTCTGTGTGATGGGACTAACACACTACAAGTCCTATAGGTGCTTCTGGGAACAAAATATAGGAGCTCTGCCTGCCTGCCACGAACACACTACAAGTCCTATAGGTGCTTCTGGGAACAAAATATAGGAGCTCTGCCTGCCTGCCACGAACACACTACAAGTCCTATAGGTGCTTCTGGGAACAAAATATAGGAGCTCTGCCTGCCTGCCACGAACACACTACAAGTCCTATAGGTGCTTCTGGGAACAAAATATAGGAGCTCTGCCTGCCTGCCACGAACACACTACAAGTCCTATAGGTGCTTCTGGGAACAAAATATAGGAGCTCTGCCTGCCTGCCACGAACACACTACAAGCCCCTCTTTCTAAATCAATCTTTCTAAATGAATGAATCTATCTAACTCAATCTCTCTAACTCAATCTCTCTAACTAAATCTAGCAGAGTGACACAGAACGATCCTGCTCTATCTACGCCGGAACAGCATGTGACCGGCGCCGACAGCGTGGCGGCCTTTTATAAGAGGGGGCGTGTACTAAAGCCCCTGAGCTGTAATTGGCTACAGGCGTCCTGCCTGTAGCCAATTATGGCTCTTCGAGTTTCCGGCGCTGTGATTGGCCAAGCATGCGGGGTCACAGTGCATGCTTGGCCAATCATCAGCCAGCAATGCACTGCGCCGGCCGCGCCGGCCGCAATGCATTGCGGGGCCGCTCGCATCACACGAATGTGATGCGAGCGGCCAAAATAGTTCTGGGCTCGCCGAGCGAGCGAACACCCGGTGCTCGATGCGAACGTGGGTTCGCATCGAGCACCGGGCCCATCCCTAGCTGCCACTAACACACTAGAAGTCCTATGGGTGCTTTTGGGGTGCAGTGCTGTACTAACAGCACTGCGGTTGGTACTACTGAAATACTGTACTAACAGTAAGACACGCACCAGACTAACCCCCAGCAGCAGCTAAAAACACACTAACCCAACTCATAAAGGACAGACTGTTGCTGGGCTAGTGAAAAATGAAAAGATACCCGATCGCTTTTCACTGAGAACCAAGTTCCAAAAAGTACATTGGGGGACATGGGAGGACACGAGAATCACAAAGGGTGCACATAGTTGCACCACTCTTTCAGTTGGTTACCTACTATGCTTTATTGTATATGCTAAAAGGATTAAAGTTATTGCACAATAATGAAAAATATTAAAAAATATGTGAGAATGCAAAATGGATATGGCCTGTTGGAAATCTACCACACTTTACTGATCTCAAAAACAGTGGCGGCTGGTGCTCAAAATTTTTGGGGGGGCGCAAACAAACAGCCTCACTGTGCCATCAAACGCTGCCACTGTGCCCATTAAACGCTGCCACTGTGCCCATTAAACGCTGCCACTGTGCCCATCAAACGCTGCCACTGTGCCCATCAAACGCTGCCACTGTGCCAATCAAACGCTGCCACTGTGCCCCAAGTGCTGCCACTGTGCCCATCAAACGCTGCCACTGTGCCCCAAGTGCTGCCATTGTGCCCCAAGTGCTGCCACTGTGCCCATAAAACGCTGCCACTGTGCCCCAAGTGCTGCCACTGTGCCCATCAAACGCTGCCACTGTGCCCCAAGTGCTGCCACTGTGCCCCTTAAGTGCTGCCACTGTGCCCCTTAAGTGCGGCCACTGTGCCCCAAGTGCTGCCACTGTGCCCCAAGTTCTGCCACTGTGCCCCAAGTTCTGCCACTGTGCCCCAAGTTCTGCCACTGTGCCCCAAGTTCTGCCATTGTGCCCCAAGTTCTGCCATTGTGCCCCAAGTTCTGCCATTGTGCCCCTTAAGTTCTGCCATTGTGCCCCTCAAGTGCTGCCACTGTGCCCCTCAAGTGCTGCCACTGTGCCCCCTGCCTGCCCTCTGCACTTACCTTGTCCCGGTGTGCAGCTGGTGACGGCGTCAGGCGACGAGCGGTGTCTCCGTCGGATGTCTTCTCCCGCGCTCCTCCTGTCTTCTTCTGCTGTGATTGGACGCTAGGTGATTGGACGCCTAGCGTCCAATCACAGCGCCTGTGACTTCAGCCAATCAGGTGACAGGTAACAGAGCTGGCAACCTGATTGGCTGAGAGGCGGGTCTGTGTTAGGGAAGCGATGTATTCGCTTCCCTAACACAATACTGTGTAAGCAGCGAACGCAAAGCATTGCGTCCGCTGTTTACACTTAGGGAAGCCTATTAGAGCACACCGCTCTAATAAGGTCCCCTATTAGAGCTTTACAGCTCTAATAGGGCGCTTCCAGCAACACCCCCCCCCACTGTAATTCAGATGCCCGGCGCCCGATCAGGGGCCGGACACCTGAATAGGGGGCGGCAGCGGTGAAAATAGATAGATTCATGCAATGCATGAATCTATCTATTGGTGATAGAGCGGTGCAGGAGAGGGGGGGCGGCGCTCCTGCGCCCTCTATGCATGCACCGCCACTGCTCAAAAAATGTTTGTCATACATATCTGTAAGTTGAATGTTTCATAACATGTACTGTGCAAAGAAATTAATAAAAGTTTTTTTCTGATTAAAAAAAAAAAACACACTAACCAGCAGCAGCAATGGACGATCAATGACAGGTAGCAATGGTTTAGCAAATAAATAGCCAATGGTTTAGCAAAGTAGAGCAAATCTTTCTATATGAATCTAGCAAAGAGTGACACAGAATCAGCCTGATCTCTCCTAAAGCCGGAACTCATGTGACCGGCGCCGACGGCGTGGCAGCCTTTTAAATGAGGGGGCGTGTACTAAAGCCCCAGAGCTGTAATTGGCTACAGGCGTCCTGCCTGTAGCCAATTATGGCTCTCCGAGTTTCCGGCGCTGTGATTGGCCAAGCATGCGGGGTCACAGTGCATGCTTGGCCAATCATCAGCCAGCAATGCACTGCGCCGGCCGCGCCGGCCGCAATGCATTGCGGGGCCGCTCGCATCACACAAATGTGATGCGAGCGGCCAAAATAGTTCTGGGCTCGCTGAGCGAGCGAACACCCGGTGCTCGATGCGAACATGGGTTCGCATCGAGCACCGGGCCCATCCCTAGACTAGAGTAAAGTTTGGTTAGATTAGATGTGTGTTTCTGTGTGCCTCTGTTCTGACCACCACTCCCATTAGACCTACTTAGAACAGAGCATTACAGAAACAAACAGGGATTTCTTCAGAATAACAAAAGTCTCAGTAATTATAAGGCTTGGACATTTTAATACCAATCTTCCCCACCTAATCTAACCTAGCTGCTGTTTGATTCCTTGCTGGGGCTCTAGTCCCCATGTTTTTTTGTGGAAAAATCGAATTTAACCCCAACCCCACATCTTTCATTCCTGAACGCAAAGATGGGTGGATGGTCAACTTCTGACGAAAAGATTTCTGATAATGAAACCACCCAAAACCCCCAAAATTCTTATACGCTTCTAGGACATGATCCACATGTGGAAAAAGGCAGCCACATAACTGTGGACGCCTTTCAGCCATCACACCAGCGAAAATGCAGAACCCTTGCAGCCAATTAAAAAAAGAGCGGGGATTGGCCTACGTCTGTCTGCAGCAGGGACAGCACGTCTACAATCTTGGTCAGAGAACAGACCAAATCTGACAGAACAGACAATTGTCTGTACTCACCAGAACCAGAAGCTCCCAGTTGCTGTAAATGGGATTTTTAAGGTGCCAAATTAGAACAAAATTATTTTATAAAAATAGAAATTTATTCAAAAAATAAAAACAAGACATACAGTAAATGTCGATAATACAGTACTAATACATGTGCTACCTCATTTCATCTCTACATGTTTCGCCTTGATATTGGCTTCTTCAGGAGATAGAATTGATATCAGGCACAATGAGCATTAGAAGTAAACAGAGTTTTGTTGAACAGCAGAACAATCAATTGCAATACATAAATGGATACAATTTAAACAAATTGAAAATAGCATTCATCGATTGAAGACAGCACAGCAAACAAGCTACTAATGGTCATAATAATTACCTGTATGTTCACAACCATTTAAACATAAATTGAGACGCCATAATCATGGGGATATCAACAGACGGATCATTTGGTGAAGCCATAGAGGGGGATGTATCCAAAGTACAGCCACCGGTAAGTGGTCCAAAAACTATGGGGTAAGGTGATGGACAGAATTAGATATTAGGGTAACACACAATCACCACTAAAATCCAGACCAAAACAGATTATATAATATTATATAAAATTATGTTTACCCTGTGGTGAAGTATGTTTTGCTGTAATCAAAGGTTGAACAATTGATCACCAACTTTACAGCAGGACTGCATAAAGATGACGAAAAAGATAGGGTGAATAGGGTGAACTAATTTCTGAATTATAGTCAAATAATTACCTCTTAATCAGAAAGATAATGGACTTAGTTAATATGAATTTCAATAGTTAAAGAAACAGTGAACAGCGCTGAACAATAGTGGTAGAGTTACCTTCAGTCTAGTTTCCAGCAACACATCTTTCTCCTTCCCAGCCTGGAAGCTGAGTTGTATGGACACTAAGGCCCCTTTCACACTGGGGCGTTTTTCATGCGGTGCGGCGCTAAAAATAGCGCCTGTTCACGCATGAAAAAATCCGGCCCCATTCACTCCAGTGTGAAAGCCGGCGGGCTTTCACACTGGAGCGGTGCGCTAGCAGGACGGTAAAAAAAGTCCTGCTAGCAGCATCTTTGGAGCGGGATAGGAGCGGTGTGTTCACCGCTCCTATACCGCTCCTTCCCATTGATTACAATGGGAGACCGCCGTAAAACCGCGGCAATACCGCGGTTACCGCGGTAATACCGCGGCTACGGCGGCGCTCTGCGGGGGGTGTTTACCCTTTTTCGGCCGCTCGCGGGGGGTAAAACCGCACCGCGAGCGGCCGAAAACCGCCCCAGTGTGAAAGGGGCCTTAAGAATCCACACTTCCACAGTACTGCCAAGGAGACAGAGAAAGTTCCAGGTACTGTGAGAAAGGTTCCTATTCACGTTCGGTTGCAAGTTCATTCTGTATCAGAGACTTTTTGCAAGTTTCCGGATCACATTGTTGGCTGCCAAACCTCTGGCTAGAGGTCTGTCCGGCATTGAAGTACCCAGCTGCGAGTGGCTACTCTCTGGGTTGATTAGAGAAATTTTGTGGATGTCAGCAGTTCAAGGTGCTTGAGTTTCTTCACCCTTGCCCTCTATTCCTATCTGAGACTGTGTTATGTTGGATGTTACCACTGCAGAATAAAAACCATCAAAAGGACTTTTTATGTGTCAGAATTCAAAGTTGTGGGTACTAACCCTGGGAACCCCTGGACATTCACCGACAAGCCAAGAGGAGGTAACTGGTAAGCCCAAAAGTCAAGGCCGCCCCTCAGGGGTTATGGCCGCTACACAACAAAATGATTTAGCAATCTAGGATTATTGCTGCCTCACTCTTTTGCTATGTTAACATGACAGAGTGGCACAGATGCTCCTCAGCACCCATAGCACCGGCTTACATTCTCACTGTTTAGAATTATTTTTACAGCTATGTAGTAATGATTCAACACTATGAAGTTCCTCCGGCAATCCCCCTGCTGTTGCCAGCTTATAGGATTCCCTGCTAAAGTTAGTAGGGTCAAGACCTAATTTTAGAAGAGGAAACTATGCAATCAGCAAGGGAGGGTTAGGATCTTAATCTAGAAGAGGCAACTATGCAATAAAAGGAAAATGTAGCAAAGGTCCTTCACCAAGATGGATTACTCCCTTAGATTTGCTTAGTGAGTATAATTTTACACACAGGACCCACGTCACCTTCTGCTAACAATAAAATATCCAGAATGCAGTAAAACTATACAGTTTATCCAAATGTTTAATTTTTTTTTTCAATTTATCGCAGGGAGAAAATGTCCTGTTCTTGGTGACAAACTTTATTGCCACACTGCGACAAGTGCTAGGTTTATGTCCAGAGGTAAGACTGCACTCCCTTACTGTCTTTATTATTTGTCTTCATTACTGGTCCTGTTCCTTCCAGCAGACAGAGCTCACAACATATCATATAACACTTGTAAAAGGACACACTGTGCAGAACAAGTTTATTATGAGAAGGTCAATTTTAATATACAGAAATACAAATATAATAAAGTGCACATTACACATGAAATAAAGTTAGTATTTTAACCAAATTATAGCTTTAAAATAAATATGAAGTTCAATTGCACACAGGGTTGTCTAGGAGTAGGGTTGAGCGAACCCGAACTGTAAAGGTTGGGTTTCCGGGGCCCGAACCCGAACTATTGGCTGTAAGTTTGGGTTCGGGTTCGGTGTTCGGCGATGTATTGGCGCCTTTTTAACAGCTGCAGGGCAGCCAATCGACGCTAGTTTCACTAGTGTGCCCTTAGAAGCCATCACAGCCATGCCTACTAATGGCATGGCTGTGATTGGGCAGTGCAGCATGTGACCCTGCCTCTATATATAGTCCAGACACACAGCACACAGTGTCATTCTGCTATAGACAGGTTCCTGTGCTGCTAAGAGAGAGGATTTTAGGAGTTAGTGTGATAAAGTCAGTCAGTCCACATTCCTTTAATTTTCTTCAAATTAGTTAGATCAGTGAGCGATCTAGATAGCTAGAGTAGAGTAGGGAGTTTCTTTATTAAGGAAAAGAAAGAGGCAGAGAGAATTATTGAAGAGATTCCTAAATCAATTGTACCCTGGCTGGGGTGCAGTGCACAGTCTTTTAACAGTGCCATGAGGCCAGTGCCAGACAATATATAAAAGTTTTACCTGCAAGCTCAGTGCACCATTAGGACCAACACTGCATATAGTAAGAGATACACCATAGTCTGTGTGTATTCTGCTATTGGAAAAACATTGCAAAAAAATTTAATTTTGCTGTGTTTTTTTATTGTTTCCCAATAGCATTTTCTGCGTGTTCATACATACACGCTTTAGACACTATCCGTTTATTCTGATATTGGAAAAACATTGCAAAAAAACATTGCAAAATAATTTAATTTTGCAGTGTTTTTTTTTTCCCAATAGCATTTTCTGCGTTTTCATAAATGCTTTAGACACTATCCGTGTATTCTGAGATTGCAAAAAAATTTAATTTTGCTGTGTTTTTTTTTTCCCAATAGCATTTTCTGCGTTTTCATAAATGCTTTAGACACTATCCGTTTATTCTGATATTGGAAAAACAATGCAAAAAAATTTAATTTTTGTTTTTTTTCTTCCCAATAGCATTTTCTGCGTTTTCATAAACGCTTTAGACACTATCCGTTTATTCTGATATTGGAAAAACATTGCAAAAAAATTTAATTTTGCAGTGTTTTTTTTTCTTCCCAATAGCATTTTCTGCATTTTCATAAACGCTTTAGACACTATCCGTTTATTCTGATATTGGAAAACATTTTCTGCGTTTTCATAAATGATATTTTTATTGGAAAAACATTGCAAAAAAATTTAATTTTGCAGTGTTTTTTTTTCTTCCCAATAGCATTTTCTGCGTTTTTATAAACGCTTTAGACACTATCCGTTTATTCTGATATTGGAAAACATTTTCTGCGTTTTCATAAACGCTTTAGACACTATCCGTTTATTCTGATATTGGAAAAACATTGCAAAAAAATTAAATTTTGCAGTGTTTTTTTTCTTCCCAAAAGCATTTTCTGCGTTTTCATAAACGCTTTAGACACTATCCGTGTATTCTGATATTGGAAAAACATTGCAAAAAAATTTTTTTAATTTTGCAGTGTTTTTTTTTTTCCCAATAGCATTTTCTGCGTGTTCATAAACGCTTTAGACACTGTACATGTATTCTGCTATAGACAAAAACACCCATTTAGGGCGAGATCATAAATTTTGAAAATATGAGGAGATCATCAAAAAGGACGTGGCTCGTGTCGTGGTGCTGCTGGTGGAGCTCCTGTTGCAGGGAGAGGACGTGGTCGATCTGTGCCAGCTACATGCACTAGTGAAACACCTTCCTCAGGTGCGAGTAGGCGACAGAGCCTGCAGCGGTATTTTGGCGCGCCTAATGAGGCTGTACGAATGTTGAGGCCAGGACAAGTACAGGCGATAGTAGATTGGGTTGCTGACAGTGCCTCCGGTTCCTTCACATTGTCTCCCACCCAGTCTCCTGATGAAAGTTAATAATTTTTTTCAGAAAGTGTGTATTCTGGGGTATTCCCACCATATGTGCGGCATCGTGCTGTTGAGTTTCTGAGGTTCTTAACCACTTCAGCCCCGGACCAATTGGCAGCCAAAGGACCAGGCCCCTTTTTGCGATTCGGCACTGCGTCGCTTTAACTGACAATTGCGCGGTCGTGCGACGTGGCTCCCAAACAAAATTGGCGTCCTTTTTTTCCCACAAATAGAGCTTTCTTTTGGTGGTATTTGATTGCCCCTGCGGTTTTTATTTTTTGCGCTATAAGCAAAAATAGAGCGACAATTTTGAAAAAAATGCAATATTTTTTACTTTTTGCTATAATAAATATCCCCAAAAAAATATTTAAAAAAAAATATTTTTTCTCAGTTTCGGCCGATACGTATTCTTCTACATATTTTTGGTAAAAAAAATCGCAATTAGCGATTATTGATTGGTTTGCGCAAAAGTTATAGCGTTTACAAAATAGGGGATAGTTTTATAGCATTTTTATTAATATTTTTTTTTTTACTAGTAACGGCGGCGATCAGCGATTTTTATTGTGACTGCGACATTATGGCGGACAAATCGGACATTTTTGGGACATTTGTCATTTATACAGAAATCAGTGCTATTTAAATAGCACTGATTCCTATGTAAATGCCGAACCCGCCGAACCCGAACATCCAGGTGTCCGCTCAACTCTATCTAGGAGCAGTGTGTCCCTCCTAGCCTTTTAGGGCCCATTCACACTAGAATGCAGTGCAGGAGAGCAGTGGCGTTGCTAGGGGGGAGCGGGGGGAATCTACATATTTTTGGTAAAAAAAATCGCAATTAGCGATTATTGATTGGTTTGCGCAAAAGTTATAGCGTTTACAAAATAGGGGATAGTTTTATAGCATTTTTATTAATATTTTTTTTTTTACTAGTAACGGCGGCGATCAGCGATTTTTATTGTGACTGCGACATTATGGCGGACACATCGGACATTTTTGGGACATTTGTCATTTATACAGAAATCAGTGCTATTTAAATAGCACTGATTCCTATGTAAATGCCGAACCCGCCGAACCCGAACATCCAGGTGTCCGCTCAACTCTATCTAGGAGCAGTGTGTCCCTCCTAGCCTTTTAGGGCCCATTCACACTAGAATGCAGTGCAGGAGAGCAGTGGCGTTGCTAGGGGGGAGCGAGGGGTGCGGGCCGCACCCGGATGACACCCGCCAGAGGGGTGACACCTGGCACATCGCTGGATTGAGAGGAGCGCCGCGGCTCTCTCCTCTTCCTCCTTCCCCTGCGCACTCTGGTATCTCTGCTGTGACTACGCCATGGACGGGGAGGGAGGAGGAGAAAGAAGACATAGGCAGACAGCTCAGTTCTCAGACTAGCCCAGTGCCCGGCGCCTGCATGTCTTCCGGGAACCGGCACTGCAATCAACTTTTATTGTGATAGGCAGGCAGGAAGAGAGAGATGCCGGCTGCCTATCACAATTACAATCCTCAGAGCCAACGGAGTCTAGGCTCTTCCTCCACACTGACAGTACATCCACAACAGGAGGAGGAGCCTAGGAGGAGGGACATCTATGTGGACAGAGCCACGCTGTTCTAAGGTCTGTAAATGCGGGGACGGGAGAGATATATACTATATAGTCACAATAGGCAGATATACATGGGGGGTTACATTAGGGGGATTCCACAGGGGGGCTACATTAGGGGGATTCCATTGAGGGGATTACACTGGAGGGTATTTACACGGGGGGAATACACTGGGGGGGTTGCATTGAGGGGATTACACTGGAGGGTATTTACACGGGGGGAATACACTGCGGGGGTTTTACGGTGCTGGGATTTACGCGCGGGAGTACAATGGCGCGGGGATTTACGCGTGGGAGTACAATGGTGCGGGGATTTACGAGCGGGAGTACAATGGTGCGGGGATTTACGCGCGGGAGTACAATGGTGCGGGGGATTTATACTGGGGGAATTAACACTATGGGAGATTTAACTGGGAGGGTTTACATGGGGGAGAGGTAATTACACTGTTACACTGGGAGGATATGCACTGGGAGGATTACACTAGGAGAGATTTACACTTGGGAGATTCCACTGGGCTGCTCAGTCTAAAATGCCTGGGTCTATTTTTTGTCCCAGTCCAGGCCTTGGTGACACCATTAAGAAGGAAGTGATATCCAACCGTGATGGTGTCACCCCCATCCGTGACAGTGCATGGATTGGCACACTGGCATAAACCACAACATTTACAGGGGCCGGTTTGGGGTGTGCATCGTGATCGTGCGCTGCCGTCCCAAAAATAGCCTGCCCAGCGCCCTGCAGAGCACTGTGGCAGGCTAGACAGAAGATATGTAAAAGAGTGAGGAATTATTGCGCTAACCTGTGTAGAAACAAAAAGAAGCTGCTACATACGAATGTGACAAAATTCATACATAAAGGAAAATAAAAATGTAGTGCTAGTAATTAGGACAGTACTAATATACTGTGAATAACATGTGCTCATAACAAATGAAATACAAAAATCAACCTGAATAAACATGTCAAATGTGAACATAAGTCCATGAAACGAAATGTGAAAGAATGGAAATAAGTCCCAAAAGGAGTCAGTCCCAATAATAGTATAGAATAATAATAATAATATAGATAGCCCGATGCACTAGCCTACCCAGTGTCTACTGCTCTGTCCTGCTCCTGCTGTCACCCCGCAGCGGCTGGACAGAGCATTGCGGCAGGCTAAGGGGGAGAGCTATGCTAATGCACTAGCCTGCTCAGTGCCCCGGCTTGCTCAGTGACCGGGGGGGGTGCACCATATTTTACTGCACCAGGTGACACCAACCCTAGTGACACCACTGCAGGAGAGCCGCATTCCCAAGCATTCCAATAGCACTGCCCTTGCAATTTGCTGTGGGGGTCAGTTCAAAGTTAACAACACCCCAAAAGCAGATCACAAATGCAGTGTGTTTGCCTGCACTGGATCGCATGGTACAAAAGTACCATGCGATGCAGTTGCTGTGCGTTTCAAAAAGTAGTGAATGAACTACTTTTTGTTTGGTGCGAATTCAGCCCATTTCAGCACTACTTTTGGTTTGGTACATTTTCAGCCCATTCAAAATGAATGGGGCTGAAATCGCACAGCACAGAACTTCATGTGAATGGCAAATGAACCACACAGCATTCATAATGTGAATGGGCCCTTAGTGTATCCAAGGGAGACAGGTGCAGCATCCAGCCCTGCTTCAGACAGTCTATCAAAGCCTATGGCAGGCTTCGGCTGGACAGGGCTGAATGCTGTACTGAGTGGTACCCATGTTTGGGGCCCTGTGTGTTTAGGGATGAAGGTCAAGAATACAGAAGACCACTTGGTGCAGAGTTCAGCCCTATCCAGATATTTTGACAGGCTGTCTGCAGAGGGCTGGACGCTTCACCTGTCCCTCCCAGATGCCAGAATGAACGAACCGCTCCAAGAGGGCCCTACGTACAAGGAGCCTAGCCTTTTTTTTTTTTTTCTGATAAAAGCCAAACTTTGTGTGTATGTTGTATCATTTAGGCACTGGCTTAGTATCTGTAAACACTGTTGTACAGCTTCCTACCTATAGCTGTTTAGAAAGCTGTATTGGTACTTGGGTGCTTCCACAAACTTAAAGTGGTTGTAAATCCTTACAGACCACTTTGACCTACAGGTAAGCCTAGATTAAGGCCTATCTGTAGTTCCAAGAAATATCTCCTTAACTACACGGTTAAGGAGATATTTTACAGAAATAGGGCGCATGCGCAAGTGAAGGCCAACATGGCGTCACTTACGGCTTCGCACGCATGCGCTGGAGTGACGTCATCACTGCTTCGGCCACTCACAGCGCCGGAGCAGCGATACCCAGAAGGAAGATGGACGCTTCGTGCTACAGGGGACAGCGGGGACATCGCTGGCTCCTGTGTCAGGTAAGTGACACATAATGGGCTACTATGCGATGCATAGTAGTCCATTATGCTTTACCTTTGCAGGGAAACAAAGAGGAAGTAAACCCATCAGGGTTTACTTCCTCTTTAAAGCAGAACTAAAGCTCACAGAATATTCAGTCACCTCCATTCCTGGAATATGACTGTTGAATCCCTTGCTACCCTTTGACATCTTCTTCCCCGACCTCTTCCAGGTGCCTGGTTTTTGGCCTCTGGCACTGTATATTTAAAAGAACATTGTAAACAGGCAGGTACATTAATTTTATTGACAAATGGACATCTCTTCTGCAATAAAAAGCTGCCTGCTCACAATTTTTTTTACTGAAAATTAAAATCCAGTTTAATTGTTATAGACCCAGGACATGGTCGATGTAACCCCACAGGGGAACATTTTTGGTTAGTGGGGAGACTACTAGTGTTCTAGAAATTGTAGGGGACAGTAATACTGGGCCAAATGGGTTTATTTACTAAATGCAAATACACTTTGCAAGGAAAGTTGCACTTGCAAGGAAAACAAGCAGCATTTTTGCTTGCACAATATTGGATGATGGAAATCAGTAGAGCGTAAACTCAATAACTCAGCTCTGGGGAAATTCCCTTGCCAAGTGCAACTTTCCTTGCAAAGTGAACAGCCTATTTTCCTTTAGTAAATCAACCCCACAGGGTAGACAGCAGTAGGTACAGTACCTTGAAAAAGTATTCATACAACTTGAAATTTTCCACATTTTGTCAAGTTACAACCAAAAACATAAATGCATTTTATTTGGATTTTATGTGCTACACCAACACAAAGTGGCACATAATTGTGAAGTGGGAGGAAAATGATAAATGGTTTTCAATTTTTTTTATAAATAAATATCTGAAAAGTGTGACGTGTATTTGTATTCAGTCCCCTTTTCTGTGATACCCCTAAATAAAATGCAGTGGAACCAATTGCCTTCAGAAGTCACCTACTTAGTAAATAGAGTCCACCTGTGTGTAATTTAATCTCAATATAAATGTTAGAGAACCTTAGTGAACAAACAGCATCATGAAGGCCAAGGAACACACCAGACAGGTCCAGGATAAAGTTGTGAAGAAGTTTAAAGCAGGGTTAGGCTCTAAAAAAAATACCCCAAGCTTTGAACATCTCATGGAGCACTGTTCAATCTCTCATCCAAAAATGGAAAGAGTATGGCACAACTGCAAACCTACCAAGACATGGCCGTCCACCTAAACTGACAGGCTGGGCAAGGAGAGCATTAATCAGAGAAGCAGCCAAGAGGCCTATGGTATCTCTAGAGGAGCTGCAAACATCTACAGCTCAGGTTGGAGAATATGTCCACAGGACAACTATTAGTCATGCACTACACAAATCTGGCCTAAGGAAGAATGGCAAGAAGAAAACCATTGTTGAAAGAAAGCCATAAGAAGTCCCGTTTGCAGTTTGTGAGAAGCCATGTGGGGGACACTGTGGGGGTGCTCTGGTCACATGAGACCCAAATTGAACCTTTTGGCCTAAAAGCAAGACACTATGTGTGGCAGGAAAACTAACACTCCACATCACCCTGAACACACCATCCCCACGAGAAACATGGTGGTGGCAGCATCATGTTATGGAGATGCTTTTCTTCAGCAGGGACAGGGAAGCTGGTCAGAGTTGATGGGAAGACGGGTGGAACTAAATAAAGGGCAATCTTAGAAGAAAACCTGTTAGAGTTTGCAAAAATTGTGCGACTGGGGCGAAGATTCACCTTCCAGCATGACAATGACCCTAAACATACAGCCAGAGCTACAATGGAATGGTTTAGATCAAAGTATATTCTTTTACAAAGGTTTTATTAGCATGTAATCCAACATATCACAACAGTTTTTAGGTGGCTACATTGCGTGATAGGCAAACAAAGAGACAAGGCAGAAAATACATAATGTTATAAAGAGGCTTGAGTAATAGAAACATACAGGTAACAAACTTAATGTCCCATGAAATTTAACAAAAATATGAAAACCCAAATTTGCATTCCGAAGTGTCCCTGGGAGGATAGGGTGTCTTTAATCAAAATGTCCACTTATATAGCATATGTCAATGAAGTTTCATGGTCAAGAGTTTCCCTATCAGGCAGGATACATTGTTAAAAGTTGACATAAATGAAAAGCAACGTGGAAAACATAATATTTCAATGATAAACATCTCGGCCTGGTCTATACCTGGCAGTCTAAGACAGGTATGGATTGAATGCATAAAACAGCAAAGAGAAGGAAACATTTAAAGGGAAAAAGAAGGAATGTCCAGTAGAAAAGAGTGAGGAAAGGGGAAAGGAGGGAGGAGGCGAGTCCACAGGATGTGTGTCAGGGGAGTATCAGATCAGATCAGAGTATCAGAGAAAAGTGCAGTCAAATCGAGAGGTGGAAGTACGTGATCCTTGGCTGACAAACTCTGAGGAATTTGTCATGCGTGTCTAAAAGGATGGCAGTCACGTTCTCGTTTACCATGGCCTCATTTATACGATTTTTAACTGCTTCAAAAATGTTGCAGTAAAGAGATGTTGAGCTAGCTGCCGCTCCGAGCGTAACAACTCTACAATTGGGCTTCGTAGGGGTCCCTTTTTAAGGTTTATGTGAAATAAGTTACAAAGAATCGTATAAACCCTGACCCATAACTTGCACGCCCTCGGGCGTGACCACCATATACAGTGGTGTGAAAAAGTGTTTGCCCCCTTCCTCATTTACTGTTCCTTTGCATGTTTGTCACACTTAAGTGTTTTGGAACATCAAACCAATTTAAACAATAGTCAAGGACAACACAAGTAAACACAAAATGCAATTTGTAAATGAAGGTGTTTATTATTAAAGGTGAAAAAAAATCCAAACCATCATGGCCCTGTGTGAAAAAGTGATTGCCCCCTAAACCTAATAACTGGTTGGGCCACCCTTAGCAGCAACAACTGCAACCAAGCGTTTGCGATAACGTGCAATGAGGCTTTTACAGCGTCCTGGAGGAATTTTGGCCCACTCATCTTTGCAGAATTGTCCTAATTCAGTTACATTAGAGGGTTTTCGAGCATGAACGGCCTTTTTAAGGTCATACCACAACATCTCAATAGGATTCAGGTCAGGACTTTGGCTAGGCCACTCCAAAGTCTTCATTTTGTTTTTCTTCAGCCATTCGGTGGTGGACTTGCTGGTGTGTTTAGGATCATTGTCCTGCTGCAGAACCCAAGTTCGTTTCAGCTTGAGTACACGAACAGATGGTCGGACATTCTCCTTCAGGATCTCTTGGTAGACAGCAGAATTCATAATTCCTTTTATCACGGCAAGTCTTCCAGGTCCTGAAGCAGCAAAACAGCCCCAGACCATCACACTACCACCACCATATTTTACTGTTGGTATAATGTTCTTTTTCTGAAATGCAGTGTTCCTTCTACGCCAGATATACTTGGACACACACCTTCCAAAGAGTTCCACTTTTGTCTCATCGGTCCACAGAATGTTGTCCCAAAAGTCTTGGGGATCATCAAGATGTGTTGTGGAGAAATTGAGACGAGCTTTGATGTTCTTTTTGCTCAGCAGTGGTTTTCTCCTTGGAACTCTGCCATGCAGGCCATTTTTGCCCAGTCTTTTCCTGATGGTGGAGGCATGAACGCTGACCTTAACTGAGGCAAGTGAGGCCTGCAGTTCCTTGGACGTTGTTGTGGGGTCTTTTGTGACCTCTTGGATGAGTTGTCGCTGCGCTCTTGGGGTAATTTTGGGCGGCCGGCCACTCCTGGGAAGGTTCACCACTGTTCCATGTCTTCGCCATTTGTGGATAATGGCTCTCACTGTGGTTCGCTGGATTCCCAAAGCTTTGGAAATGGCTTTATAACCCTTTCCAGACTGATAGATCTCAATTACTTTCTTTCTCAATTGTTCCTGAATTTCTTTGGGTCTCGGCATGATGTGTAGCTTTTAAGGATCTTCTGGTGGACCTTACTGTGTCAAGCAGCTCCTATTTAAATGATTCCTTGATTGTGAACAGGTGTGGCAATAATCAGGCCTGGGTGTGGCTAGAGAAATTGAACTCAGGTGTGGACAACCACAGTTATAGTATGTTTTAACAAGGGGGGCAATCACTTTTTCACACAGGGCCATGATGGTTTGGATTTTTTTTCACCTTTAATAATAAACACCTTCATTTACAAATTGCATTTTGTGTTTACTTGTGTTGTCCTTGACTATTGTTTAAATTGGTTTGATGTTCTGAAACACTTAAGTGTGACAAACATGCAAACGAACAGGAAATGAGGAAGGGGGCAAACACTTTTTCACACCACTGTATGTGCCATAGAGCCTTTTTGTGAGCATCCTCGAAAATAAAGAGGAGAGTAAGTTGGAATTAAACGGGCCAAACTAGCTGGTGTGTAATGCCACCTACAGTGGTGTGAAAAAGTGTTTGCCCCCTTCCTCATTTCCTGTTCCTTTGCATGTTTGTCACACTTAAGTGTTTCGGAACATCAAACCAATTTAAACAATAGTCAAGGACAACACAAGTAAACACAAAATGCAATTTGTAAATGAAGGTGTTTATTATTAAAGGTGAAAAAAAATCCAAACCATCATGGCCCTGTATGAAAAAGTGATTGCCCCCTAAACCTAATAACTGGTTGGGCCACCCTTAGCAGCAACAACTGCAACCAAGCGTTTGCGATAACGTGCAATGAGGCTTTTACAGCGTCCTGGAGGAATTTTGGCCCACTCATCTTTGCAGAATTGTCCTAATTCAGTTCAAATTGCATTTTGTGTTTACTTGTGTTGTCCTTGACTATTGTTTAAATTGGTTTGATGTTCCGAAACACTTAAGTGTGACAAACATGCAAAGGAACAGGAAATGAGGAAGGGGGCAAACACTTTTTCACACCACTGTATATAACACTTTCTAGGCATTCTCCAATATAAGGACATTTCTTGAGTACTTGGAAAGGGCTATGGTCATAGTCTGCCAGTCCTCTGAGTCTAACTGTCTCCCCAATTATTTTTCCCAAGATGGGGTAAGGTCCTGTCAGACAGCAGGCGAGGTAGGGTGCTTGATAAATGCAGACGGGGGCGGGGGGGGGGGTAACATTGGCTGCATTTGATGGGGCACAGTGAGGCTGCATTTGATGGGGCACAGTGAGGCTGCATTTGATGGGGCACAGTGAAGCTGCATTTAATGGCAGAGTGAGGCTGCAATTGATGGGGGGGGTTTCAGTATTTTTTAGTTTGCACCCCCCCCCCCCCCCCCCCCCCAAAAAACATTTTGAGCACCAGCCACCACTGACAGAGAGAGACATCGCTCCAAATTGTCCGCACAGAGAGACCACTCCTCAAGAAAATTGCTTGATTCCTTTATCAACATAGTAAAGCCTTGTACACACACCACAATTTTTTATTTTTTTTTGCTCAATCCAGCGAGTTTAAAAAAAAAAAAAAACTGACAGCTCTGGTTGGAGCTGCTGAGCATGAGCAAAAGTGACCTGAGCAGGGCAGTTTTTAAGGCAGGGCAAAAGGGGCAGCTGCCCTGGGCCCTGTCATTGTTGTGGGGCCCAAAGCAGCTGCCTCATACTTGCCAACTATCCTGGTTTCAATTCCCTCGCCCCTTGAGGTTTTGTCCTGTGCTGTGTCCCAATATCTCAGTGTGAAGTGCTGCTACTAATGCTGCCCAGCTCTGCCCTATTGTTGTGTACAAATGACTCACCTGCAGACCCTGTGTTTACATGTAAATTACTGGCATTCATATGTAAATAGTGGTGGCATTCATGTGCAAATATCCACAGTAATCTCAACAAGCAGAAATCATGTGCTGTAACCTCTAGCAACTAACCAGTGAGCTGTAATGTGTTCTGTAACCTCTAGCAACCAGTCAGTGAGCAGTAATGATACCTCTGGCAACCAATCACAATAGCTGCCTGATCTGATTCAGTAAACTGATTTTGAGTCTAACTGCTATTTATTGTGTCTCAGAGCAGGTGGAGAGAAAAACTGCATGGGGGAGGGGGGGGGGGGCAAGAAAAGTTTTGCCCAGGGTCCAATCAATATTAAAGACGTCCCTGCTGCAAGTGTGTACAAGCCTTTGGGCGCCTACTGGTGTGCTGCAGTTTGGCCGCGGTGCTTATGTACACAGTTTTCCTTAGCCGCAGTCCCATAGGCTTCTTTTAGGTTGTGCGTTTTTGCTGCAGTTTTTTTTATAGCGCACCAAAGATGCAGCTGTTTTTGTGCACTTTCAGAAAATGCAGCAAAAATGTGCAAACTAATAGAAGTCTATGGGACATGCAGAAAGACAGTGAGATCACCAACACTGCAGCAGACCAGTGTGAGCCCACTACATAGTACATAGGACCAGGTACTGCACAGGCTGCTGAAAGAAATCTCCTTATCTGCAGAGAGGGGGTGAGGAATTTGGGAGAGAAGGGGGAGAGGCCGGTCACAGCTCACTCACTTGGAAGGAAGGACCCAGCAGACAGAAGGCTCAGGCTCGGTTATCAGCTTCCAGAGCGTCCCATACAGATCACGGATCTCAGTTTGAATGTTCCCGCCCACACGTCCTATTCACATGCTTGTGGGTGGGGCCGGTTTCCTCCAGTGAAGTGTGATGGCTTTTCTGGCATAGAATAGTAGCAGACTCCATAGTGCGCCCCGCCACAGTGGGGATTAATTGCTCAACAAGTCCTAAAAGGCATACTGACATGGAAGGCTGTAGCGGGATATTACTGACTAAGCGGATGCATGATAGCACTTCTTCCCAGAACCCCGTAATAGCTGGGCAGGTCCAGAAAATGTGGGTAAAGTCTCCGGGGTTCCCCCACATCTCCAGCACTCCAGGGGGGAGGCTGGAGTTCATTTTGTGTAGCCTGTACGGGTATAATAGGCCTGGTGGATTCGTTTAAACTACATTAAACGGTCTCTGAGGGAAACTAAGGACTGTAATGGGAAGTCCCAGATATCATCCCAGTCATCACCATCACGTTTCGGGACGTCCTAGAGCCAATGGGGCCCTGAGTTTTTCCATAGCTGGTAGTGAAACTCTGAGATGAGAGTATATCTTTGTTTTTTTGTACTGTCAAGCCTCCGGACATCTTCTAAAGAAGCCTGTATAAGCTGGGGGTTAGAGTGGGGGAACTGGCAGCTAAAGCCATGGGAGAGTTGTAGATATCTAAAGAAGTATGATTCTGGAACATTAAATTTAGAGCGGAGGAGAGATAGCAAAATCAAGAAGTTGTCTTCAACCAGTTGGGGAAGCATTTTAACGTTGAATTTGGTCTAGGTGTAAGGCTCTGGTATCATGTAGAATTGGGCTAGATTGGGGTTGCACCAAAGTGGGGCGTTCGGGGAGTGTGCGTCCTTGGAATATTGTTCAAGTTTTAGACCTGCTCCCCATGCCCGTACGTAAGGTAGTTATCATAGATGGGGTTAGTGTATAGGGAGCATGGAGGCCCCGGAAAAGTATGAATTTTAGGGCCTCTAGAGACTGCGCCACTGCCGTCTCCAGTAGCACCGCGGAGTTGGTAGCATCTGGGTTCAGCCACCACGCTGCTGTGACCAGCTGAGTGGCCAAAAAGTACTTGTGTAGGTCTGGGAATGCCAATCCCCCCTGGGAGGTCGGTCCCTTCATATCTATGTTGATTAGAGAAATGGGTCGGAAGTTAGCCCAAGCGGTATGATCACGATCAGGTTTGGGAAGCATGACAATATTAGCGGTCAACAGGTCCGAGGTGAAAGTCTGGCCTTTTTTAACAGAGTTATAAATAGCTGTCAGATGTGGGGGTATAACGTCGGCCAGCTTCCTATAATAAAGCCCCCTGTAGCCATCCGGTCCTGGGTCGCTTACCCACTTTCAAGTCTTTAATACTTTGAATGACTTCAGAGACTTGAATGTCCCAGTTCATGAGGGCCGCATGAGCCTCCGTCAACGTGGGGAGTGAAAGACGGTCAAGGAAACTGTCTGTGTCCTGACTACCCGAATGATTAGAGGCTGAATACAGTTTGGTTAAATGGTAACAGAATTCCTCACTGGGTTACCCGTGAGTACATTATGCCTGGTACGCAGAGTGATAGGGGTAAATTTAGGAGTAAAGGTACGAAGCCTGTGGGCCAGCATTTGATTTGGCCTATTCGCTTTAGCATACCACTTCTGGCGGGACCAACGCAGAATGCATTCAGCTCCATCCGTGAGCCATAGGTCCAGCTCTGAGAGGGCCTGATCCAGGAGTTTACGGTTAGCGGGAGAAGGGGGTTGTTTAAATGCAGTAGAGAGTAATTCCAGGTGGGCCTCTAAATCGCGTTGTCGAAGACCTCTTTCTCGTTTACGTTTTGAAGCTATCTGTATGATGTGGCCCCTAAGAACCACTTTATACACTTCCCATAGGTTTACAGGAGATGAGACCGAGCCTATATTGGTACGGAAGTAATCCTCAGAAGCTTTCAGAATATCATCCTCAATCTCCTTGAAGGATAGGAGCGAATCGTTCATTACCCAGGGGGAACGGGGTGGTTTACTGAGTATAGAGTGACATACTCCCAGAACGGGATCATGATCTGACCATGGGGCAGCTAAATTAGAAGTGGATACCGCCAGGGGGAGATGTTTCCTCAACATAAACAAATGGTTTATTCTAGACTAGAGTGAGAATGGTAGGAGTGAGGATAGTGCATGTAATCTTTGCCTAGGGGATGGAGTTCCCTCTAAAGGTCAACCAGGACATGGACTCGTAGGGAGCGTAAGCAAACTTCCTAGCATCAGGGGAGGGAGCAACATGTTCCGATGGATATTTATCTAAGGTTCGAGTCACCCACAAGAAGGAGGGTGCCCTTGTGGTGAGATTTCAGAAGGCAACAGAGATGGGTCAGAAAGGGTCCTGGGATAGAATTAGGAGCATAAAAAGTCATGATAGTAACCTCTGTGTCCTGAATGGTGCCTTGTAGGAACAGATAGCAGATCCAGATGGTAGATATCTGTTTAGTGCAACTAAAAGGGACCGACTTACGAAAAGCAATGAGCACCCCTTTTTGCTTAGTTGGGCCGTTGGCAAAAAAAAAAAAATCTGAGGATATTGAGCATCAAAATATTTTGGGCAGGAGGTTGAAAAGTGTAGATAATAGCATGTGTTAGAATGACCCAGTCAAAGTCCAGACCTAAATCCAATTGAGAATCTGTGGCAAGACCTAAAAATTGCTGTTCACAGACGCTTTTTATACAGCCTGACAAAGCTTGAGCTATTTTGCAAAGAAGAATGGGCAAAATTTTCACTCTCTAGATGTGCAAAGCTGGTAGAGACATACCGAAAAACACTTGCAGCTGTAATTGCAGCGAAAGGTGGTTCTACAAAGTATTGACTCGGGGGGCTGAATACAAATGCACGCCAAGTTGTTCACATATTTGTTTTAAAAAAAATGTTAAAAACATTTATCATTTTCCTTCCACTTCACAATTATGTGCCACTTTGTGTTGGTCTATCACATAAAATCCCAATAAATACATTTATGTTTTTGATTGTAACACAACAAAATGTGGAAAATTTCAAGGGGTATGAATACTGTTTCAAGGCACTGTATATTAGTACAAGTTAAATCCATACACATATAAATGGTACCAAAGTTCAGACAGACGCAAAGTCATAAATATAGCCAGTGACAGGCAGATTTTAAACAAGCTGATGGAAAGGGAGGTCAACAACAAAGGTCATTCTGAGAAACAGAACACCAGTGAAACCCAGAATCTAACAAACTCTATTATGGAGAACTACAGTGTGGAGTGAGCTCTCCTTAAATAGCCAGGTCAGTGCTCATTCCCATTTCCCAAAGTGCTCAGTGCAACAACAGGTGGAGTAGGAACTGAAAGACAAGTCACAGCAGGGAAAACAGAGTCAAAAGGCAGATGCAATAGTGCATTACCTGTGGGAAGCCCAGATGTCCAATGGAGTTGTGGTTGACTGCCTGGCTAGATCCCCCACTGCGGCTAAGTTCCTGAATAAAGTTTTAGGAAAGTGGAACAGGCATATCCCTTATACAGGCTTTTATATATTTGTTGCACTCACTGTAAAATGGTGTTTCTAGCATGGGCAACTGTAGATGATGAGCCTTAACAATTAAGTAAAATACAAACTGGAATACATACTTGTTAATGTTTTTTCTTACAGAGCCCATTGATTGTAGATGGTAGATGTGGTGAAGACTTGGACTGTACGCCAGGAGAACATGTGGTAAATGGAAATGGTAATAGTTTGATATAAATAAACCAGGCAACCACAAATATAGCCATGGTCTATGTAAACCTTCATTTATGGAGTAGTAAGGCAGCCTTCTGCTAGGGAACCCACGTCTGGGTTTTCTCCTCAATATAACATATATAGCAGGTATCAGCTATTAATAGCACACCACTTACCTGAAGCAACTGTTATCATCCTTATTTTCTCCCCTTTTTGTAATGCCATCCTAACCAGGCAAGAAGCTTGTTGAAGGACCATTATTGCAAATTTTCCAGATAAATGTATGCGGTTAATACATGTAATGATAATATTCAGTATGTTATTTTTTTTCATATACCTTTTCACAAAGCTTTAAAGAGGCACCAGTGCCCTTCATAGGTTGGCATAGTGAGTTTAGTGGAAAGGCATGAGAAAGATTTTCAAGTTTAGGTTTGCTTTCAGCAATGTGTTCATAAATGCACAAAACATCCTCTTTTTGTAAGCAGGATGGAAAATAATTGCTCAGATAGGGATTTATTCTTAGTTCTCTATAGCAAAGCAAAGAGATTTTCCAACTTAATGTGAAATTAATCTTTGTGCTGTAGAACTAGCATTTTTGTAGGCTTATGTTTTTACACAATTGGAAATCCAATAATCACCTTACTATCATTAGCAATGTATATTTCACTTGCTATTATAGGGCCCTGGTTGGCCTCCTTGATACCCTGTTGTATACCTGAAGACTTTAGAAGCACTTGTGGACCTATGATCAACTTGGATCTCTTTTCAACTCTCATGTCCTACAGTTGGGTGGCTTACAAAAAACTTTTGAGCATTCCATATTTTATAATTCAAATTTTGCTTAAATCGTAGAAGATATATGTAGCATCTGTTACACTAAACCTGGCCACTGTACAAGAAATTATGATGCTGAAAAATGTTAGCAGCTGGCTTTCAAGATTCTTTTTAAACCTAGGGAAATCTTGTCTGACAGGTGTGAAAACAGGACGATGTATATCACTGAACAGTACTCATTCCACCTGTGAGATATATTCCTGGTGTCCTGTTGAGAATGAATCATTGATAAGGTAATGTAGTTGTATCATGATCCCCTGTGGTTCTGCACATCACACAGACCATCTGTGATTAAATGGTCAGCTCACCCAGAAAAATATATACTGGGGAGAGACAGGTACATGAATCTTTATGTGCCCACAGTGAGGTTGGATTGTCCATAATGGGCATTCCTCCCCAGGTGTACTCCCTCCCTGGCCACTATGCCCAGCACACTGTAAGGCTTATGCCTCGTACACACGGTCGGAAATTCAGACGGAAAATGTCCGATCGGACCATGTTGTCGGAAAATCCGCCCGTGTGTGGGCTCCATCTGACTTTTTCTGTCTGAATTTCTGACGGAAAACAATTTGAGAGCAGGATCTCAAATTTTCCAACAATAAAATCCGATCTGACTTTTTCCGATAGTGTGTCGAGAATTCCGACGGACAAAGTGCCACGAATGCTAAGATCAAATTACGAGACCAAAGCTATTGGCTACTAGCCTCTACGTAGTTCCGTCGTACGCAACGAACGTCACCACGTTCAGAATGATCAAATTT
This sequence comes from Lithobates sylvaticus, assembly GCA_028564925.1. Classification (NCBI taxonomy): domain Eukaryota; kingdom Metazoa; phylum Chordata; class Amphibia; order Anura; family Ranidae; genus Lithobates; species Lithobates sylvaticus. Next base: position 185,806,900 of record CM053026.1, on the reverse strand, counting down.
TTCGACAACTTTGTCCGACCGTGTGTATGCAACACCAGTGTCGGACAAAATCCGTCGTATTTTGTGGTCGGAAATTCCGACCATGTGTACGGAGGCTTATGACTGAGGAGTTTTGTTCTAGAGGTGGGCAGAGGGTGAACTGAGAGACTAGTTCCCTTTATTTTTGATTGACAGCACATGTAATGGGCATATCCGTACCTGTTATTCAGTGGTTTTCATATCCTCCCGCTGCCATGCACTGTCAATCACAGGCAAGGCAGACCTGATGGGTAACCAGATTCAGAGATCTCTATCATACTTTGCCCACCCAATAGCCACAGCAGCTGTGAATTTGAGTTGTCGAGTAGGCAAAGCCTCATGGGGAACTCTGAGAGACAGGTCCACCGAATTCCAAAGCCACCATTGGACTGCATAGGTGCTATGGAATCTGCCCACCGCCATTCGCTGTCAATCACAGACAAAGTGGATCTGATGGAGAACCAGTCTCTCAAAGTTTCCCATTAGGCTCCGCCCACTCAGTTCAATGTGGCTGCATCATTGGTTGCTTTGTTCTAGCAACCAATGAAGTAAATATAAAATATTACATATACAGTATTAATAAAGTAATGGACAAATAACACTCCCCTTCCCCTGTACAGCAACTTTGAGTTTGTCTTAATAACCCCCAGTTTGCTTATCTTGCAGTAAGGCTACTTTCACACTGGGGTTTCAGTGGTATTTTTAGCAGCGCTTTACCGTCGTTTTTGCAGCCCTTTTCGGACGCTAGCGTGACGCTTTTAATCCCCCGCTAACGGACGAAAAAGGGTTAAAAGCGCCCGCCACGCAGCACTGATCATTGATTTCAATGGGAAGGGCACTGTAGGAGTGGTGTATACACCGCTCCTACAGTGCCTCAAAGATGCGGCTTGCAGGACTTTTTTTTGGTGTCCTGCCAGCGCACCGCTCCAGTGTGAAAGCCCTCGGGCCTATAGTTCGCAGGTTCCCTTACTATTTCAATGATGTCCAGTGTCATTTGGCCTATCTTCTGTTATCCCAAGCTATCATGAACACACCCTTCTGGGAGGTTCATTATCTAAACCATAGTAGAGTTATTAGTGTATGGTGCCAGGGTGCAGCCATCATCCCGAAGATATATAGCGCAAAGAATAACCTCTAAACCCCCAAAGGGGGGGGGGGGTGGCTACCTTTATTATACAAAACACATATATGATAAAAGATACACATTTTTATTTATACAAAAACTGCACATGTTGCAGGGGACAGTGCTAGACTGAAGGTGAGTATTAGGCCCCATGCACACGAGACGCAGATGCAAACTCTGCTGAACGCATGTTTTAAAAAGCAGAAACCTGCGTTTAAAAATGCGCGTTTTGATGTGTTTTCATGCCGTGAAAGCATGTATTATTAACTATTTCTGCCATTTTGATCAGAGAGAGCAGCAGCAGCAGAGAGAGCAGTTGTACACTTGTATTTGCCTCTCTTTCTGTGTTTTTTTTTTTGGAAATGGATCCCATATTGAATATATGTCAGGAAATGCTCCTGATGTTGCTCTTGATGAGGCAGCAACGTCGTCGTCGCAAATTTGCATGAGAGGTCCAGAATCAGAGCTTGTCGATATTGGACCCATCCGTTGATGGCACAGCGAATGTCCGTTGGATATTTCAAAAACATATATGCATTAGTGAGTGAGTATATATGCTCTATGAACTATCTAAATTAATTACGACATTTTAAACCAATTTTTCTAGTATTTTTTTATGGTTTACCATCATATTTCTGAGTTTTCTGGTCCAAAAAATTGGGTTCCTTTAAAAAGGCTTATAAACGCAAACGCGGCTAAACGCAGGTGCATGCGTTTAGCCGCGTTTAGCTGCGTTTTGCGTCTGAAACATGGAAAAGCAAAGTGTCTGAACGCATTTTTTTGCTTCTGAAAAAACGAGGTTGAACGCAACTGCATAAAAACGGGAAAAAACTAGACTGTGTACATGGACACATAGGATAACATTGCATGCATTCAGGTGCAGTTGAAAAAAGTGTCCAACTGCCTCTGAACGCGCGTTTAACAGCGTCTCGTGTGCATGAGGCCTTACAGTTTAAGGAAGAAAAATGTAAAACTTGGAGCAGCTTTTACATTTGTTCCTACTGCTGGTCTGTTTATTTATTTTTTTTAAACTGGAGTTCTGAATTACAATTTCCATGCCCACCTGTAAGTTGCCTTTATGCTTTCAATGAGGATTAATGCAGACTGAAGTATGCACTTGTTGGATCACTGTGTAAACATTTACAAATAGGATTTCCTTATTCACTGACGTAAATGCGTTTATTTACTTTATTACTTATCATCCTATTTTATTAATGTATCTTCATTAGTGCAGAAGTTAAACAAGAATAATAGTTCAATTGTTAAGCAGGATATTGTTTTGAAGCAAGCATTTGTTGAGGAACACTAAACTTTAAAGCGGTATTAAACCCAAAACCAAAAAATAAAAAAATTAGATGTGGTGGCTGCATTAGTTTTATTTTTTTAGGCTCCCCCCCCCCTCTGTTTTCACCTGGTTATCTGACCAGTAACACACCTCCTGTAATAGAGTGCCTACACTCTGGATTAAGGAGCACAGGGGGCAATTTTGAACAGCAGTATTGTCAGCCTGGTGGGAGGATAGTGTAATGCCCCGTACACACGGTCGGATTTTCCGACGGAAAATGTCCTATCGGACAATGTTGACGGAAATTCCGACCGTGTGTAGGCTCCATAATACTTTTTCCGTTGGATTTTCCGACGGACAAAGTTTTATCTCCTGCTCTCAAATTTTCCGACAACAAAGTCCTATCGGACTTTTTCCGATCGTGTGTATCGAATTCCGACAGAAAAAGTGCCACGCATGCTCAGATCACATTACAAGACCAAAGCTATTGGCTACTAGCCTCTACGTAGTCCCGTCGTAGGCAACAAACGTCACCACGTTCAGAATGATCGGATTTTCCGACAACTTTGTCCGACCGTGTGTATGCAACACCAGTGTCGGACAAAATCCGTCGGAAAAAATCCGATGGATTTTGTGGTCGGATTTTCCGACCGTGTGTACGGGGCATTAGATGCACTAGCAGATTCAGATACACTAACAAATTTAAGCCAAACTCCAACTGACACTTTATAAGAAGAAAAAACAAACAACTGCGCTGCAAACAATAATATAAGTAGTGACTATACCACATGAGTGTACCAAATAGATGTGAATTTGTGATTGGACTAGGATAGGTATAGAGAGTGTACACCTCCTAGGACATATACAAGTGATGGATAAATTCAATAACGAAAGTCCATAATAACAATGAAGTTATAAACCAAACAATCTTTAGGTGATAATCTTTCTTTTGAAATAAGAAGCCTGTGTGATTCGGCAATGGTACATAAACAGAGGCTCCAAAGTTCCACAGTGATCTTAATCAATTAACACCAAATGGAAGAAGTGATCTGGTAAGGGAAAGGAAGGCACCTCCACCGTCAAACACACTGACCCTTACCAGATTGTGCGACCTCCTGTTACAGAGGTCACACTAGCTTGTGGCTTAATCCCGGCCAGGGGTTCCAATAGGCAATAACTGGTTACTCAGGATAGAGGAGATACAGGCTCAGAGGCGGTCAGGCGAAGGACATGAAATGAGAGAAAAACTCCATAGTGTATCTCTATATAAAATTTAATTGTAAAAAAAGGGAATATTGCACTCACAATATGAAAACAAGATAAAAGCGTGTATTAGCCGGCCGGCTCGATTTCGCTGCCCGTTACTTCCAGGATCCGCGTGGTTGTGTGGTGACGTCAGCACGCCGCTCCTCCCTACGCCGTTTCGTCACAAATGACATCTTCCAGGGGCACAAGTGTATCTCCTCTATCCTGAGTAACCAGTTATTGCCTATTGGAACCCCTGGCCTTATTGAATTTATCCATCACTTGTATATGTCCTAGGAGGTGTACACTCTCTATACCTATCCTAGTCCAATCACAAATTCACATCTATTTGGTACACTCATGTGGTATAGTCACTACTTATATTATTGTTTGCAGCGCAGTTGTTTGTTTTTTATTTAGTCTTGTTAGTGTGGGTATCTCACATTTATAACTGCAGCAGCTATTTTTTCTATTTTTGTTTTCTTCATTAGTTTGTGTTTATGTTGTGCACCATTCATATTGGGTCACCACAGTTTTTGGACAGCGCAGTAATCCACACATTTTTTTTTTTTTTTTTTACTTTATAAGAAGCTACAGCAAACATTTTTTTTTCCTTTTGTGATACAGAGCTTACATAAATTAAATTAAATTTGATCATTGCAAGCACCCCTGTTAGCGATACATCTCATCCCTGTAACTGATACATTCTACTGGAGAGCTTGTTCTTTTTGAAAAACAACAGACTTACTAGCTGGATCACCAGGTGAAAATAGAAGAAAGAAAGCCTAAAAAACAAAACAAATGCAGCCATCACATCTAAGAATTGGTAAGCTGCAATAAATAATAAAATGTTTGCTTTTGGGTTTAATATTGCTTTAAATAACTAAAGCCCAACTACAACAGGAACCTTTTTTTTGGGGGGGGGGGGGGGAGTGGGAAGGGTAAAACCTCTATGGAGTTTTAAATGCTGCCTATTTGGTCTGACTTCCTTAACTGGTCAGGAAGTGAGGGTTAAGCCTCGTACACACGATCGGATTTTCGGGAAGGGAATTGTGTGATGACAGACTGTTGGCCTAAAATCCGACCGTTAGTTTGCTCCTTCAGACAAATTTACAGTTTACAATTTTCGGTAGACAACGGTCTGTTGTCAGATTTCCCTATCGTCTGTACACAAGTCCATCACACAAAAGTTGAAAGTACAAACACGCATGCTCAGAATCAATGCTCACCAAACACGACGTTAGCAGAAGGTGCCCAAAGGGTGGCCCTCAAGAGCTGAAATTCCTCGTAGTACGTCGTGCTTGTTGGCCGACAATTGTGTACCGTTTGTATGCAAGACAAGTTCCTGGCACACACCCTTTAGACAAAAATCAGATGCTCGGTTGGCCAACAATCATACCGCATGTACGAGGCTTAAGCGTTCGAAACGTTTTGACACAAACGAGAGCAAGGACATGGGTCTTAAGTTGTTCAGGCTGGTGGGATCCAGTGAGGGCTTTTTAATTATGGGGGTAAGTCTGACGCTTTGTTGGCCAACAATTTGATCATGTGTACCAGGCTTTAGTCTCCCAACTGGGGACATCGGCAGCAATAGAATCCTCACAGAGATAGTTAAATAGGAAGTAAACCCTGATGGGTTTTACTTCCTCTTTTTTCCCCTGCAAAGTAAAAGCATAATGGGCTAGTATGCACCACATACTAGCCCATTATGTGCCACTTACTTGCAAAGCCCGCGCTGTCCCCGCTGGTGGCCGCATCCATCTTCGCCCCTCTTCTTTCCGGTGCCGTTGAGTCCAGCTTATGTGCGCGGGAGCCGTCAGTCACGGCACTTGCTACTGCAGAAACAGCTCGGAGGGCCGTTTCTTCACAGCGCATGCGCCGATAACAACATGATGCAGTTTATAATGTCATTGGCAAGGGAAAAAAGCTAAACTTTTGCTTTCCAAAAAAAATGCTTCTAAACTCAACTGCCTAGAAAAACTACTAAAAACGACCATGTGTACTGATAAGATAACATAGAGGAGAGTTCAGGGGCAGCTGAAAAAAACACCCAACTGCTCCTAAACGTCTGTTTACCAGCAGCAGTGTACATAAGGCCTTAGGTTTATGTACAAGTTCAAAGACTGTGAAAGTCATCTGAATGACACTTTGTAAATCTTTAAAATGAAAAATGAACAAAGCATATCCTTCTGTAATGTGCACTTGCCTCAATCCACAGCAATGTGTGTGATTTATGTCTCCTCTCTCTTCCCTCTGATATTTGTGTGAGTCACTTTTGACAAATTATCCGAAATCACTGAATTTCAGAAGATGGCCCCGCCCCCCTACCGACACACAGAAGGTGATTGATGGCCTCAGCTGTGCATGTTTCCCTGTGAGACTATGTAGAGGGGGGGTGTCCTTTCCCTCCACTCCAGTCTCAGATTACACTCAGCTCTGTGCTGTACAGTATGTGACATAACCCCTCCCACTGCCTTCTAGAGCTGAGAAATAGCCTTTGTTCTGTGTGTTGTAGGCAGTTGTAGAGGAGAGAGGGCTGTAGCTAAACAGGTACAACCTTTTTAAGACGATTTGTTTCATCTCTGGCTCAGAGCCATTAGATTAGCATCTCAGCCAGCAAACTAACATTCTGAAAGCTGAATTTACGAGAATTACAGCTTATTCCTCAATTCCCAAAGCTACACGCATTTAATCCTTGCAGTGCAGAAAGGCCCCACTGCAAGGGGATTTGTTTTTTGATGCCCAGAGTTGGGATTAAAAGTTGACGCTAACAATGACAGCCTACATAATGACAGGTGTACTTTAATCTCTATGTAACATGCATGCTTACTCATCTCCCCATTCTTCTCACATGTACATTTTAATATATATATATATATATATATATATATATATATATAGACACACACACACACACACACACAATAAAATTAGCAAAAGATCTGATTGGAACATGCTTGCCTGAGTCTGGGTATGTAAATTAAAGCGGTGTTCCGGCCGAAATTATACTTTTAAAATAAAAATAACCCTATAATACACAAGCTTAATGTATTCTAGTAAAGTTAGTCTGTAAACTAAGGTCTGTTTTGTTAGTTTATAGCAGTAGTTTTTTGTTTTATAAACTTACAGCAGGCCGTGGCCATCTTAAGTGTGGGCATCTGAAGCCAGACTGTATTTCTTCCTGGATCTCATCCTTGCAGATCTCGTACATGCTCAGTGCAGCATAAGCAGTGTAATAGGTTTCAGGTCAGGTTTCCATAGCAACGGCAGTGTCAGAGGAATTTGCCGCCCCTTCCCAGGAGGCATTGCACACAGGAAATGATGCGATGGGCCGCGGCCAGGGAGGAGGAAGTGAAAAATAAATACAGCAGATATACAGTTGGTGCTGAGAAAAAAAAATATCCATTAAGTTTACAGTGCACAGTTTAGTGAGGGATGCTGAAGAGTTGTAAAAGTGGGTGGAACTCCACTTTAAGAAGCAGTTTCAGTTTGCATGAAGTTACATTCTAAACAATGGCCTCCTTTACACAAAGTGTGACTAAAGGCAAGGGCACTCTGTAAAGTAAAAGCTGCTTATGCTCATTCAACCCACAAATTCCTTAAAAGCTTAAAGGCTATAATTTTAGAGATTAGATAATCAAAGAGAATTGTATTGCATATAAACTGTGATCTCACTGCTATATAGTTCCTGTTGCCTATTGCCATTATAGATTATCCAAATTCAGAACTAGTTTTGATATACCTGTGTCTCTACATGTCTGGCTCTATGTTGTGGGTCATACCTCAAAATATACATTATATTGATATCATGGTTTATATTTCCACAGATATATCATCTGAAATGGCCCTACGAGCCATCAGCTAATGTTGATCAATTCACAAAGGCTTCTTGAAAACAACCACTAGAATTCGACCTGTTCTTTGGTTATATGTGCACAATGCAGTATGACCTGTGTAATGCTTCAAGTTTTGCTAGGCATCCTCCTATACTATATTTAGGATTTATCAGGATTATCTTTGTACCTATAAGGTATGGTAATTTATGTATATGTGCACTTAGTAAATACGTACATTGTAAAGCCAGAATTTATAATCTGCATACTTGTTTTGGCACATGTATTGGATCAGCATGATGGTCAGCAATGGCAGACTACAGTACAGTGGAACCTTGGATTATGAGCATAATCCGTTCCAAGAGAATGCTTGTAATCCAAAGCACTCGCATATCCAAACAAGTTTCCCTATAGAAATCAATAGAAATTAAGATAATTAGTTCCGTATTGACTTCTATTACATGCAATACCGCATGTGGCCAGAAGTGGGGGGGGAGAAGTGTTTCCGAGTATTTCCGAGTCATTCCGAGTATTTCCGAATGGCTCAGAACTGTTCCGAGTGTCCCGGCACCCCCGCACCCTGTGGCAAAATGCAGTACTGCACCGCCCATTCGCTTGAATTCTGCTCGTTTTGTGAGACAACACTCGCGAACCGAGTCAGAATAAAAAAAAACGCTGGTTGACCGTGTTGGAAATCAAGGTTCCACTGTACAGGTTTACTTTAACCCCTTTACAACGCTTAACACATATTGTGTTGCTGGCAAATGTTTATGTGCTGAAAGCAGGCTCAATGCGTACTCCAAGCACAAAAATCTGAGCTGACATAGACAGCTCTTGGTCCAAGCTGAAGATCGGTATACACTGACATTGATCAGTCACTGTGATCATATTTTTTACAGTAAATCAGTATTCACACAATTTTTTAGACCTCTGTTGATCAATCTACAGTAGTATTTTAATGTGACCTAATAGGCCTAAAACGCCAGTCCAAGCTTCATAAGTCACCTAGCGATTCCAACCCTGCTAGATGCTAACTTCCCAAGGGCCCGTCCTACTTGGTCACACACTCGGGAAGAAGAGAAATGGCAGCGCACACCCGAAAGCTGGCCGGTTCACAGAATGTCAGAAAGGCTTCAGCTCTACCTCTTCCCAAGCCATGTTTTATGCATCATCAGCCCATTAAATATGTAATCAAGCTCAGCGGGGATCACGACACAACATGGAGATTCAAATAATATTAAATGTATAAAATGTATAAATAGAAATCCCAAAGAGCGAAGGAGTGTGTTTGTTGGGGGGGGGGGGGGGGGAGAGGGGGAAAGGGAGGGGGCGGGCAAAGAAGGGGGAAAGGGAAACAGAGAATTGCAGGTTGTTTCATTCATAATGATGGCTGACATCCCATTCATTGTTGAGACCCTTTGGAATTCGAGTGTCCAATTTGAAGATCTAGTATACTTCTCTCTTGCAAAAAAGGGAGAAACAGTCACCCTCTCTCATCTCTCACCCTTGTCATCTTTGGAATTTTTTGATATACTGTATATATTTGCTTACATATACATTTTTTATAAATATTCTTAGAATCTCTGTGTCATAAAAAAAAATTTGTTTGCACTTGTGTTGTTGGCTGAAGCAATGCCTTACATGTATCAGCAATGGTATGGTTTTCCTTTTTTCTGTCAGCTGAGCTCGATTACATATTTAATGGGCTGAAAATGTATAAAATGATGACATACATTTCCACAACCACCTCTGCTACTAAGCCCCTTGGAGGAGGCAGATCTAAAGTCTTTCTTACATTTTGGGAACTGGGTGGTTTTCTGGTGTGCACTTCCATTTTACTTCTTCCAGAGTATTTTAAGGTGGTGTGCACATTTAAAGCGGTAGTAAAGCCGCTGAACTTTTTTTTTTTTTTAACACCTGTAAAGGAAAAGGCATAATGAGCTAGTATGCACCGCATACTAGCTCATTATGAAATACTTACCTTAGAACGAAGCGTCGGTAACTCACCTGGTCCACGCCGAGGTCGCTGACATGTTGCCTCGGCGTGTCTTCCGGGTATCGCGACTCCAGCGCTGTGAGTGGCTGGAGCCGCGATGTCGTCACTCCCGCGCATGCGCACGGGAGACTTCTTCCCGGCAGGGTTCGGATTCTGCCGGCCCTTCAGCCGAGAATCCCCCGTGCGCATGCGCCGCTGCAGTCAGCAGCGCATTGCGCGGGGAATATCTCCTAAACCGTACAGGTTTAGGAGATATTTTTTTTTACCTACAGGTAAGCCTTATTATAGGCTTACCTGTAGGTAAAAGTTTTTTTTTTTACTTTACTTGCACTTTAACTTAAAGTTTAAAGGGGAATTCTACTTAAATATAATAGAGAAAGAGAATTAGGTGTCCATCCTGTATGTATGCAGTGTCTCAGCCAACCCACATCCCTGTTTAAATAGAAAAGAATCACTCTGGTAAAAATAATAAAGCATACAAAATTGCTTCACTAGTAATTTTATAATGTATTGCTATTAAAATGACCTATTTCAGTCAGAATTCACTGTCATTTTCCAAAACTAAAAATTTAATGCAATATGGCAAAATCTGCCCTAAGATACAGTTAACATTTTAGGCTTCCTATGTAATTAGAGTTTCACTTCTGGTGAGTTACTTCCTAAAGGTTAATTACTTCTAAAGTAATGCCAACAATGCAATTTTCCTTATTAGAACAATTAAAGTGCACCAGGTGGTTATAATGAACACAGACCCTCCCATTCTGGAAGGAACAAACAGCTTTTTCTTAAGAACAGAAACAAGTAGGAATCTGCTACAAAGTTTGTTAAAATCCTTGAAATGTACATTGATCATCCAGAGTGGATTACATTTTTCTCAACAAAAGTGGGGTAACAATTTAACGCTGATTTAAAGTAACACCTGCTGACCCACACACAAGGACAGGGAAGCATGTTCACTCATACACATCCCACTCCCATGTTACTTTCCTCACCCTCCTTTCTGCTAACCTCTGGGGATAGCTCCAATAATCCTGGTCCTCCAGTATCTCACCCCAACACCCTCCTCCAGCATCAGCCGCATTCTTCTCAATCTTATCTCTATCCCCCTGCTCCAAAAACCCATCCTCCCCCTCTCATGTTCCCTCTGGAATGCCCGCTCTGTCTGCAATAAGCTCACTCGTGTTCATGACCTTTTTGTCTCCCACTCCCTTAACCTTCTTGCAATCATGAAAACATGGCTTCAAGAGTCAGATTCTGCCTCCCATGGAGGCCTCCACTGGACTCACTCACCCAGACCCAGTGGATGGAAAGGAGTTGGAGTTGTTTTGCTTCTATCCCCACTGAGTACCTTTCAAGTCCTGTCTACCCCTCCTTCTCTATCTTTCTCTTCTTATGAGAAACATTGTATTTGTCTGTTTTCTCCCATTTCTCTAAGGATTGAAGTGATCTATCTGCCTCCTGGGCCAGTGTCACGCTTCCTTGATGATTTCTCTGCATGGCTACCCTACTTTCCCTCCTCTGCAATACTCACTATTATCCTTGGTGATTTCAACATCCCGCCAATGTTAACAGCCCAGCTGCATCCCAACATTTCAACTTAACCTCATCCTTTGACCTTACACAATGGACACAGTCCCCCACTCACTCTGATAGTAATACCCTTGACCTTGTTTTCTCCCATCTTTGCACCCCCTACAACCTCACCAAACACCCCCTTTCCTCTCTCTGACCACAACCTCATCACTTTCACAATGTACTTGTCTCCAACCACCTGTCCCACGAAGCAGAAAATTATTACCCGCAGAAACCTTTGCCACTTTATTCTTTCTCTTTTCTACTCTGCAACTAACCACCTCCATGACAAAATCTCACCCCTGTCTTGCCCCGACCTGGCCACCTGTATCTACAACAGTTCACTTTCATCCTCACTGGACTCTCTTACTCCTCTCACTACACAAAATGTCAGCCCGACTATTACAACCTTGGCAGACCGACAACACCACAAACCTTAAGAGACATAGCCGAGCACTGGAGTGAGTGTGGCGTAAAACCAACTCCCAGTATGCATTCATCCAATATAAATCTGCCTTCTTAAAATACAATTCCTCCCTCCATGCTGCCAAACAAACCTACTTTGTCACCCTCATTAATACTCTGTCCTCCAGTCCTCGTCGTCTCTTCTCTACTTTTAACCCTCTACTTTTTCCACCACCATCTTCACCCAGTAACTCGCTCACTGCTCACGAGATTGCCAATCATTTCAAAAACAAGATTGATTCCATTTGTGGGGACATCTCCACTGCACAGACATCTAACCCACTTAACATATCCTGTACAAATCTACTCTCCTCTTTTGACCTTGCTACCACCAAAGAGGACTCTAATGTTTTCTCAGAAGCCACTCTCACCACCTATCCCCTGGATTCTGTTCCCTCACATCTAATACAGTCACCCTCTTGTTCTGTCCTATGCTTCCTCACTCACATCTTCAATCTCTCCGGTTGTCACATCTCTCTGTGGTTGTTATTTCGACTTTTGTGTGACAGATTTGTGTACTCACCATACGAAAATCAAGCCGTTGTCTGCCGAAAATTTAATAGCCTGTCATCCAACATTTGTTGGCCAAAAATTGGACAACAATTGTCAAAAGGAGCGTACTAACGGTAAGATTTTAGGACAACAGTCTGTCAACAGACAATCCCCTGCTAACAATCTTAGCTCCTACCTCACTGACAACAACCTTCTTGACCCCTTACAGTCTGGCTGTTGCTTGCTACACTGCACTGAAACTGCCCTACTGAAACTCACTAATGACCTACTAACTGCTAAAGCCAATGGCCCCTACTCTACACTCATATTACTCGACCTCTCTGCAGCCTTTGATACTGTTGACCAGTGGCGGTGCGTCCATAAGGGTGCCCCGGCACTGCCCCCTTTCTCCAGCCACCCCCCTCTCTGTAGAATGGATAGATTCATGCATTGCATGAATCTATCCATGGCCGCTGTAGACAAACCCTATTCAGGAAAACTGACCCTTTTCGGTCGCGGGGCACCTACATTATAGCGGTGGGGGGTGTTTTTGATGCACCTGATTAGAGCCATAGGCTCTAATAGGCTTCAAAAAAGGTGAACTGCGAGCGCAAAGCATTCACTTGCAGTTGACCCAGGTGGGTTAGCAAAGCAAATTAATATTTGCTTCGCTAACACTGAGCCACCTCTCAGTCAATCAGGAGGCGCAGATCTAATACCTGTCACCTGATTGGCTGAAGGCACAGGCGTCTTGATTGGATGGGAAAAATGAAAGAGTTGCGCTAAACCGGGGGATGATATTGACTATCAGGGCCCAAATTATCACAAAAACGTAAACATAGATCTAATGATGTGTGTAAACTACAGAATATAAATTGATTGAAAAATTTATATTAAATACACTTCTATAAACTAATGTTTTTAAGTGAATAGATGAGACCAGACCCATATACACTGAAAGGGTCTAGGCCGCAAAAACAAACAAAATTCATTAAATTCTCATATGTGAATAAATACATAAATTGTGCAAATAAAAATTCATATATCAATCATATATAACACCCGTGAATAGTGTATATATCGCATTAAATTAAATTAAAAATCGTTATACCCAAAAATAAATAAAAAAATGAATATGCAAAAATAAAGTCCAAAATTGATCTATAGTGCGTATACACCCGTGGATATCAAAGATTAAATAAATCAATAGATAAAGTTCATCCAAAACAGCAGGTCCTGTAGTGATTAATCTGATCGTGATCCACCACCAGTGCGGGTAAAATTAACTCTTACCAGAGCGCCACGACACCCCACTACAGAGTGTCATGTAAAGCATATATAAGATCTCCCTTCGGGTATATGGATACTTTTCCTCTCCTTAGTAGGCAGATTCCCCAACACAGGTTTGATGTGGTACCGCTCATCCAATAAAGATTTTTCATGGAAAAGAATAAGGGCTGTCAAGGTTGCTTTAACTCTCTTTACCTTCAAATTGAAGTTCATCCCTTTGATCTTACTATCCAGCTGGCTCTATGGAAAAACATCATTACTTCCTTCCTGGATGTCTTGATTGGATGCCTACTGGAACGAAAGACCAGGAGGACAGAGAGCCATGGAGGACACAGGAGCACGCCACCGTCCCCTGCTGCATGTCCCACAGCTCACCGCCGTCATCCGCCACCAAGAGGGGGTAAGTGTGGGCACACAGGCTACATATGATGGGCACACAGGCTACATATGATGGGTCACAAAGGCTACATATGATGGGTCACAGAGCCTGCATACGATGGGCACACAGGCTACATATGCTGGGCACACAGGCTAAATATGCTGGGCACACAGGCTGCATATGATGGGCACACAGGCTGCATATGATGGGCACAGTGGCTGCATTTGATGGGCACAGTGGCTGCATTTGATGGGCACAGTGGCAGCATTTTATGGGGCACAGTGGCTGCATTTTATGGGGCACAGTGGCTGCATTTGATGGGCACAATGGCTTCATTTTATGGGGCACAGTGGCTTCATTTGAAGGTGCACAGTGGCTTCATTTTAAGGTGCACAGTGGCTGCATTTAATGGGCACAGTGGCTGCATTTGATGGCACAGTGGCTGCAATTGATGTTTTTTTTTCAGAATTTTTCAGTTTGTTTGCGCCCCCCCAAAAATGTTGAGCACCAGCCGCCACTCAAAAACGCTTCTCTCTTGGTCTTCAAGACTCTGCTCTCTCCTGGCTCTCCTTGCTCTCCTCCTACCTATCACAGCGCTCCTTCAGTGTGATCTATAACTTGGTTTACTCTTCGTCACTTCCTCTTTCTGTAGGGGTACCTCAAGGGTCTGTCTTTGGACCCCTTCTATTCTCCATTTACACCTCCTCCCTTGGTCTGTTAATAAACTCCCATGGCTTCCAGTACCACCTCTATGCTGACGACATACAAATCTATCTCTCTACTCCTCACCTCCGTCCTTCAGTCTCCTCTCGCATTACTAACTTACTGACTTACAAATTAACATGAATCTCACACCACTTGCTCAAACTCAATCTTTCAAAAACCGAGCTCATATTTTTTCCTCCAGCCCGTGCCCCTTCTCCTGACTTCTCCATCAAGATCAATAACACAACCATCAGTCCCTCCCTTCATGCCAAGGTACTAGGTGTAATCCTAGACTCTGACCTGTCCTTTCAGCCCCAATTCCAATCACTATCCGAATCATACAGAGTTCACGTCCGAAACATCACCAAAATATGCTCCTTTCTAACCGTTGGGAAAACAAAGCAACTTATTCACTGCCTTATCTCTTACCTTGACTATTGTAGCCCCCTCCTCATTGGCATACCTCTCAGAAAGCTATCCCCTCTTCAGTCTATCATGAATGCCGCTGCCAGACTCATCCACCTTACCAACCGCTCAGTGTCCGCCACTCCTCTCTGCCGATCCTTCCACTGGCTTCCCATTGCCCAATGAATAAAATTCAAAACACTAACAATAGCATACTCAGTCATTTCAGAATTCTGCCCCGAGCTACATCACCAATCTTATCTCCAAATATCACCCAAACTGTCCTCTCTGCTCCTCCCAAGACCTTCTGCTCTCTAGCTCCCTTGTCTCCTCCTCCCATGCTCATCTCCAGGACTTCTCCAGAGCCTCTCCCATCCTCTGGAACTCACTACCCCAATCGGTCCTGTTAGCGCTATATAAATCCTGTATAATAATAATAACAATGTTTACTGTCACTTTAAATTGTTCGTTTAGACCAAGCTGATGCAAACAAACCATTTCTTTCACTAAGTGCTACACTGGCTCCGAACACTGTATGTACTGCATGTAGCTTCAGCTACATACAGTATACAGTGCTGATTGGCTGAGTTCGCTTTCCGACTCAGCCAATCAGAAGAAGCTTTGTATTCATTCACAGAATACAAAGCTGTCTATGAATGGCTGAGCACCGCTCAGACTGACTGTGCATTGTTCAGGGTGTGAGACAGAAGTCTCACAGCCAGAAACCCAGCATTGTGCACTGAATGTAGCTGAAGCAACATGCAGTACATATAGTGCTTAGAGCCAGTGCAACACTTACTGAAGGTAATAATTTGTTTGGACCAGCTTGGTCCAAACAAACTATTTAAAGCAGAAAACATGGAAATCAGCTTAAGGTTGAACATCGTTCCTAATCCTAATAAAAAAACTGTTCACATTTTAATAGAAACAGTTACATAGTATTACATAGTTTTTACATAGTAGGTGAGGTTGAATAAAGACAAGTCCATCAAGTCCAACCTATATGTGTGATTATATGTCAGTATTACATTGTATTCCCTGTATGTTGCGGTCATTCAGGTGCTTATCTAATCGTTTTTTGAAACTATTGATGCTCCCCGCTGAGATCACCGCCTGTGGAAGGGAATTCCACATCCTTTCCCCTCTTACAGTAAAGAACACTCTACGCAGTTTAAGGTTAAACCTCTTTTCTTCTAATTTTAATGAGTGGCCATGTGTCTTGTTTAACTCCCTTCCGCAAAAAAAAAAATAGTTTTCCCTATTGTGGGATCACCAGTACGGTATTTATAAATTGAAATCATATCCCCTCTCAAGTGTCTCTTCTCCAGACAGAATAAGTTCAGTGCTCGCAATATTTCCTCATAACTAATATCCTCCAGACCATTTATTAGCTTAGTTGCCCTTTGTATTTGCTCCATTTCCAGTACATCCTTCCTAAGGACTGGTGCCCAGAACTGGACAGCATACTCTAGGTGAGGCCGGACCAGAGTCTTGTAGAGCGGGAGAATTATCATTTTATCTCTGGAGTTGTTCCCCTTTTAATGCATGCCAATACTCTGATTTGTTAGCAGCAGCTTGGCATTGCATGCCATTGCTGAGCCTATCATCTACAAAGACCCCCAGGTTCTTTTCAATCCTAGATTTCCTTTAGGTTCCCCCCCCCCCCCCCCCCCCAGTGTATAAATTGCGTTCATATTTTTGCCACCCAAATGCATTATTTTACATTTTTCTACATTAAACCTCATTTGCCATGTAGTTGCCCACCCCATTAATTTGTTCAAATCTTTTTGCAAGGTTTCCACATTCTGCAGAGAAGTTATTGCCCTGCTTAGCTTAGTATCGTCGGCAAATACAGAGATTGAACAGCTTACCCAATCCTCCAGGTCGTTTATAAACAAAATAAATAGGATTGGTCCCAGCACAGAACCCTGGGGGATCCCACTATCCACCTCTGACCATTCCGAGTACTCCCATTTTTCACCACCCTCTGTACTCGCCCTTGTAGCCAGTTTTCAATCCATGTACTCAACCTATGGTCCATGCCAATGGACCTTATTTTGTACAGTAAACATTTATGGGGAACTGTGCCAAATGCTTTTGCAAAATCCAGATACACCACGTCTAATGCTTTTGCAAAATCCAGATACACCACGTCTAAGGGCCTTCCTTTATCTCGATGGCAACTCACCTCCTCATAGAAAGCTAATAGATTGGTTTGGCAATAACTATTCTTCATGAATCCATGCCGATTACTGCTAATGATACCGTTCTCGTTACAAAAATCTAGTATATAGTCCCTTATCATCCCCTCCAAGAGCTTGCATACTATTGATGTTAGGCTAACTGGTCTAATTCACAGGGATGTATTTTGGGCTCTTTTTAAATATCGGCGCTACATTGGCTTTTCTCCAATCACCTGGTACCATTCCAGTCAGTAGACTGTCAGTAAAAATTAGGAACAATGGTCTGGCAATTACTTGACTGAGTTCCCGAAGTACTCTCGGTTTAACCACTTGCCCTCCAGAAGGTTACCCCCCTTCATAACCAGGAAATTTTTTGGGATATGGCACTTCATTATTTTAACTGACAATCACGCAGTCGTGCGACGCTGTACCAAAAAAAAAATGTATGTATTTTTTCCCCCACAAATAAAGCTTTCTTTTTTTGGTATTTAATCACCTCTGTGGTTTTTATTTTTTGTGCTATAAACAAAAAAGTCCGACAATTTTGAAAAAAAAAAACAATATTTCTTACTTTCTGCTATAAAACATGTCCAATAAAAAAATGGAAAAAAAAAAATCACATTTCTAAATCAATTTAGGCCAATATGTATTCGGCTACATATTTTTGGTAAAAAGAAATTCCAATAAGCATATATTGATTGCTTTGCACAAAAGTTATAGCATCTACAGCCTACAAACAAAAAGCTTAGGGGAGGTGCATGCTGCCATTTGAAAGAGCATACGATTGTTATGACATGCTACAGGATGTGGACCCCTACTTACATATAGAGTATAAGTAGAGCATACTCAAAATGTAAGTATGTCTGTTACTTTTCATGTGGTACCTGATATAATACATGTGAATTTCCTAGCTGTTGATTGCGAGCTACCTGGTACACGCTGTATAACTTGGTATGTACATCCCTTTTTTTATAAATAAAGAATTAAAAAAGATGTTTATCTGAACTTTTTAAATATTTGTTTCTTTTATCTAGGAAAATACCTTTAAATGAAGCAGAAAACTTTACACTGTTCATTAAAAATTCAGTTTATTTTAGAAAATTTCGATTTTCAGGGTAAGTTATTAGGGAAAATATTTTATGTAT
This sequence comes from Lithobates sylvaticus, assembly GCA_028564925.1. Taxonomy (NCBI): domain Eukaryota; kingdom Metazoa; phylum Chordata; class Amphibia; order Anura; family Ranidae; genus Lithobates; species Lithobates sylvaticus. Next base: position 185,788,764 of record CM053026.1, on the reverse strand, counting down.
ATAGGGTCTTGAGAAGGCCCACCTTTTCACATTTTGTTAGGGGTAGCACTGACATCTAGGGCTGCCATCTCTGAATTTGCCACGTCCACATTTTCACCCAATTTGGCAAATCTGTTTGGGTGTTCAAACTTATGGCTGACCTTCTTTTTCTGTGAGCCCCTACCACTCCCTCTGACCACAATAACCCATCTTCCTACCTGATAATCCTGACTTACCCATCCACAAGGTTGTCAGTTTTGCTCAGTGTTGCAACTTGCTCTTCCAAATCTCTAATATGAGCTTCTAGAATGGCAACCCGCTCACATCTGTTGAAGCTGTATCCATCCTGGAGCTGTTGCTCCATTGTTGTATACATGCGGCACACTGTGCACTGCACAAAAACCTTTACCCTTGCTAGCACTCATTATCCCAGTTTCAATATTAATATACTAACAGGAAATTTCAGATGTTACTAACAGGTTAGACACCTCCTGTTATAATCTCATGTTTTCAACTCTGGTTTTTAACTCACTACTTAGTCAAATTTCCCACTTGGACAAAGTTTCATCAAGAAAAAGATGGGCAAGTTTAGAGTGAGTACTATAGAAAGTTGTATAGTACTTGTAGCACCTGTGACCGATTAACTACTCCCCTTAATTATCAGACTGAAGGAAGAAAAGAAAAAAAATGTGATTTAGAAAGTGACAGAAATATGTGTAAGTAATGTTATTTGTATCCATTTTTGAAAAAAATAAATAATGGAAAACTGTTAGCCACACTTACCGTAATTTTCCTTTCCTTGCTCTGCCTTAGGGCAGCACAACCTTGGTTTAACCCCACCCCTTGACCCTGTATAGGACACCCCTGTATAGATAGATAAAAGACAGGCAGTACCTGGTGGAGGTGTTCTTGTAAATAGCTTGCGACGGTCCAGAGAGGGTGTGTGCTCTCCTGTCAGGAAAGGAAAATTATGGTAAGTATGGATAACAATTTTCCATTTTCCTGGCTCAGCCTCATGCCAGCACAACTTCGGGACCTAACTAGCACACACAAAGGGCTGGAAAACGATAAAAAAACTCAGACACCAAGTGCTGCCAAATGTAAGTTTATTAACATCTAGACAATACAGAAGTTCCCATGAGACCTAATTGGGAAGATGCTACATCCAGCTTGTAATGCTTAATGAAAGTGTTAGGAGAACTCCAGCTTGCCGCCTTATAGACCACGTCCGCTGATACCTTGCACCAGGCCGCCCAGGACGACGAGACTGCTCTGGTCGAATTTTTGAGAGCTTGTTAGACTGGAATGTTTTCCAAAAGTTACTCATATGTATTGTACCATCATCCCAAATTGGTATAAAGAATAAGAAGTATTGGAGATACGGGACTATCAAGGGTACATAATCACAAACGTGTTCACATATAATAAAAATAGTTATTTTATTAACATAGAAGATAAAAGAATATATTTTTTAAGACTTTGTGTACATATTATATTATATTTTATTCTATGGATTTTCCTTTTTCCATTATCCCTTCCCCCCCCCCCTTTTTTTTTCTCCCTCTTTTCCTTACTTGTTTGGACAGATTGGCAATAGTTTTGGTCCCCAAGGTATATATAACATCAACATGACTTATTGTAATATACTCCTATATTTAACTCATAGGAATTGGCCGGTATATCCTGTCCCATATATGGGGCTATCGGCATCGCCAGATAAACCACCGGAACATTATACCCTGGTGATATATATATTCCCCTACAAGGTAGGGGGGTCTAAATTCACGGGGGATACAGTGGTAAGAATATAGATTTTTGTAACCTTATTGGAGCCCTTTGTTTCCATCTACCCACAGAACTATTTTGCCATTTTTGACATTATCCAAAACTAAGACAGATTTGGTTCCTTCCCTTCATTTGAAGGTTGACCCAAGCCTCCTTTTGATCTTTCTTCATGAGTTGCCAGAGAGGTAGGTTCAGTTTGACAAATTATTCGGCCTGATCAAGCTACCTTCCTGCATTTTGGCCAAACTATGACACATTGTATATAAATACTTAATAAGTACTTCTTGTACTCTACAGGCCTTGTTTCAATTTAACTCTGTAATAATAGGACTTCACTCTCCCTCTACGGGTCTCCAGCCACATTCTCTGGCTCTGGTCATCTGGTATAGCCCTGTGTGGACCTGTTTGGAGGACACTCTGTTGCGAATCTGTCCTAACTTTCCTTTGGTACTCTGGGAATGTGCAGACTCTCTGATATTGGAGGTAAGAGGTCGTACACATACTCGGGGACTGTGCTTGACGCAATTATCACTATGTGTTCATACAGCATAATTGTAAATAAATAACTTTGTTCTTTCTATACATTAAATTATGTTTTGTTTTGTATGCATACCTTAGAACAAGAAAATACCTTCAAAAATCTTTTCCATTTCACTTGTACCTTATGCTTGTCTCCTGAAGAAGCCTATCCGGCGAAACATGTCGAGAACAATTGGACAAGTATCATGACTTATGTGCCTTTAGTATAATAATATGTTGTGTTCTAATTGGGAATGTATGCATAACCCTTGAACCATGATATTTGCACTGATGTACACAAAGTCTTAAAAAATATATTCTTTTATCTTCTATGTTAATAAAATAACAATTTTTATTATATGTGAACACGTTTGTGATTATGTACCCTTGATAGTCCCGTATCTCCAATACTTCTTATGCTCTGGTCGAATGCGCACAAATTTCCTGGGGAGGGGAGAGGCCTTCTAGTGAGTATGCCGTCTGAATTGTTTTCACCACGCATGATGAAATAACCCTCAGGAAGGCCGGCATGCCCCTTCTGGGGCTATTTGGATATATAAAAAGAGCTTCAGATTTTCGAAATGCCTATGTTCTCTCCAAATAAGTCTGCAACATGGTCTTCAGGTCCCACTTGTGCAATTCTGACCCCTCCAGGTCCAAAGGTGAAAAGGCTGAAAGAACTGACTGCTAATTAAAGTGGAACCTTGAAGAGACCTTCGGCAGAAAACTTGGAGAAGGACGTAACAACTCTTTGGGAGAAATGTGCAATACGGCTCTTTACAGGAAAATCTGGCAATATCGGAAACTCACCTAGATGACACCACTGCTGTCAGGAATACCATCTTCAAAGTTAGAAAATATATAGAGCTAGTCGAATCTGGGAAAAAAAGGTAACTTCAGTAACCCCTTCAGTACCAGCGGCAGGTCCCACCTTGGAAACATGGAACTAATCGGGGGCCGAATCTTGATGGCCGCTTTGAGGAACCTGATAACAAGCTGATCTTCAGTCCAAGGTACCTCAGTTAATGCAGTCAGCGCTGAGACTTGCCCCTTAATGGTATTGTAGCTGAGGCCTGCATCCAGACTGAAGAAAAGACAGCACATTTGCCACGAGGGGATCTGGAATGAAAACCCCTGTTGGGAGGAAAAGGACTTGAATCTCCTCCAAACTCGGTGATAGGTGGCTTTAGTAGAAAGTTTTCTTGCTGCAAGTAGAGTTGACACCACAGATTTAGACTGTTCAGCCTGTCCCTTTCAAAAGCCATGCAGTCAAGGCTAGGCGGGCTGGATTGGGGTGAAACTGGCCGTGCTGAAGGAGTAGGTCCCGATTCTGAGGCAATTTGACTGGTGGGCAGGCCGCCAGGTGACAGAGGAGGGAAAATCATGGCCTCCTCGTCCTGAATAGAGCAATTACTATCGCCAAGACTTTCTCTTCCATAATCTTTAGTAATGACCGGAGGATTAGAGCCGTTGGAGGGAATATGTATACCCGACTGAACTTCCATTCCTTGGAGAGAGGATCCTGTGCCAGGGCCTGTTGACAGAAGAACCTGAAGAACCGGGGGAACCTGACAATTGTCCATAGTTGCCATAAGGTCCACCTTGGCTATCCCCCACCAATTGAAGATCTCCATGAGATATTTCAGGTTCAATCTCCACTCTGTGTTGCTGGTGAAGTTGCGACTTAGATGGTCCACCAAGTTGTTCCTGGGACCCTGGGAGATACGCCGCTGCGAGATCTAGCAGGTGATCTTCGGCAAACCTCTGATGCTATCTGGAGCAGGCGTAGACTACTTGTTCCTCTCTGTTTCATGACATAAGAAACAGCCATCTTGTTGTCCATTAGCAGTTTGACCCTCTTGCCTCGAATGATGGGAAGAAAAATCTTTAGAGCTTCCCTGGCCGCTGCAAATTCCAGCAGGTTTGATGAACAGGGGACCAGAAGAGGCCATCTGCCCTGAGCATGCTGTCCCTGGCCATGCTCACCCCAACCTGGAGACTCGCATCCAAAGTGATTGTGACCCAGCCCTCAGGGTTGATGGGCTTGCCCCGAGCTAGGTTGTCTCCTCTGCTCCACCACTGCAGATCGTTGTGAATAAAGGCCGGAATGTGTATTTTCTGATGTAGCAAACCATGACTCCATGACGCCGAGAAGACCGAATTGTAATCTCCTTGTGTGCCATTGCGCCCATGGAACTTCCGGGATACAGGCCGTCAGGCTCCCAAAAAACTCATCCCTCTGTGTATTGTGATCATAGGAGAGGCTGCCATCTTCAAGGTTTCTGCCGAAATGTGGATCATCTTGTCTTGAGGAACAAACACTTTGTATTGGAGTTTTTTCGAAAGACCAAATAAACCAAGGTTTGACACGGAGTGAGCTGGCTTTTTGCTGTATTTATCATCCATCCGAACTGCGTTAAAGGTGGTAAGAACTTGATCCCGGTGCCGTAGTAAAGGATCTTCGGAAAAAGCAAGGATCAGGACATCATCCAAGTAATGCAATATTTTTATTCCTCTTTGTTGAAGATAGGCAATTACCGTTACTAGAACTTTTGTAAAAGTCCTTAGCGCTGAGCTGAGGCCAAAGGGAAGGCATCTGAATTGAAAGTGGTTGCCCGCATAGAAAAACCTTAGAAATCATTGATGAACCTCGGCCACTGGGATATGGAAATACGCGTTTTCAACCATCCAGTCGCCCTGATGAATTACTGCTGAAATAGTCTTGAGAGACTTTCTGGAATGGCTGTGGCTTCAGAGAGGAGTTCAGGTTTCTTAAATCTAAGACAGGGAGCCATTTTCCTGATACTTTCTGGACAAGAAAGAGAGGGGAATATACTCCCCGACCCTGCTCTTCTTCTGGCACCGGTACAATAGTGTGAAGAGCTAATAACTCTGTGATGTATGCCGCCAGTGATGCCTGCTTTTCTACTGAAGTGGGAATTTCTGTCAAAACAAAGTCTTCTTGGAGGAGAACTTTGGAACTGAAGACAAAGGCCATTCAGAACTACTTCCAGGACCCAGGAATCTGTTATCCTCTCCGCCCAGATACCGCTGTAGATGGTCAGTCTTGCCCCAGCTGGCAGTTCCTGGGCGGGCTGCCCTTTAAAAAGGACTTTGCTGTGGATTTTGGAGCTTAAGGGGCCTTTGACTTGGAGCTATCGGCAAAGGTGCCGCAAGATCGCCATGAAAAGCGCAAAAACTCTCTACCTGGCCGATAGGACCTGGCCTCCTTGAACTGATCCCAGGGTCTTCTATTCTTTAGAAATATCTGCGGACGACGCTTCAGATCCTGGGGAAGAAGACCAGTCTTCCCTCAAGTCACCTGGCGAATTGCCTCTTCTAGCGTTTTACCATAGAGAGTGTTCCCCAAGGGATGGAACATAAATCCTGTTTTGATGCAGAATTTTTGAGCCGATCCAATGTTTGAGCCAAAGAGCCCACCTAGCCGTGACTGAGTGGGCCATGATACGGGAGGTGAATCTAACCAAGTCCACCACTGCCTCCGCTATGAATTCAGCTGACAATTTCAAGTCTTGAAGATTTGCTGAGAACAGTTCTTCCTGTGCCAGGGAATGTAATGCGGACTCGACATTTGAAGCCCAGACCCTTTTTTGGGAATTTTGGGAACTCTCTTTAAATTTGGGTAATATTTTCTCTGCTCCTGTGTGGCTGAAGATTCTTCCTCCCAATCGATGGCCTGTTTGACCGCAGATATGAATGAGGGTACCAGAGAAAAGTCAAACGAATATGTATCTAAGATATCTTGACCAAACACTGAGTCCACTTCTGAGTCAGAACTAATGGCTCCAGGTTCCAGAGAGTCTTCTTCCCTTCTCCTCAGGACGATTAGTTCCTCCTGGTAACAGGGCCTTTACCCCTTCTTCTACTGTTCTCTTAATGTATAACCTAATTTCCTCATTGACCATCTGGCCTTGGGAAGCCTCCTTGAAGCATAGCTTACAAAGGCGTTTGGCGGTAATGGAACCGCACCGCAAGCCCAACAAATATTGGAGACCATATCCACTGAAACAGCTGGTCCATGATCGGTGGACGATCGATGATGCCTAGAGGATGGGCCTGCAGAGTCTGCTGAAGGGCTGCGCTGGATATGGTTGCGCTTTGATTTTGCCTTGGAGTGGGAAGCCCAAGGAGAAGGAGAACGATGATCACTAGAGGATGAAATTGCTCTTTTGTGGCTCCTGAGTGAAGGGCCTCTCCCCCTGCAATAGGGAGAAACCATTAGTAAAGCCTGAGATAGATAACCGGTGCTAGAGGCAACTTTAAACCCTCTAGGTATCCCTTACGTTTCTGAAGTTTTCAGTGCCTCTTGCATAGGAACAGGCAAGCTCATCCTGCGCTACGGGAAAAGAGAAAAAAATGAAAAATTCCTCTTCCTTTTTTTAAATTCATTTAATAAATATATTGTTTTTTAAATATATTATTTCATTTTAGATCATCCCGCACTTACCTTGAGTTGTACAAAAGATAAAGAGGGAACTTCTGGGGACTGTCAGCAGGCTGCAGGAAAAAAATAGCCAGGCACTATAAAATTACATTACACAGGCAGAGAAGGTGACGGACACAATACTAAGCTGATCCAGCGCTCAGCTTACCAGTCTGGTCATCCCATCTCATGTGCTGACAGCCACAACTGGAACTCCCCACTGCAGGTTTAAATTTGCCTCCCTCCCACCATTTTGCACAATCAGAAGCAGCGGATTGGAGAGCCAATCACAGCCCCGACTGATTGACCAATCTGGGAGTGAGCGGTGATATCATCCACCCGCGCCAGCCTCACTGGAATGCAGGTGGAACACAGAACACCAGGAAGAGGAAGGGAGGTTATAAAAAAACTCTGCTGACATTACCCAGTGCCCGGCCGACCTGACTCGGATGCCGGGACCACATGGAGGGAAACAGGGAACCCTACCCAACGTCCAAGCCAGCCAAGAGGGAAAGAAGAAAATGAAAGCACAGGATGGCGGCCTCACGCGCAACTTAAGGCATTTAGCCGGCACCTCACTCCGGCACCAGGAGAGCCCTCATCAGAGAGATTTACCCTCAACAAAGGATCTTCCACCGCAGGGACTCACGGCCTTCAGAATAGGATAACACCTGCACCAGGTAATGCCTGTCTTTTATCTATCTATCTATACAGGGGGTGTCCTATACGGGGTCAAGGGGCGGGGTTGACCCGAGGTTGTGCTGGCATGAGGCTGAGCCAGGAACGTTTTTTATGTCACTTTAACTACTAGCAGGAGTCAGGTGTGGTAAATTCTGGACAGTTTCCAAATGCAGTTGAACAACTCTTATTTTAACACAGCAATGCCCTTCTGCACTCATGAAAAACTGGTACATGAATCATTCCCCCTAAATAGCACATATCATACATATGTATATCCATGTATTGCAGTTATGATATTTTAACACCTTACTGAAACAGTTCTTCTTTAGTATTCACATTACATTACAGACATAAATACATAAAGCATATAAAAAATGGGGAAACAATACAATGGGTGAGCAAGAATGGGCTGAACGCCCCGATTGAAGTTCAAAAAATGGAAAGAATTTTCCTTTGGGGTTTTGTATTGCAGCAAAAGAGTCCAAAAATACAGCTGTATTATTATGCATTTTTATGTATGTTTGCTAGCTTCCATTACAGAGCTTAAGTTTTAACAGATAGTTATGCTTCTGTCATTTCATTTATTTTTGTAATAAATACATTTTATAACCATTTTTGCACTCTTGCTGCAATACAAAACCCCATAGGGAAATTCTTTCCATTTTTTGTATATAAGCATATCAATTTTGAAAACACGGGGCTTATAGAGTTTGTGGATTCTTAAATAGTGTGTGAATGTTTATCAAAATTATATTTTTAATAAAAATGCTCAAATAAATTTTTGAAGCCATGCAGCTATGAACTTGTTTTAAACTGTTGACTGGGATGACATATTGCATTCCCTACTTAATGTTCCACATTCCCCACAGTCATTTCTTATAGAATAAATCCTTGACTTTCTTATAACTTTCAGCAAGTTGCTTTTTTTTATTTTAAATATAGTTTGTCACAACTGTCTATTACAGACATTCTCAACCAGGGTTCCTCCAAATGTTGCTAAGGGTCCTTGGGTCCCACTGGGGTAAGAAGGTTGAGAAAGGCTGTAATATGTACACATAAATACCTTGCCTTGAATTTTTCAGGAATCAGACCATTCAGATTTAAATGTTCAAGTTATTTTGTCTTTTTTTTTTTTTTTTTCAAAAGGGCAAACACACTGAAGACATTGGATGATACTTATTTTAAGAGCTGTAGATATGATCCAGTCTCCAGCCCGTACTGTCCAGTTTTCACAATCAAGAATATTATAACAAGAACTAAAAATAGCTTTGAAGAACTGTCTCTTCTGGTATATTTTCACTTTTATTTTAAATTTACCTGTAATTAAGATGCAAATAAGTGCCATGACTGGGAATATTCAGGAAGGTGGACACTGTTCTAGGGTCTTCCAGTGATGAATGTTTTACATTTATTGCAAATTATTATGTGCAAATATGGTAATAAATATATATATATTTTTTTAGGTATTGGGTATTATGTGCTGCAGCAAGGAAAAAAGTTCTCCTGTGTTGGCAGCACCGTGGAGAGCTGGACCTCTGCTCTCATGTACAATGCAGAGACCAAGGTCTGATACACTGGGGTTGATTTACTAAAACTGGAGAGTGCAAAATATGGCGCAGCTCTGTATACAAACCAATCAGCTTCCAGTTTTTTTTTTTTCCAAAGCTTAATTGAACAAGCTGAAGTTAGAAGCTGATTGGCTACCATGCACAGCTGCACCAAATTTTGTAATGTACAGTTTTGGGAAATCAACCCCACTGCTTCAATTAACACTAATTATTATTTAAGAATGTAAGATTTTGTCTAGAGCTTTCTTTCAAGCGTGCACATTAGAAAATAAATATACACTAGCAATTTGTATTATGTAGGTACATTTTTGGGGAGTTAACAGAAAGATTAACTTTTTTATTTCAGGGTGGAGTTGTTAGAATTGATATTGAGTGGAAATGCAATTTGGATCAAGCAAACGTCTGCATACCGCAATACTCCTTTGGATTGCAAGATAAAAACAACAACTTCAGGTTAGGTTCATATGTTGCTGATCATTTTATATATACTGTATTTGACACAAAAAATATATTTACATTAGAATTCCTGCACAGAACTTTTTCAGTTTTGGATTGAATCCTAGTGGAAGATATATCTCTCACTTGGTCACAGTCATCTTAAAGTGGTTGTAAACCCTTACAAACCACTTTGGCCTACAGGTAAGTCTAGATTAAGGCTTACCTGTAGGTCCAATAAATATCTCCTAAACCTACACGGTTTAGGAGATATTTAGAAAAAAACAGGCACCGCAGGCGCACTGAGCATCGTGCGCATGCGCGGGAGTGACGTCATCGCTACTCCATCGAATGACAGCGCTGGAGCAGCGAGACCCGGAAGTCACTCCGGGATTGATGGCGGCGGAGGAGGACGTGGACAAGGGTCACTTTGGGGGCTTCCTTCTCAGGTAAGTTAGTCTGGGCAATAAAGACAATCTCCCCAGCAGTGATAAAAGCACATTAATAGTAGCGCAGTTTAGACCATCTGTCTTTTTTGCTGCAATCTGTGACCCCCCCCCATTGAGGAGTTCTCTTGATGTGATTGATTGATCAGGAATCTGGAGGAAATATTCCGACTTGGCTTAGAAACCTAACAAAGGTCCTCACCCTTCCCCACTCTAACCAAAACTAAAAATAATTAATTAAACTGAAGGTCTACTATAAAGCTCATGGTCTAACCAAACTATTTTTGGATGAAGAGGAGAAGGGTTATACTCTTTGTTAGGTGTTTGTTTATTGCTATCTTTGGTTCACTTTGGACAGTTCATGTTAAGTCCTCTCCCTGTTGCAGGCTGTTAAAGGGATAAGAAATTATGAGAACTCCATTCTCCGAAGGGGACAGAGACCGTAAGATTTATTTTTTATTACCCTGTCTTACTATCACAGTGACCTCCATTCGATTTTTTATTCCTGGTGCCCACTGGGATAAAAAGGAGGTAAAATCTTGCTAATAGAGATACAGAAAGCAGTAAAAACTTGACAAAAGAGCTAACTCCTACCCACTCTTTCCAAAACTAAGTATAGAAAAAAAAAAATGGTGGGGATCTGGACTTCGATGGTAAGGACAATGATATCACTTTACAAATAACACTTCGCTGATTACAGCACAGATAACTCCCATTTATGCTTTATTTGCAGAACAGCTACTTATTATTGGGATAAAGAAAGACGTGAAAACAGAGACCTCCTTAAACTCTATGGAATCCGATTCGAGATATCAGTCACAGGAGAGGTTGGTTTTCAAGGAGCATATATCTCACTGCATTGATTTAGTATTTGCTGTTGGGTGACCTTCAACCCTCTATGTCCAGGCAAGAAGATTTGGTATTGTCCCAACAGCTGTAAGCGTTGGAACTGGGTGTGCCTTCTTGGGTAGTGTAAGTAATACATTGTTCTTTGATGATTTTGTGTTGTACTTGAAGGATAAATGCAATAAATGTTATCGTTAAGTGATATACCTCTTACTTCTGAGACCTGTCAACACAGGCACAGCCCAGTGTAAACTAGACATCTGCAATTAATTTCATTATGAATTAAAATTTGGATGAAATATGTAACGAATTTCAACTAATCCAAAATGAATTACCGTATATACTCGAGTATAAGCGAGTTTTTCCATCACATTTTTTTGTGCTGAAAGTGCCCCCCTCGGCTTATACTCGAGTCAAGCACTTTTCTGCAGCAAAAAAAATAATTTCCGACCCGAATTTGGGGCCCCGTATCTCGGGGCCACTTGGGTCTAGGTGTGCCAACCCAGTGGACCTAGCACTATAACATATCCAAATATGGGGTTCCTAGCACTAAGTGGCCCCGAGATACGGGGCCCCAAAGTCGGTTCGGAAAATGTCATTCTCTGCTGCAGAAAAGTGCTTGACATTTTCCTGGCCCGAATTTGGGGCCCCATATCTCGGGGACACTTAGAGCTAGGAACCCCAAATTTGGCATTCAAACCCAGTTAAACTAGCACTACAACATATCCAAAGATGGGGTTCCTAGCACTAAGTGGCCCCGGGATACAGGGCCCCAAATTCGGTTCAGAAAATGTCATTCTCTGCTGCAGAAAAGTGCTTGAGATTTTCTGACCCGAATTTGGGGCCCCATATCTCGGGGACACTTGGTGCTAGGAACCCCAAATGTTGTATTCCAACCCAGTGGAATTAGCACTACAACATATCCAAAGATGGGGTTCCTAGCACTAAGTGCCCCGAGATACAGGGCCCCAAATCGGTCAACTGTGTCCATCTGCATGGGCACAGTGAGGCTGCAAATGGGCATCGTTGACCCTCTTTTCCACTTACAGTAGCTGCGCATTTCTCACCCTAGGCTTATACTCGAGTCAATAAGTTTTCCCAGTTGTTTGTGGTAAAATTAGGTGCCTCGGCTTATATTCGGGTCGGCCTATACTCGATTTGTTTGTTTAATTTGGATGATATGCTGCAATAGCTTCTGCCTTTTTGTTAATGTTTGAAGCATCTGAAATAATGGAACGACATAACGAATGATCCAAATTGATTCCGATCCATTTGTTTTTATTCTAGTGAGAGTAGCATGAATATTCTAATAAGATCCTTTTTGTATTTGGGTTGAGAGACCATTCGTTTAATTTGTATGTGCATGGCCCAACAAAGTCAGTTGGGAATGGGGAAATTAATTCAACAATGTAACAAATGAAAACAGAACTTCCGAAAATACAATAAGATTTGGAACAAAGAATATATACTCTCCCAAAATAATGAATCTTTCCAAAAAGGAATTATTCGAACGGAACGATTATGACGAAATAAAATGATTTACTTAACGAGTGAATCCTAAACAAAGCAAAAGATTTTTTTCCATTTTGCATATCTCTAGTGTAAACAATACATTGTTTGCATTCTGTCTGCACTATACAGAGAAGAGAGCAACATGACCGCAGATTAGGATTGTTAGAAACAAAAGAGACATGTTATCTATATATGTGCTTAATTCAAAATCTGCAACAGGAAACAAACATGGTGATTTATAAGCATTACAGCACCAATACAATCACAGGAGAAACGGATGACAAAACTGCTTGTAGGCAGGTGCAGTTTACTTTCTCCACTGCATGTGGCGCTATTCCACTGGTGCTGTTCCTCTATGCTGGCACCCCATGTGACTTTAGCTGCCCTCTTGGGTCAAGCAGAGTCTATTTAAGACCCTAGCTCCCGGGTTTGGCACGCATTTCACGTGTTGGTAGAGTAGGAACAGGTCACCAGTCTGTCAGGGACAGTGCTTAGCATCAGGTAAAGGTTCCAGATGAGTAGGGATACACCATCCTACTTGGAAGCCTCCCCATTTGGGTATGGATCGGCCAGTCCGCATTCCGCCCCTCAAGACACCTGAGACATTCTATTACTACTCATTGCTGTTACATCCTCCGAGTGCTCCTGGTCTGGTCGCTTCCTGCAGGGCTTGTTGTGTATTGCTGATTTTTAATTTCAATACAGTTCTGTTTTCTGCACGTGGACTGAGTGTTTTCTGCCACTGCACCTACTCACATGTTGACAAAAAGGAAACCATTGCATAAATAAAAGGAGATGTAAAAGGCAGCACGTTTTTTATCCCTATGCATTCTATGCACCAAGATAAAAAGCCTTCTGTGTGCAGCGGCCCCCCTCACACTTACCTGAGGGCCCTCTCTGTCCAGCGATGTCCATGAGTGTCTCAGCCATCCAGGATTCTCCCTCCTGATTGACTGAGACACAGCTGCTAATCAAAGTCAGCTAGCCAATCGGGGAGAGAGGGATGGGGCTGGGTCGGGGCTCTGTGTCTGAATGAACACAGAGAGCTGTGACTCAGCTCAGGTGCCCCCATAGCAAGCTGCTTGCTGTAGGGGCACTGAACAGGAGGTGGGGGGGGGGGGGTCCGGATTACAGAAGAGAGACCCGAGAAGAGGAGGATTCGGGCTGCTCTGTGCAAATCCACTGCAACAGAGCAGGTAAGTATAACATGTTTGTTATTTTTATAGGTTAAAAAAAGACTTTACAATCACTTTAAATTGCTCTGCACTGCTCATTTCCCTACCCTATGTGATACCAGTCAGCTAATTACAGAAAGCAGAACGCTCACCTGGAACTATTTCTGATGCCTACCTTGTTTTATATCCCAGTCTACAATCAATCATACTGCTGTACAGTGCAGACTGCATGCAGGCTGAATATAAACAATAGAATATTTACACTGGTCTGGACTTTTGAAGGTAGCATTGAAAGAACAAGGTCAGAAAAAAATGATATTATAAGGTTATTTGTTACCCCTAAATGTATTAAAAGCCGATTCTATACACATGCAGAAAATATGACTGAAGAAGAACTGTGAAGTGAGAAGATGCAGAATAAAGGAACATGGAACATGGCTTGGCTGTAATTAGGGTTGCCACCTCATCCCTTTAAAACTGAACACATATTCATTACACATTTTCTTGCAGCTAATTTGATGCAGATAAGGCACCAAGTGAGTTTAATTACCACTTCAATCAGCAACAGAACCTATCTAATATGTGTTCGCTTTTAAAGGGATCAGGTGGCAACCCTACCTGCAATACATACCTAAAAAAAAAAATTGTATAGGCATCTAACTGGACAGACTACACACCATATCTCCCAACTTTTTGAGATGGGAACAAGGGACACTTATTAGCAAAAGTATGTAGGTTTAGGACACACACCCTGCCATGCCCCCTTAAAGGGGAATTCTACATAAAAAAAAATTATTAGCTAAAACACACAAGAGCTTTATTTTGCCACTACTATTCCTTTACATTGGCTTTTGAAATCTACAAATGTAGCAATTTGGAAATTGGATGAAAGGTTTAGCGCTGGGAAACACTTTTTGAAAGATAAATAGTGCATTTTATATACAACTATATAGATCAGACCAAAATGAGGGACAAATGGGGAGAAAAGAGGGACAGAGGGACTTTGTTCCAAATCAGGGACAGTCCCTCAAATCAGGGACAGTTGGGAGCTATGCCACACACACACAAGTGTAATTCTTTTTTTTAGCCACACCTCTTACATTTTTCTAAAGGTCAATACCCAAGTCTGATATGTTAATTTTCCATGATTTCTAGAAGTTGAATCACATGCTGGCTTATTCTTTCTGCTATGAAAACTCTATTGTGAGATCCCTTCACCAAATTTTCATTTCTAATACTATAACCAGTCTTTATAAAATCTAGTGACTTGAAAGTGCTTCCAAATAGATTTGTCACCTTAATAATGTTTGCTTCTCGATGTGCCAACTTTCTACCACTAACCAGCTTAGTCTTTTTACAAGCATGCTAACCTGCAATGTTTAGTTCCTGGATATATGTGTTTCACTCTCTATCACTTCCACTTCTTTCCAGTAGTTGAAATGTCCAATGACAGAATCTTGTGTGTTCTTTGTTGTAGGCAACACTTTTGTGTGACCTGATTCTCCTATACCTGGACAGTAAAGCCAGTTTCTATTGGGAGTGTAAATATGAAGAGGTATGAAGAAAACAGCATACAAAAATATATATAGTAGAATAAAGGCTTAAGCTGGCCATACGTGGATTGTTTTTTTTTGTTTTGACCAGCCAGCCAGCCAGCTGAACAAAAAAAATTATGGATTCCTCCATCCACACAAGGTGGCGCTATTGTATTCTGATACTGATAAGTGCTGCAGCCGTTTTGGCTGCTTATGCTGATCGAACACCAATTTTCCAACAGTCCGGTTCCAGAGGAGTCGATCACTAGGTGGACTCCTCTTGAATGGGAAAGGCCATAGATGGATCTAGACTTGGCCAGTCCCTGCTGCACAGGCTGGTTCATCTTTGACCAGCTTTAGGCAACCCTAAATTGAAATTTATGATACCTCATGTATCATATTGCCCCTATAATCCTATCCTATAGTACTAAAATGAAAGAGAACAGAAAAAAAAAGCCTACTCCAGAAACAGTGCAAGCTGTCTTTCTGGCCACTGTCCTCTCCCTCACCAATAATCACCAGCCCACCAACCCTTCCACCACCAGCACCTCTCTCAATAGAATGTGCTTATTCCACGTTACATACAGACTTCTGATCGGCACTGTGCCTGGCCAATAGCCACCGGGAAACATCCAGTCTTTAAAAAAAAAAGGGCAACCTCCCCAATTTATGGCTAGCTTTTACAATAAGGTGCACCTGTAATTGCTTTGTACAGAGCAAACAAAATATACTGTATATTCCAGCACACTTACCAGCTAAAAAAATAAATTATAAAGTATACAACAATTTGCATTAAAAACAGAGCTTGTAGTTGCACAACATTTGCATATACATGTGAAAGCTGCACTGCTTTGTCAAGGTCCATTTGTTTAGCTGGGATATACAGTATTTTTTGTTTGCTCTGTACAAAGCAATTACAGGTGCACCTTATTGTAAAAGCTAGCGATAAAGTAGGGAGGTTGCCATTTTTTTTTTTTTAATACAGAATACACTGATCAACACTGCCGGAAGCACTGATTGAGAGAAGATTTTCCAATAGGATGATTGTACACAATCCATACATGGATCAAAATAGGTTCAGTAGGGATCAAATTTCGATCTATGTATGGGCAGGCTGGTTGAACTTGTGTACAATCATCCTATTGGAAAATCTTCTCTCAATCAGTGCTTCTGCCAGTGTTGATCAGTGTATTTTGATGGCAGGCAAGTCTTCCCAGTGTCAAAATACAATGTAAGGGTAGGTATATCTGGTGGGAGCCCATTCCCCAAAAAAGGCGAAGGGACACCTCAGAAGCCTAGTAGAGCACAATGGCATCTGAAGGTGCACCAATTTCAGCAAACTAAATAAAAATGGTAACCTCCCCAATTTATAACTAGGTGTTTGAGCAAGGTGCACATGGAAGAGTTTTGCACAGAGCAAACACAACAAAATGTATTTATTGGAATCCGGGAGCCCCCTACCCTATGTGAATGAGTATGGGGTACATTCACCTAAGGTGTAAAAGTGTCAATAAAAATCTTCTTCTTCGCTCTGCCATTCCGGCCAGACATTCGGCGGACATTCCCGCGGGAAAGTCCGATCGTGTGTACGAGGCATCAGTCTCTCTGCTATTGTGTGGGCTCTCACACAGCTGCAGGTCTCAAAATGCAGCGACATGCTGTGGCTCAGTTCTCAGGCTTTACGAGTTCTTACAAGGGTTCAATCTCTCGCAGGCTCAGACAGGCACTGCAGCAGGTCTGGATGTTCTGGATCCCCAGCCACAAAAGACCCTGATCTCTCTCAGAATGCCTGTTAAAAAACTCACCAGCTCTGTATGCAGGGAATCCGGATCCTTGTAATTTAAGGCTCCGTTAGCCCCCCATTGTACAGCACCCTTTAAAGACTATATATCCCATGATCCAATGCTGCACAGCAATTCCTCTCTTGGCTGCAGCTCACCAATTGACTCAAATCCGCTGCCAGGAGAAAGTGGGGGCAGGAGTAAGCGAGAGATTAACACATGGCCACTCTGACACAATACAGCGGCAGCAGGGAAGCTTGGGGTGAGAAGCGGCTGATTCACACACACACAGCCCGCTCTAACTCAGATCTCAGCAGGGGGTAGTACACACAGAGCCTGTAGCACACAGTTGGCAGCAGTGGGGAGCAGTGATGGTCACTCCATTAGGGGCGCAGGGACACCGCCCCCCTAATCCATGCAGGGCGCTGGACACATGGATTTCCAAGGGTTTTATTTTTTTTGAAGGCTCTAATTGGCTTTAGCAAGCTAAAATGGGAATTGCCCCAATGTATAAACTTTTAGAGTAAGGTGAACATAGGTGGACTTTGCAACCAGTCCCGAACTCCCCTTATTATTTTAACCACTTCAGCCCCGGAAGAATTGGCCCCTTAATGAACAGGCCATTTTTTGAGATACGGCACTGCGTTGCTTTAACTGACAATTGCGCGGTCATGCAACGCTTTACCCAAGCAAAATTTACATCCTTTTTTCCCCACAAAAAGAGCTTTCTTTTGGTGGTATTTGATCAACTCTGCTGTTTTTATTTTTTACACTAAAAACAAAGAGCGATGATGAAGAAAAAACAACAATTTTGTTTGCTTTTTGCTAGAATACATATCCCAAAAAAAAAAAAAAAAAAAAAAAAAATTTATTCATCAGTTTAGGCCGATATATTTTCTTCTACGTTTTTTATTTTTTATTTTAACCAAAAATATCACAATAGGCGTATATTGATTGGTTTGCGTAAAAGTTATAGCGTCTACAAAATAGGGGATAGATTTATGGCATTTTTATTATTAACATTTTTTCACTAGTAATGGCAGTGATCTTGGCAGCAAATTCTGCGACATTGCAGCAGACAGATCGGACACGTTTGACACTTTTTTGGACCAGTGACATTTATACAGCGTTCAGTGCTAAAAAATAGCCACCGATTACTGTGTAAATGTAATTGGCAGGAAAGGGGTTAATACTAGGGGGCGATCGAGGGGTTAAGTGTGTTCTCTGGGTGTGTTCTAACTGTAGGGGGGGATGGGCTCACTGAAACATGATAGAGATCACTCTTCCCGATCACTGGGAACAGTAGATCTCTGTCATGTCACTAGGCAGAATGGGGGATCGCTTTGTTTACATAGGCGTGGGTGCGCTCCTGCGGCGGGCGCGCATGCCCGTTAGCCACCCTGCTCGGACCAACGTACAGGAACGTCGATTCGCACAGGAGAGCCGACCTGCCGCAGTACATCTGCGTGAGCTGGTTGGCTAGTGGTTAATGGCATGTCACACTTCCCTGATCTGCAGCGGGTGTTGCTGCCCGGTAAGTTTCATTTCTCAAAGCGATCCAGCGATCATGCCAAAATTATGTTTGTGACACCTTATTAATGGTAAAACATTTTTTTTTTTTTTCATGCAGGCCAAACCACCAAAAGGCCAACAAGCTGAACAACCTACTATCAACAATGATGAAACATCTACTAACAATGATTGAATCAAAATAAAATATTTTCTAAGGCCTTCACAATCAGCTGAAAAATCCAAGCCAAAAATCTACTCAGTTTCTACTCAGTGCAAAGTTAAAATGTTTTTCCCCAACATTCTAACATTTTCTTGCCCGAAATTACAGAATAATGCACTTAGGATTTACATTAATAAGAAATAAGATAATAAAAGCACACTTGTTTTCATAAAAAAAAGTATCTGAAGTTTTTTTTGTTTTTAATGATGAAAATGTAATGCTTCACAAAAAAAAATATAGTATCAACAAATGATTAGTGCATATAATATACTTACTATAGCTCTTAAATATGGCACAATACTTAAAGTAGAACTATAGGCAAAACTTTTTTTTCCACTTTGGATAGAGTAAGGGAGGGTTATACTGTAACCCGTCAGATTTTTTTTTTCCATCTGTGTCCCATCGTGGACCTTCACTTCCTTCCCCATAGCTAAAACAGGAAGTAAAAAGGAAATCCCTGCAAATGAAGGGAATCCCTTAGCCCCAACCCACTAGTGTCCCCATTGAAAGATTTCCCCTCTATTACTTTTCTGGGGACAACCCAAAATTCATTAATTTCTTTTACTTTCACTTTCCCTGATAATGGTAAGCAGGACAAATGGAGGCAGTGAATCTCCCTAATGGGGGCACAGAAAGCAGTGAAAACTGAATAGGTGTTCTAAACCATCTC
Organism: Lithobates sylvaticus; assembly: GCA_028564925.1. Lineage (NCBI taxonomy): Eukaryota > Metazoa > Chordata > Amphibia > Anura > Ranidae > Lithobates > Lithobates sylvaticus. The sequence goes on along the minus strand of CM053026.1, from coordinate 185,769,656 downwards.
CACTCTCTGTCCAAAATGTAAACTTTTGCCTTTAGTTATACTTTAAAACTTATCTAAAAAGGTAAAACATGTTTTGTTGAAGTTGAACGCCAGCCTTGCCTTCAGTTTTGCACAGTTGTACAGGCTCCTCTGGTGTACCGAAATTGTATACTGATTTCACTACATACGGCAAGCTTCTCACAGTATGCAAAAGGAGCTGCAGTAAGTCAGTTAGATCCTGTCTCATTTCCAGCATCATCTAGCATTTTATCTTCCCAGACTTACTTACCCACCCCTTTCATTCTTTAGATTTTAGTTCTTTTAACCAAGGGGGCTCAGCATCACATGTGGCCACTACATGTAGGTGGGGGTGCAGCAGCAATAATTCACACAGTCAAGTGCAAAGAAAACTTGTATTGAAGTATTGCAGCACCATTTCACAACAAACCCAGTGGGAACACTACCCAAACATTCACGGTTTTCAGCAACGTCAAGAGAGCAGGTTTCAGCTGGACTGACAGCGTCTGTTAAGGGGTAGAATGCGGCCTGGTCATTTCGTGCTCAAGGGGGAGGATGTCCAGAGGAGTAGCAGCCCCACACTCTCCCTCCTTGTCAGGAATCTATCCCTACTGCTTGTCCTGTCCCTAATAGATGGGGTACCTTTCCCTATACTACCCACTTGCATAAAACACATTAAACCTTGGAGCCAGGGCCTTAAACAGGCTCTGCTTGACCCAAGATGGCTGCCAACATCATATGGAAAGGCAGCATCCAACAGGATAGCTTCCCCAGTGACCCAGAAAAACAAAGGAACTCCAAGGCCACTGCAGGGGGAGAAAGTGGACTGCTCCTGCCTACATACATAGAACAGTCTGCATGCAAAGACAGCTTGCCTAGGAAGGCCCACTTCTCCAGACTGATATCCACCCATCATTGCATATTCATATTTGTACAGCTTCTCCCAGGAGCCAGTCCACTGCTTACATCAGGGCGGCGGGCTCTTGAGAGTAGTACCGAGACATTGTGCTGTGATGTTTTCAGAAAGCTATGTACAGCACCCTGCCTGTCCCTACCACCAACCATGGTCTGCCTGCATTGCACAAAAAAGGAGGAAGGAACCAGGAAAAGCAAAACTATATTACTAATATATATATATATATATATATATATATATATATATATATATATATATATATAAACTAAATTTTAAAGCTTTACATTTTGGATAGAGTAAGGAATAGTTAAAGTGATTGTAAAGCTTTGTTTTTTGTTTTTTTTTTAACATACATATCATACTTACCTCCACTGTGCAGTTCGTTTTGCAGTGTGGCCCGATCATCCTCTTCTGGGTTCCCCCGGCGGCACTATCAGCTCCTCCTCGCATCTTATAACCCCCTAGCTGAAGCGCTCTCCCGGGGAGCTACTTTGCGGGCACGCTCCGAAGTCCATAGATGCTGAATGTAGGACTCGGCCCCTCCCCCCACGTCATTGGATTTGATTGACAGCAGCCGGAGCCAATGGCTGCAATGCGATCAATCTATCCAATCAAGAGCCGAGAACCCCTGTCAGAGAAGTGTAGCGCGTCTCCGCCGAGTGACCGAAGGGGGTCAGGTGAGTAAAACGGGGGGGGGGGCTAGGGGGCCACACACTGTCAGAAGTTTTTTCACCTTAATGCAGGTGAATGGTGCATTAAAGGTGAAAAAACACAAGGCTTTAATACCTGTCAGGTGTTGATTGCAGTCTGTGTCTCTGCTGGAAAGGCACACCATCTCTAACTATCCTGGTGTCTGTTGTGGGCGATTGGAAATCTAAAATTGTACAGGCATCTCAGAAAAAAAAAAAAAAAATATTTGTTCCGGTGATGACATTTTTAGGTTTTAACCCTGGTAGGCCTAAAGCAGGGCATGATGATCCAAGTGGTGGATGTTGCAGCCTCTCATTGTAGTTGATCAGCATCTGGCCAAACCTAGCTCTGCACACTGACTTTGTGCTCAACAGCAAATTAGTGCAGACCACCCCAGTGGTCATGAGAAGTGTTGGAGCTTCTAAAAGAAATGGTGCGTAAACTCTGCTGGAACCCACTCAACCGTTGCTTCATCATCTGGCAGTGAGTGCGTGTTAGGTGTGCAGTGGCTGTTTTAAGTATCCCTTACTTTGAGAAAGTACTCCTGCACTGTGCTGGAATGTCTTCTTGAGAGATTTGGGATACTCTGCATTCCCATGGATCTCGCTGGAAGGATAGTGTTCTCACACCCTGCTGTGCGGAAGCCAGGGGTATGGTAAGTATATTTACTAACTCTTTCCGCACGTAATTTTCCACTTTAACTCAATATGGCAATTTATTGTGGTGTAATAAGCAGATCTTATTTTTTTGTATAACGCAAGGCTTGCGCTAATTTATTAGGATTGAAGCAAATGGTGGCAGGAATGCATGCACAGCACAGGGGCAATTTGATACTTAAAGTTGTGCTAAAGGCAAAAATCAAAAATGACATGACATAGGTATTGTAGGCTGTCACTAATATTGACAAAGCAGTATTTCTTTTTTGGAGTTCCCACTATAGCCTAGTTTTTCTTACCTGTTGATTCTGCTCAGGGGCAGCCCCCTATAATCATGCCACCCCCTAAATGAATAATGGATAGATTCATGCATGAATCCATCCACGGCCGCCGCTGCACCCGGCATGTTTTTTTTGGGGGGGGTTGGGTATCTGGTTTCTCCCTGCAATCTTCTGGGACACGTCACAGGTCCCAGAAGATTGCCCGGCCATGCAAGATAGCGCAGTGCGACTTGCGCATGTGCAGTGTGCGCCCGGCTGTGAAGCAACAAACTGTCACAGCCAGGCTCCCACACTTGCAATGCCGGCTCTGTGGAGAGGAGCGAGGCTTCAAGCGGCCGCATCGCTGGAACTTGGGACAGGTGTTTATTAAAAGTCAGCAGCTACACTTTTTTGTAGCTGCTGACTTTTAAATGGGTGGAACTCCACTTTAACACTTGTAGACGTTTACTTTTTGAGTTCAGTTCCAATTAAGATTAATAAAAACATAAAATGCTTGTTTTCTTTAAAATGGCAAATTTATTCACAGTTTTGTAAATGTAGTAATTACGGTTTAAATAATACTATGTTAAAAAGCATTAGTCCAGTCATTAGTTCTGGGCTATACGTTTTTCAGAGCTTTGATTTTCAGTGCACACTTCAGCGGTCAGTGTCATTCTCAGTGTTGCGAGAAGCCTACATATGGGAGAACCACTACAGTCCTTATTTAAATCAACGTCCTGAAAGAAAAGCTTTCGGCTTATAAGGAAAGGTTCTTTATCAGACACAAAGAGTCACAACAAATAAGAGTCCAGTTGATGCTTTGCCAGCAGTTGAGTCGTGATTGCAATGGCTTGATGATGCTTGCACATTGCACATTGGCTCATTAAATGGGGCATATGCGTGTTTTGATCAGATAAAAGGCATCATTATGACTGACTTGAACCAACTTCCTTTTCATCATTTTACTACAAAAACAATCTAATCATCTTTTATGGCTGTAAATCAAGTTAGTTATTAAAAAGCAAAACGACCAAAATGGTTTCGCTAAGTAACACTGCTGTTCCTCTGTTAGTTTGTTCAGAAATCTGTATTTTGCAGCTTCAGGGCTCTGCAAATTACACTTTTTTTAATTGAATCAAGCCCATTAATTAATACTGTTTAAACTATTACAGTGCTGATCCAATGCGTATCAGTGTTGTTTATCAAAAAAGTTATTTGGCACATACTGTAGGAAATCTAAAATTCTAAAAAGTGAGGCCAGTTTCCCTCATATCTGATGACAACAGGTCATTCTAGTGGTCTTTGTTGCTTCTTATTGTGCGTAAAGACGCAGGATGATCTTCTCTCTGTCTGCAGGCTTGTAGTCAGCAATGCCTAAGAAACAGAAAAAAAAAAAAAAAGTCAGCAAAATGAACTCACAATCAGCAGCTGTTTATTGTTTTGTAGAATAGTGTTTTTTGTAAAAGACTGTGGAGCCTTTGTGGTAACATATTACACGTGTCAGTTTACTAGCACAAGATATAAAATGATGGAGATCAAGTGACTGGTCACCATGGGCCTTCTTACAACTTCTACATACAGTGCCTTGAAAAAGTATTCATACCCCTTCAAATTTTACTATTTTTTTTTCATGTTACAACCAAAGGCAATTTGTGAGTATAGTCTCAAGTTCAGGAAAGAAAGAAATCATATAAAAAGTACCATCAGCCAGGTTAGTAATTGAAAAATTGGGGACGTGGAGGTGCAGGGACAGTTTTTATGAACTATCTCGGTACTTGGTAATAGGTAATGGATAACAAATAAATTAAATAATAAAAATAATTTTAATACAGACAAAAAAATATACAAACAATGTACCGTATTTATCGGCGTATAACACGCACTTTTTCCCCCTTAAAATCGGGGGAAAGTCGTGGGTGCGTGTTATACGCCGATACCCAAAAAAAAAAAAGACAAAAAATCGGTTGCGGCGCCGAAAAATGGCGACCGCGGCCGAAAAAGGCCGGAAAAAGCCGAAGCGCGGCCGAAAAAGACCGAAGCCGGCTGTTCAGCTCCGCTCGTAGTCCCGCCTCCCTGCGCTCGCTCCCGAAACAGCAGGGAGGCGGGACTCCGAGCGGAGCTGAACAGTCGGCTCGGTCTTTTTCGGCCGCACTTCGGCCTTTTTCGGCCGCGGTTCGGTCTTTTTTCGGCCGCGCATGCGCGGTATTTCTCGCGGCGGGAAATTTAAACGATGGCGAACTGCAAATGACACTAGCAAGCTGCAAATGACGCCGGGCAAGCTACAAATGACGCTGGGCAAGCTACAAATGACGCTGGGCAAGCTACAAATGACGCTGGGAAAGGCTGCAAATGACGCTGGGAAAGGCTGCAAATGACGCTGGGAAAGGCTGCAAATGACGCTGGGAAAGGCTGCAAATGACGCTGGGCAAGCTGCAAATGACGCTGGGCAAGCTGCAAATGACGCTTAAATGTAAGTTTTTTTTTTCCCTAAACTTTTCTCCTAAAACTTTTTTTCCTTAAAATTCCCTCCTAAACTTGGGGTGCGTGTTATACGCCGATAAATACGGTATTTTAAAAAAATTGTATACACCACAATTAACAAGCTACTGACGAGTTCCCCCCATAGAGTTTGTTGAAGAGGGGTATACTTCATTTGCTCTACTGGTTTTGCGGAAAAAGACCGCTTCTTCAGATTGTCATTTGTTGTTAAAATCATTTTGCTTTGTTTAAAAAGGTATTATTTGCCCAATAGATCACCACTCCTGAAGAAGCGGTCTTTTTCCGTGAAACCGGTGTATAATATATATTACACATACATACATACATACATACATACATACATACATACACACACACACACACACACATAATTTAAAAAAAAAATATTCTAACATGTCCACTCGTGGAATGGCGATAAAATTTTACCCTTAAAAATCTCCATAGGCGACGTTTGAAAAATTCCTACAGGTTACCAGTTTTGAGTTACAGAGGAGGTCTAGGGCTAGAATTATTGCTCTCGCTCCAACGATCGTGGTGATACCTCACATGTGTGGTTTGAACACAGTTTTTATATGTGGGCGCTACTCATGTAGGCGTTTGTTTCTGCGTGCAAGCTTATCGAGACGAGGCGCTGCAATTTTTATTTATTTTACTTTTTATTTTGAAACACTCTTTTTTTTAAAAAAATTAAAAAAATTTGGGGCACTTTTAATTAATTAATTTATATATTACAAGGAATGTAAACATCCCTTGTAATAGAAAAAAAAAGCATGACAGGACCTTCTAAATATGAGCTCTGGGGTAAAAAATACCTCAGATCTTATAATTTACACTAAAATGTAATAAAAAAAAAACAAAAAAAAAAAAAAAGTCCCCTTTAAGTGACATTTGCTGTCACTTCCGCCCGCCAATGCTATGGAGCCAAGCGGGGACCATCTTCCCCTCACTTGGCATCTCACTTGGCATCCCGCGATCTTGCAGCGAATCCGCAGCAGAGGCCACTTTTCTCTGAAAGTGAAATGCATGCTGTTCCTGAAAATACCGGGGTTATGGCAGCTAGCTGCTGCCATAACAACGGTATTTAGCATCAAACTGCCAACATACGGGTACAGCGATTTGTGTGAAGTGGTTAAAGTAAAAAATGTCCCTGTATTCATATCGCCTTGTCACCCCCCTGTATACTTACCTGAGCCTGATCTACATCCAGCACTGTACCCATCTGTAGCGGCTCTCTCTGCTCACAGAGGCAGCAGTGGGAACCTTTGGCTTCTGCTGCGGTCTTTCAAATCATGTGAGAAGAGAACGTGGGGGGGGGGGGGCAGTTGGCTAAGCCACACTATGTGTCAATAGACGCACTCGGCCTGGCTCGGGATTGAGCCTGCACGTGTGCCCCCATAGGAAGCCGCTTGCTATAGGGCACAGAATAAAGAGGAGCCAACAGCGCTGGCGGGGGACCTAAGAAAAGGAGGTTCCGGGCCGCTCTGTGCACCATTGCACAGAGTTGGTAAGTATAACATGTTTGTTATTTTCATAAAAGTTAAATCTTACCTTTACAAACACTTTAACTAAAAGTTCCACCATTAAGAGGCAAAATTGACCAGTTCACTTTATGGCTAACGGTAACAATAGGTGAATAAGGAAAAAACTGCGCTAACTACACCTATGTGGAAAAAAGCAGCTACATACAAAACAAAGTCTAAAGTGATAAATATACAAAAAATGTAGCGCTAATCATAAACACAATATAAACAGTGAATACCACACTAAAAAACACATATAACATGTGAGTGGGAGTGACCCCAAATATAGTCCAAATGAAGACTAAATTAATTGGAAGTGAGTCCAAGATAAGTAAAGAAGCAAATTAGTCACAAGGTGAAGCAAGTGAGGAACTGATGTCCACGGATCTCTATAGACAACTCAGGAGCATATAAAGACCAGACAATGATGTCTCAAGGAACTTGGCAAACGATGTAGAGAGATTGAATACTCTTACCACAAAAGTTGGATACAACTGCCATACGACATTGTATCTTGTAGGCTTGTGCGCTTAAGCCTCTTGCGCTGGAGATATGCCCCAGAGATATGCCCCAGTAGAAGACCATATTGTGTCGAAGTGCATCGGGCCAGCTATCTCGGTGTTTCTCACATTGCTAATCCATTTTTTATCCTCTATTCGAGATTTTATTGTCACATGTAAGATGTGAATAAATTTTAGTCATCTTTTGACCTGCACCATCGGAGTCGCTTCTGCTTTTTTTGTTTGCACCCTTTTCCTTTTTGCCTTGGGGAGTCCATCGATTGTATCGTGTGGGAGTTCCTGGCTTGGATGCATGCTGTCCATTGGTCGTGCTGCTCTTCTGCCCTGCTGCTTTGGTCCTGCCTGATCCGGTACCCACCAGCGCAAGAGGCTAAGCGCACAAGCCTACAAGATACAATGTCGTATGGCAGTTGTATCCAACTTTTGTGGTAAGAGTATTCAATCTCTCTACATCGTTTGCCAAGTTCCTTGAGACATCATTGTCTGGTCTTTATATGCTCCTGAGTTGAGTAGAGATCCGTGGACATCAGTTCCTCACTTGCTTCACCTTGGGACTAATTATTTTGCTTCTTTACTTATCTTGAACTCACTTCCAATTAATTTATTCTTCATTTGGACTATATTTGGGGTCACTCCCACTCACATGTTATATGTGTTTTTTAGTGTGGTATTCACTGTTTATATTGTGTTTATGATTAGTGCTACATTTTTTGTATATTTAACGGTAACAATACATTGATTGAAATTTGTCTGGTTTGACAGGAATGGATTAAATTCCAATCAATCACTCTGTTCCTGTCGCTGCTCAATAGAAGTCCATAGTGTGATCAACTTCTGCCAAAGCGACATGGTGGAAAACTTCTCAAACAAGGGCTGCAACCGCCAATCACTGTATTCTCATTTGTGTTGGAGGAAAAAAAAGTGTATGGCCAGCTTAAGTGTATCAATCATAGCAATCATTTAAGGTCCATTTATATAAAAATTTGTTGGACAAATGTCACAAGCATTCACCCAACCGTTTTCAGAGTGGTTGTAAACCTCAGACATGAAATATGAACCAAGCATATCCCTATATAGTGTGTACTTATCTCACTCCAGAGCACAAAGTGTCATTTCTGTATGCCGTTTCCGCCCTCTGCTATCAGCATGAATCACTTCTGACACGTTTTCCTGACTTCAAGAGAAAAAAGGTGACAGGGAAGGGATCTCCAGCTGGTTGACAGCCTCAGCTGTGTTCATGTGTGCTTTGTGTAGGGGTGTGTCCCTTCCCTCCAATCAGCTTTCAGAGCTCTCCTCACTAATGCAACCTCAGCTCTAGTCTCCACCCCTGCTTTTTCAGAGCTGAAAGATACTGTGTAATTTCTGTACTTTGACTGCATGTAGGGGAAAGATGGCCATAGATAAACAGGTACAACTCAGTTAGCAGGTTTTGTTTCATCTCCTTGTATCACCTGAGGCCAGTAACTTCATTGGGTATATGTAAGGGTTTACAACCACTTTATTATGCTGATTGTGAGCTCCATCTAGTGGTCATAATGTAATATTTATCAGATTGAGGTACTTCAGAAAGAAAAAAAAAAAAAAAGAAAAAAAAAAGGAATTAAGCAGAGTTCTGCTGAAAAAAAAAAAGTCAGCAACTACAAAAAAGTGTAGCTGCTGACTTTTAATAATCAGACACTCACCGGTCCCACAGTCCAGCGATGCGGGCGTACAAAGCCCCGCTCCTCTCCCAGTCCTCTCCATGGCGCCAGCATTCTTGATGTGGCTTCACAGCCAGGCAATCATCTGGGAACTGTGACGTGTCCCAGAAGATTGCAGGGAGGGAGGGGGTAGAGGTGAACTTCCTTCCGGCGCCGCAGAGCCCCGGGAGGAAGTGGGAGCTGGATGCCTCTAAAAACAGGGCATCGGCTCCCCCCCAAAAAAAATCACTTAAAGCGGAAGTTCCATTTTTGGGTGGAACTCCACTTTAAAGACAAAGACACTAGATGGAGAAGACAATCATAGGAAATCAACATTTAAAGCAAAATACAGCCAGATTTAGTGATGGTTGGGCGACTGTTTGAGACATTCTCCCAACAAATATTTTTATTATTAGACCCCTTAGAGTTGAGTGATATCACTGGGAAAAAAGTCTGACTCTTATTCCAAAGCGAGCAAATTCAAAATCCAATCTGCTAAGAATTTGTGTTCCACTCCACCAATAAATAAGGAAAAATTAAAGGATATATAAAAAAAAAAAAAAGTTCCTCCTGCCCCACACATTTAACAGTTGAGCACACAATACTGGTGGGTAATCCCATGGCTGGAGGGCAAAGAGTGTGCAGGCTCCATGTATACTTTTCTACACCAGGTGGGCACTACTCCTACTAAAGAATGAGTATAGGTGTTCATTGGACCCCCTACCTATCCACCAAGGTGTGTAATAGGCCTGAGTGTTAGCTGGAAAAAAAAATCATATCCTCTCAGTATTTACTACACACTCACAATGCATGCACAGGCTACAGTGTGCCTATAATAATTAGATAATTAGTGTGGTTTACTATGGACGGTACACTCCAGCACCTGAACTTATGTTGGCCTAAAATAAAAGTTAGATCGTCTCTAGTGCCAAGATTCTCTTCACCTCCCACTCTATGGTAACAACCTTATTTATTTGATTACAATGCAACTGCAATCATTACTGCTGAACTAAATATATATATATATATATATATATATATATATATATATATATATATATATATATATATATATATATATATATATATATATATATATATATATATATATATATATATATATATATATATATATATATATATATATATATATATATATATATATATATATTATACACCACACACACACACACGTTACTACAGTGATAAACAATAATCCCCTATGTACAATTTGTACGTGAAAATTCAATAAGAAAAATACATAAGAGAAAAGCCATACAAAAAAGTCCACTAAATAAACCAAAATCTTTATAGCTGTATTTCAGTCTTAGGGCTCTTTCACG
>CM053026.1:185715954-185759107 GCA_028564925.1 Lithobates sylvaticus | reverse complement strand
AGTTGTGCTGGCATGGATCGATCAATATTTGCCAGGGCATATACATTGTAAAAACAATGTATTTCAACAGGAGCAGTTCACAGTAGTGCATTGCAAAAATGTGCTCTGTCCTTTAAAATTCCATCAGGGCATAGCACCTAAAGTGTTGGTGCTCGTGCTCAATTTATGTACCTGTCACGGGTACATAAATGTGTCCATGTCTGCACTGGGGAAGGAGTGTCCACAGTGGAAATTCCCTCCCCAATGCACTCACTCTCACTCTGGCCGCTGCACCCATTACATCAACAGGCATTTGGCCGGGGACTTTTATATTTGGGCTGGGTGGAGTCTGATGGGGAAATGAGAGACTAGTTCCCGTAAAGGTCCACTCCACTTTTGATCGATAGTGCGCAAGAGTGGGCGAATCCACAGCCACTATTAGACACAATACTGGCTTTTTAAATCTGCCCAGAGAATCTCCCGGCCAACAGCTAAATAAGGCATGGGATACAGCCCTGTGCTGGAAGCTATCACATACAGGGCTGGCGCTATCACTAGGAGGACTAGGCAATCGCCTAGGGCGCACTGCCGCCTAGGGTGCAGCCAGGACCGCTGGTTTCCCTACTTTCCTACTTTCAGCTGGGAGCTTGTCAGTGCCTCGTTCTCCATAGTCCAGCATGCGGAGGGTGCGCACGGTGACAGCACGCTACAACGGCCGGCCGCCACAACTCCACTCACACACACACAGAGCGGCATGTTCGTGGGCGCTCGGCTCCGCCCCCAGTCTGCCTTCACTTCCTGGGCCTTTTGTCACTGTTTACTGAAAGAGTGGAGTGAGGGAAGTGTGGGAATCCCTTCCCAATAACAGGGGGGAGGCCGTTCTGCCCTGGGGTGAGAACACTTGACAGGTGACCATACGTACAATATCCTCCTGCCTCTACTCAACGCTCACTTAGGCCCTGGGACAGCACAACACACAGGTAGCCATTGGCCACGCCCACCACCACACCACAAGCACACCACTCCATGATTGGGTGCTCCAATGGGCTGTTTATTACTGACATAGGATTCCATGCAACGTGCCTGCCTCAGCTCTCTCCTTCTTGTTTTTAAGGGCAGCCCTGAGAAGCTGGCACTAACGGCCAACACAGTGAGTGAAGTTCTTGGACCTGTAACACTGGCCCCCACCACCACCACCTGTCACACTAGCCCCCCACCACCTGACCTGGGCCAGTGTGACAGGTCCAAGGTCACTCTGAGTACTGGCATACTTCTGCATGCCAGATCAGAGTTGGTATTAATTACTGCCAGTTTCCTAAACAGTGTACTGCCAGTGATTCAATAAAACTGTGTTACTGCCACATCGATAGATATTTAAAGTGGCAGTAGCAAAAACCACTTGAATTAGTTGGTTGTGTCAGTAATGTTACTTACACTGGCGCAAATGCTTACCGTAATTAGGCACAGGTAGTTCTTAAGGGAATTACCACCAGAAAACTGTCATTGGGGCCATTGTGTCTATTCTGCATTAAAAACCCTGCATCTTTTTCAAATTCCACTATAAGTGCATATTTTAAAATATTTTATGCATTCAGGTTAAAAAATGTCTATTGCCCAGCAAACTATGTACTATGTGTCATTGGCTTCAAGGAGTCACTTGCAGTCTGTTGCCATTACATCACACCTTAAGAGTTATAATGTATGATTCAGAGTATGATGTATGGCCTGTACTTATGTCAGCCTACAGATCAGGCTTCATTTGTGCCCAAGGCATGATTTACTCTTGAACTTGTAACACTAACAATAATATTGGCACTCCTCCTAGAAGGGTACTATGTGAGATGGACCACAGCACAGTGACAACACAGAAGAGGGGTGAATTATTGCAGGCTAAGGTAATAGATTGTATCAGGTAATCTACTTTTATTTGCCAGGGCGGGTAAACACATTTTTCTTCTGTTTTCTGCCATTTAAACATTTGCATATTTTCCGTCTCCTATACCAGGTCTCCTTAAAATGAATCTCTGTCCTTGCAATCCAATTCAACAGACTGCTATACCTTAAAAACAGATTTGCTGCATCCTGTCTTTATTGCCCATTACATCGTTTGTGCCTCTTGTAATGTAGCAGATTGAAGTGATTCTCCAGCCTTGACATGCATTAGAATATTTTCCTGGGATAAACAATAAATTATCGGGGACAGAAATCTACCTTTATATCAGATATGAATGGGAGGATGTTATTTATTTGCCGCTAAAATAACTTTACTCACTTCAATCAGTCTCTGCAACTCGCTTAATGAAATCTACCTCTGGGGACCTATTACGGGTTGAATTGCTAACAACAAAAATCTCTCCATTAAAACTACTCCTCACTCCTCTGAAACTCTGATTTACTATGCTGACTGTGTTGTGTCTCTCCCCTATTTTATCTCCTTGTCTCATTTGTACTTTAAGGTCTCATTTAGGGATCTGGGACAAGGGCAAGTATATAGCTGCAGCTCTTGGTGCATTTCCATGAGCGTTTTTCAGCCTCCTTCACCAGCATTTGTTATGAATACTGAATACAGTCAGGAACTTTTTGACTTAACGAAGAAGAAGCAGAAGCCACAGGTCATCGATTCAAGGTGTAATTACACTTGCATAACATGAATTTCGATAGTCCAGTATTTAAACTGGTTTTGGATATTAGGCTAAAGCACCTTTAGCTGCTTTTACTGGCAGTGCAATCAAGAGAAATCAATGCTGCATTACCTTTTAATAGCAATTACCACACTTAGAACAATCTAATTGTAGTGTTTATAATCTATATAAACCCTATCACTAAAATCACATATACGCTTTAACGTTTTAATTTACTGACATTTTCTGAAGTTTTCAATAAAATAACACCTGTCATGATGGTTCTTGATCAGGCACGTCCATCCTTTTAAAGGGTGAAAATACTGATCTATGCAACAACATACCTACCTTATAACTTCCTGAGGACAGCCAATCTGATAGGCCGAAATGCATAGAGGTTAAGTCACGTGATTGTGACAACTTCCGCCCATACCTGGAAATCGAGCCCTTCACTGCATGAACTGATCAGGCAGATTTTACAGATAATATTTTTACCTGCTGTTCACTCCGGGTGCACTCATACATGTGAGTTGAATATTTTTTAATTCTTTGGAATAAAAGTTATTTTTAAACGGTACTGCGTACACACATCGGACTTTCCGACGGGAAATGTTCGATGACAGGCTGTTGGGGGAAAATCCGACCGTGTGTATGCTCCAACGGACAATTGTTGTCAGACTTTTCCGCCAACAAATGTTGGCTAGCAGGTTTTTAAATTTTCCGCGGAAAAATGTGTGTTGTCGGATTTTCTGAGCGTGTGTACACAAGTCCGTTGGACAAAAGTCCAAAGTACAAACACGCATGCTCGGAAGCAAGGATGAGCCAGAAGTGGTCGGTCTTGTAAACTAGCGTTCGTAATGGAGAATTAACATTCGTGACGTGGCAAATTATGAAATCTCGAAATGCAGCGCACATTCTCTTCTTCTTTAATGGGATAATAATGAAGCTGCTTTGCTGGTGATACCGATGTAGTTATTGCAAACAAATTTTCAAAGGCTTTTTTTTTTCTAGTGATATCAAGAATAATTATTATGCTTTTTTTTTTATTTGCTTTTTTTTTGTTTTTTTGGGCAAGTTACCACAACACCATTATCTCCCGTAGTTTTTAAGATCAAAGATACAACTATGTTGGTGTCCCTTGTTAATTTTACATTGTATTTTTTTAAAATGTAACTGCCTACTCCCAAACTGTCATTTGAAGTAACAACACATAGCCAAGTATTATTCTCCACAATTTTTTATTTTTATTGTGCATTAAAATAGGAAAAAAAAATAAAATTAGACATGCTATCTGCCAATAGAACTTAACCAATAAAGTGCATTCTATGCATCCAAAAATATAGAAAATATACCAAATCAAATCATTATTCAACCAAAAAAATAATGTCACAAGCAATAACTCCAAGGCCAATAATAAATAACACGTTATCTCCTCCGATTCTGCAACATGGCTGGTTGACGAACGGCCGTTCAGAAACTAACTGAAAAGCGCGAAATGAAAAGCGCGACTCAAAAAAGTGTCAAGAAATGAAAAGCGAAATGAAAAGCGAAAATCAACACTCACCAAACTTCTACTAACACGACAATTAGCAGAAGGAGCCCAAAGGGTGGCGCTAAAGAGCTGTAAAAACAACGTAGTACGTCACTACGTTTGAATTTGTTGGCCAACAATTGTGTGGCCGTGTGTATGCAAGACAAGTTTGGGCCAACGCCCTTCGGACAAAAGTCCACGGTTTTGTTGGTCCAACAATCCGATCGTGTGTACGAGGCACTAGATGTCAGTAGCTCCGCAGCCTCGTCGACAGCTCCGGCCTTTTTGCAGGCCAGCATTGCCTGATCCTTGCAGGCCTTGAGGCGGCATCCGTGCCCTCCCCCCCCCCCCCCCCAGGCACAGGGACCGGGTACGCGACCCCCCGGCCCCTCTCAATCACCCTACCTTCCTCAGCGCCGCCATCACAGCCGCTCCTCCCGCCGCTTCTCCCGGCCCGCCAGTCGCGCCGGGTAGGCGGGCAGGAAACACCGCGGCTCCGGCCTAGTCCGGCCGGCGCCGGATCACCGCTCCGTCCCCCGAAGCTGCCCCGCAGCCAGCACCCACACCGGGTACCCACGTCCATCGGACCCCCCCCCCCCCCTCATCCACGACCGCCTCCTCTCCCACTGGGCAGCCAAGACCAGGCTAACCCGTGGCTCCGGCCTAGTCGGCGGCCATCTTGGTCCACCCAGGCTCACCGCTCCGTCGCCCGAAGCCCCCCCGCAGCCAGCACCCACCCCGGGTACCCCCGTCCATCGGACCCCCCCCCCCCCCCATCCACGACCGCCTCCTCTCCCACTGGGCAGCCAAGGCCAGGCTAACCCGTGGCTCCGGCCTAGTCGGCGGCCATCTTGGTCCACCCAGGCCACCCAGATTCAGCCAGGATATCACCAGGACCCCCAGGACCACCCAGCAGGTGTCAACAGGAACTGCTCCAATTCAGGTCAGTCACCTGGGTGGGCATCATCCACAGCCGCTGTCACCTCTGCTCTAGCTGGCTAGACGAGGAAGAGGGCGGCTGCGGCTGAGACACAGCCCACGCCATCCCACCTCTCACCTACCCTTATTGCCTTTCTGGAAGCCGGTGGGCCCTTCCCTCTCAGAACACCACTACCGTAGCAACCAGACTTCACCGCAGAGGCACCAGGTCGCACAGCAAGCGCCGCTGGGATTATCCCCAATCAGGTAAGTTCCCGGTTATCGCCCCCCCCCCCCCCCCATTAGTTGTTGATCCAGGGCCCTGTGGTCCGATCGCCCTCGGGGGTCAGGAAGGAATTTTTTCCCCCACTGAGCGATTGGCCGGCACAGTTAGGGGTTTTTCGCCTTCCTCTGGATCAAACGGGAGGGCGGTAGGTTCAACAGGCCCCCATCACACCCTCCGGGACGATTCGCACCAGTACAAGATACCTCAGCGGTCACCATCAGTATCCTCCTGGTCCAGGATCGGTACTACAAGCAGAGCCAGCTGGAACAGCCAGAAATTAGCGACTCGCCAACTACATCCTTCCACATAGGGCACTACACGATCAACTTGCGCGCTTACAAATAGCTGTAACACGGCGGCAAGTCTGATACCTAGACTGATACAAACAGGAACAGGAAAAACCCGGATCAGGATCATCAGCACGGTCATCCAAGTGCCATCAACGCCCCCCTCCCGCCATGTGCTACTTCAAATATTCAGCAGAAGTTCTTCACAAGCTAAGGAATGCCACCTCTACTTTGCCAGCCACCATTCAAAAAATTCTAAGGAAAGAACATCTACTAAAGACCGACCGACGATCAACCAAACACAGGAAGATACCAACTCAACCTCAGCAATTAGCATGCGCCATGATCAACACCAGATCTGCAGTCAAACACAGACTGGAAGTACACGACTTCATCACCCAAAACAACATAGATTGCCTCTTCATCACGGAAAGCTGGCTAACCCCCGACTGCAACACCATCCTTACCGAATTGGTGCCGGAGAACTACAGGATCCTAACTGAGCATCGGATAGGAAAAAAAGGGGGAGGCCTAGCAGCGATTTTTAAATCGCACCTGGCGATCACCAAACCGATTATGCAGAACTCAGTGCCTTTTATGGAGACACTGACGCTACATCTTCAATCAACACCCCATGACACCACTCACATTCTACTTTGCTACAGACCACCAGGACCAAAGACCAATCTTCTTACTCCCCTCACGGAATTCATTGCAACACACACCCTTAAATCCAAAAACCTCCTGGTACTTGGAGACTTTAATCTCTGGGCAAATTCTACCCAAGACCCTATCGCCACCGCCTGCATCAACCAACTGGAAGAACTGGGTCTCCAACAACTGATAAAGACGCCAACTCATGGCTCAGGACACACCCTGGACCTTATCTTCAAACAAAATTTGGACATCAACATACTGGACAACCTACCACTACCATGGACGGACCACCACGCCATCAAATTTAAAATCACCACTAATACCACCCAGCAAAAACAGAAACCGGCAACAACAACTCATTGGACCAGATCGCAGAAGAAACTACACTCCGAAACCTTCAAAAACACATTGGCAAACAAAATAGCAACGCTGAATTTAACCCACTCAACGGAACATACACTCCGCTCCCTAAACAAGGTATTACTACAATCAGCAGACGCAGTGGCTCCAAAACGCAGAACACCTATCCGGAGGAAAAACTCAGGATGGTTTAACAGCTCTCTCATGCTACTCAAGCAAGAACGCAGAAGAGCCGAAAGAGCATGGAGAAGAAATCCTACCAAAGAAAATCAGACAAACTACAAAGGACTCACTGAGAATTATCACAAAGCAATTTTTAAAGCTAAAAAAGATTTTTTTGCAAATACCATTTCATCGGCACTAAACCGCCCTCGGGAACTTTTTAAAATAGTCGCTCAGTCGATGAACCCGACATGCTTAGAGCCCCCAGCAAACGAAACCCAAGATTTCTGTAATGAGTTGTCAGATTTTTTTCATTGACAAAATCGACAACATCCGGAAAATAATCCACATGAAAAAAACTTCCAACCTCAGCCATCCAGAGCAAAAAGAAGACATGGTCACAAATATCCCTCTTCCACCAAAGTTTTCTTTGATCCCAATTTCCACGGACACCACCAAAAACATCATCAAAAACCTCAGAGACAGCACATCTCCGATTGACATCATCCCCACAAAACTGCTGAAAGAATGCTCGGACATTTTGGCGCCTACGCTAACTCACCTCATAAATCAATCTTTCAAAGAAGGGATTGTTCCAGGCGCCCTCAAACAAGGCATCATCAAACCCCTGCTAAAGAAGCCCAACCTCGACCCCCGGGACCCCAACCACCGCAGACCGATAACAAGCCTCAACACCATCTCCAAGATTATGGAGAAAGCGGTAGTACAACAGCTACACCGCCACCTAGACACACACAAACTCCTGGATCCTCTACAATCAGGCTTCCGCCCAGGCCATGGCACAGAAACGGCACTCCTGAAGATTTGGGACGACGCCCTCGAAGCAGCAGATGACGGAGAATCATGCCTCCTGGTGCTGTTGGACCTCAGCGCAGCGTTTGATACTGTGGACCACAACACTCTACTCATCCGCCTTACAGAAGTAGCAGGAGTCGCAGACGCAGACCTACAATGGTTCGCATCCTTCTTAGGAAATCGCTCTCAGACAGTGAAACTAGGAGCTTTTACCTCTGAAACCCGGGCAATCTCTTGTGGAGTCCCGCAAGGATCACCTTTGTCGCCAGTGCTCTTCAACATATACATCCGCCCA
Source organism: Lithobates sylvaticus (assembly GCA_028564925.1). Taxonomy (NCBI): domain Eukaryota; kingdom Metazoa; phylum Chordata; class Amphibia; order Anura; family Ranidae; genus Lithobates; species Lithobates sylvaticus. The sequence continues at coordinate 185,751,195 of CM053026.1, read as the reverse complement.
CTCCTCAACATCATCAGAAGGTCAGACCTCTGCTTCCACTCATACGCTGATGACACCCAATTATACTTTCGGATCACTGGACAAAAAGACCATCATCGGCAATTAGAAAACTGCCTCACTATGATAGACGACTGGATGACCGCCAGCTCTCTTAAACTCAATGAATCAAAAACAGAACTTCTTATTCTACAGGCAAACCAAAACTCCCGAACCAAGATCCCTTGGACACCTCCCACCATCTTTGGACAGACCATCTCCCCAAGAACCAAGGCCAAGAGCCTCGGAGTCATTTTTGACTCAGAAATGTCAATGGATGCCCAAATAGGATCGGTAGTTAGCGGATCTCACCATCTCCTTCGCCTTCTACGCAGACTCATCCCCTTCATTCCAAAGGAGGACAAAGCAGTGGTAGTTGGAACAGTCATTAATTCACGACTGGACTACGCAAACTCCCTCTACATAGGGTTACCCCAATATCAACTTGCGCGCTTACAACTTATCCAAAACACGGCGGCAAGACTGATAACAGGAAAAAAACCCTGGGAATCTATTTCCCCTTCCCTGAGGAGCCTACACTGGCTAACCGTAAAGAATCGGGTCATTTTCAAGACCCTCTGCCTCACCCACAAATGCACCCATGGAGACGCGCCTCAATACCTTTTCGAGAAAATAAAACGCTACACACCCAATCGCAGTCTTCGATCATCCGACCAAAACCTCCTCCTCATCCCCAAGTCCCGCTACAAATCAAAAGGGGAACGAAGATTCGCTGTCCAAGGACCACGGCTATGGAATGCACTACCAACCTACATCCGCATGGAAGAAAACCATCAGGTCTTCAGGAAAAAACTCAAGACCCACCTCTTCTAAGAAGCTCGACAACAAAGCACTAATACAGCGCCTTGAGGCGATTCGGTTCGCATTGTAGCGCTATACAAATTATTCATTCATTCATTCATTCATTCATATGTAGCGCTACCCCCAGTTAAGAGAGCCGCTGGTTTGTTTTGGGTCCCTGAGTACAGCTCCACCAACCCCCGGCAATTTGGCTCTACCCGCTCTGGCACAGTTAGTAAAGGGGTACGTCCCTATGCACATAAAACTTAGCTTATACTCTAAGTGTAATTGGTATGAACTCACAAGCAGACTGCTGAGATAAGAATAACTGGCTTTACTTTTGTCAGTAAGGAAAAAGAATAGCAACATGCATTTAAACATATATCTTACAATACTTTAGCAGGTCCCTGCAATATGCACTTTAACATGTACACAGGTATATCAATCTAACAATGGGGAAACGGAGCGCCAAGTGTGGCGACCGTCTGCTATACACCCCTGAGGTGCAATAAATCTATCTACGCCTACCTAATGGACCAGGCCTGATCCCTAGCAATAGAGCTCAGTCCTTGTACTAGTACAGTGTTCTTCACCGGCAATAAATCTGTAGAGGTGGTGCACATGTAGCTTTAAATGGTGTCATTTGTAATCCACAAAAAGTAACATTGCTGCTCTGAGGTAAATTGCGCCTAGGCAGTTCAGTAGGCATAAAACATGTGTGTCAATGCAGGATGAGCCTTCCGGCTCTCTCACCAATCCTTGGGGTACCGTCCTCCGATCCGGTCCCTCTAATGGTGGCTCTGGTCTCTTCAATGGCGGCGTCCGGTCTCCTCAGTCACAGCCCTGCACTCCGGTCATCAGCTCCGTCCGACCGACAGTAAGGGGAAGTCTCCGCTTCGCTGCTGTGGACTCTGAGGGGTGAGAGTCTCACTCCATCGGCTGCAAGGCCCAGGCTTCAGGCCTTCAGCTCCGGTCCGCACAGGTGTCTCTGCTGGCTGCAGTCTTCGCGTCACACGCTCTGTCAGCAGAGGCAGGCCAGTCCTGTCAGGCCTCAGAAGAGGAAGTGTCCCAAGAGGAAGAGGCGGTCTCCGCTCTTCCTTTTTATAACCTCCCCCAGCAGCCTCCCGGGCGGAAACAAGCAGCCCGGGAGCCTGGGGGATTATGGGGGATGTAGTCTCTTCCCCTAAAAGGGGTACGACCCCGCTACACACTCCCCCCACTTTGAATCTTTGGTCCCCAAAGACAGTGTTCAAATTACAAGCTTTCTCAGGAACAACATTTTCACATAATTTGGACAGAGGAGCTTCCCACCAATTGGCATAAGATGGGGAGCTGTCCTGTCTACAGGTCACTTCAGTGTGGGCGACCTGTTTAACTGTGCCAGAGAGTGAGCTGGGGTTGCCCTCCACTAAATGAACAGCGGAAGGGTCAGGGCTTTCAGCACTTCTCCTTGCTGTAGTAACAGAGTCCTCTGAACTTTCTCCCATCTTGGGGTAAGTTAACTTCTTGGGAGGCTTCACACTTCTGCGAGCTCTCTGTTCCCTTGGAACTTCTTCAGGAACACATTCTGGCAACATCTCTGGTTCTGGAACATCTACTTCTTGTTCTGGGTAGAGACCAGGGATATCTTCCCAGCACTCAGGCACATCACTGAATGGCACAAACTCTGTGGCTTCTGGGTTCAATGTGTTATCTTCCACATCTTCAGTAGGTGGAAGATCTATGGCAGAATTTCCTGGGGTTGAGGAAGGCCATAGCCATTCAAGTTCTCCTCTTTCTTCCTCTGGTTGGGGGTCCTGTCCACCCCTAACTTGGGATGTCTGAGACCTAGTATTAGGCCTGGGGGTATCCAGAATGGAAACAGATTCAGGTACGTCTCTTGCTGGAGGCATTCTGACTGCTTCAGTGAGTGGGAGCAAATGATTCCTATGCCAGGTCTTCAAAGGCCCCACTCCTCCCTCTGGCTTCAACTTGTAGACAGGCAATCCTGGAAGTTTTCTACAGATGATATATGGCTCTGATCTCCATCTATCAGCAATCTTGTGCTTCCCAGGGATTCCTAGATTCCGTAACAGTACACGGTCCCCAGGCTGTAGGTCCTGTACTCTAACTTTCAAATCAAAGTTCCTCTTATTTCGGGCCCCCCTCTGGTCAGAGGCCGCTTGAGCTTTCTCATAAGCTATCTTCAGACTGCGCCTCAGTCTGTCCACATATCCTTTGTGGGAGGCAGCAGAGGCATGGTCTAAGGAAATGCCGAAGGCCAAATCCACTGGCAATCTTGCTTCTCTCCCAAACATAAGTCGGTAAGGGGAAAAACCTGTCACATCACTTGTGGTGCAGTTGTAGGCATGCACCAGAGCTGATATGTGTTGACTCCAATGTTGCTTCTTCTCTGTTTCCAAAGTTCCCAACATGTTCAATAGGGTCCTGTTGAACCTTTCAGGCTGGGCATCACCTTGAGGGTGATATGGTGTGGTTCTAGTCTTCTCTACTCCCAGAGAATCTAGTAGCTTCCTGATCAGGTGACTCTCAAAGTCCCTTCCTTGGTCTGAATGGATTCTCTGTGGCAGTCCATAGTGAACAAAGTACTTCTCCAAAAGTACCTTGGCTACTGTAGAGGCCTTCTGGTCCTTGGTTGGGAAAGCCTGAGCATAACGAGTGAAATGGTCGGTTACCACCAGAACATTTCCCAATCCGCTCAAATCGGGTTCAAGGCAGAGAAAATCAATGCATACCAGATCCATTGGGCCTTGACTCTGTAGGTGGCCCATTGGGGCAGCTTGATGGGGTAAAGTCTTTCTCTGAATGCATCTTGCACAGGAATGGCAATACTCCTCCACTTCGGCCCTCATGCAGGGCCAGTAAAACCGGTCTCTGACAAGTTGGAAGGTTCTCTCTGCTCCCAAGTGACCATGCTGGTCATGTAAGGCAATCAGCACAGTCTCTCGATGCTTCTCTGGGAGAAACAACTGCCACTTGTCTTCTGGGCCATCAGAGGGGCCCCTTCGGTAGACTACCCCCTGATGCACCTGTAACTTGTCCAACTCTCTCCTCAGTAGGCGAGCTTCTTTAGAAGGGTGAAGGCGGAGTCCCTCTGGACTCTTGTCTTCCAGGGCTTCCAGGACCAATCTCCCCATGGGATCTTCCAACTGGTCACACCTCAGCTCCTTCTTGGACAGCTTCGGCAGACACTCTTCTGCCAGTTGAGTTACCCCACAGTAACACTTTGGGACTCCCACTGTGGTAACTCCTATCTCTTCAGCTCTGGATCCTCCTCTGGCTTGGAGTTCAGCCCCTGACAAAGGGCTCGCACTCCATCTGGTGCCACTTGGGTCCAGTCTTCCCAGTCATCGACCATGACATGGGATCTTCGGGACAGGGCATCTGCATCCCTATTTCCAGCCCCTGGTCTGTACTTGAGGCTGAAATTGAATCCAGACAACGCCGCCAACCATCTGTGTCCAGTTGCATCCAGCTTGGCGGTGGTGAATAGATAGGTCAAGGGGTTGTTATCTGTCTTTACAGTAAACTCGGCCCCATACAAGTAGTCTCTCAACTTGTCAACAACTGCCCATTTGAGGGCTAAGAACTCCAACTTGTGGGTGGGATAGTTCTTCTCGGAGGGGGTCAGGCTCCGGCTCACATAAGCCACTGGTCGTAGCTGGTCTTCATACTCCTGGTAGAGTACTCCACCTAGGCCCTCATGGCTGGCATCAATGTGTAGCTCATATGGTCTAGTGGGATCAGCGTAGGCCAAAACTGGGGCTGTGGTGAGACTTCTCTTCAAGGTCCTGAAAGCCTCTTCACACCTTGAGTTCCACTGGTCTTGGACCGACTCACTGGACCTCCTAGGCCCCATTCCATCCTCCTCTCCTTCTGTCTTCAACAGCTCGTTGAGGGGTTTGGCAATGCGGGCAAATCCATCCACAAACCTGCGGTAGTAGGAGCAGAACCCCAAGAAAGACCGAAGTTCTGTAACTGTTGTGGGCCTTGGCCACGAAGTAACTGCCTCCAACTTCTCAGGGTCTGTAGCCACTCCTTTTTCAGACACTATGTGTCCCAGATAGTTCACAGAAGACTGATAGAACCGACACTTCTCTGGAGAAAGTTTAAGTCCCTCTTCACTGAGCCTCTTCAGTACTTTCTCCAATCTGGCTTCATGTTCTTCCAAAGTCTTTCCAAAGACAATGACATCGTCCAGATACACAAGGACTTCTATGAGGTTCATGTCTCCAACAGTCCTTTCCATTAGGCGTTGAAACGTAGCAGGAGCTCCAGATAGGCCCTGAGGCATCCTGTTGAACTCAAAGAATCCCACTGGGGTTATGAAGGCAGTCTTTTCTCTATCTTCTGGATGCATGGGGATTTGGTAATACCCACTCTTGAGGTCCATCACACTGAACCACTTAGCTCCAGATAAACTCTGCAAGGCATCTTCTATCCTTGGCGTGGTGTACTGGTCAGGAATGGTCCTCCTGTTGAGAGTTCTGTAGTCAATGCAGAGTCTCAATGACCCATTCTTCTTCCTGACTACCACAATTGGGGAGGCGTAGGGGCTTCTGGACTCCCTAATCACTCCCGTCTTCTTCAATTCCGCAAGCTGCTCCCTCAGATCCTCCAGATCTGCTAGCGGGACTCGCCTCACTCTCTCTCTGAATGGCTTGTCCTCTTGCATGCGGATTCGATGGGTGGCACTCCTCGCACACCCCACATCAAACTCATCTTTAGAGAAAATCTTCTCCCATCTGGTCAGCTGGGCCTTGGCTCTCTCTTTCCAAGCTCCAGGTAGGTTTGGGTTTTCCATGGAGAGTTTCTTCCAAACATCTTCTCCTTCACCCGTCCCCTTCACTTCTGACCAGCCAACTGGGACAGCAGGACTCACCTGTCCCAGAAGCATCCTGGCAGGGATCTCCACGGGCCGCTCCGTGGGGTTCCTCACACTGACAGGGACTCTTCCTCTAGCCTTCTTCAGGTCCTTCAGTGAAATTACTTCTGGTATCACTTCCAGACCTGAGTGACCCTCCATTGGGTCGGGTTCCAACATTACAAAGGGGCCAGGCTGCTCCCAAGTAAGTTTCACCGTGGCTCTCATGCAGGTCACCTCTCCAGGCTGTAACACTGCTCCTTCTTTTCCAAGCCTCCATACCCTTCCTATCCCCTCACTTGGGGTCTTCTGCTCTAGGACCAACCGCTGGTAGGCTGCCTTCAGCATGGGATGGATCTTGGGAGGTGAAAGATTCTCTTTCTTCACCAGGGGGGTCAGAAGCCTTCTGACTAGGTCCGTGTTCGTCCCTATAATCAGGGACGTCTTGCTGGTTCCTGGTGGGCGGGGACACACCACTGCTAAGGTGTCGAACACTTCAGACTTCCCAGCTACGGATGGGTCAAACGTCAATCTGATGGGTAAGTATCCATCATAGGGGAAACTCTGGGTTCCCAATCCCCTTATCTCCAACTCTTCTATCTTCTGTATTGGCAGATGACTCAGGTATCTGTCATAGAAGTCCCTGTACAACAGGGTCACTTGTGCTCCAGTGTCTAGGAGGGCCTTCGTGTACACTCCTTCCACCTGGATGGGTACAGTAGGGCATGGACCAACTAGCTCCTCTGGGTAGGGCCTAGTTGATGCTGTCCTCTTCTTTGGACTCTTTGCTTTACCAGCACTTGATTTGCACTTGCTCCTTTCTTGAGCCTGATATGCATTGATTTTCTCCCTCTTAGTGGGAGTGTGAACCCGTTGAGGGATATTGTTATCTCTCACTTTGAAGAGTTCACGTCTAGGAGTGCTGTGTCTCTCCGGAGGGGTCTTGCCCCCTTTCTCTGGAGTGCACCTTGGTTGAGGATCCCTGGGCCCCTTCTTAGGGGTTTGGTCTCCTCGCTTTCTCTTCCTGTTGTGCTTCTTGGAGCTCACTGAAGGTGATGGGCACCCGGTTGACTCCTTCACCGGGGCCCTTTGGCGTTTCCCGCCGGCTGGCGGCTTTCTGCCTTCTTCTTCTTGGGACTGGAACATACAGCTGCAATATGACCAATTCCTCCACAATCAAAGCAAATCATCTCACCGTAGTCAGGTGAGGATGCTGGTGCTGAAACAGCTGGAAACAATTCCCTCCTGCTTGTTTCTTTCTTGGGACTGGGCGTCTCTTTCGCCACTAGAGACGTCAGTATCTCCATCATCTGGGACATCTGCAACTTCAGGGCATCTACCTCTGTGTCTCTTTCAGGGGTTAAGGCCGTCCTGACCGTGGCCACTGGAAGTTTTGTAGACCCCATCACCTGCTTCTCCCTTTTCTCTTCCAACATGGCCTCTTCTTCTCTGACCATTCGGATGAGGTCAGGGTAGTCCAGGCTCTTCCCATCCTGCCGGGTGCGTAGAACTAGTGCGACAGGGTCCAAGGGTTGGGCTCCCCTCATCACCTGCTGGGCACGGGCTTCATCTACCTTCCCTGGATCTATCCCCTTCTTCAGGATAATCCTATGCAGGATCTTGTCTATGCGTCCCATGTACTCTGACAGCTTCTCCCCTGTCTTCTGGTAACAGTGTTCCAGTTGATAGGTAAGTTCTGTGACTTTTTCTGTCCCACCAAACACACCTTCCAGGATGTCTATGTAGTCCTGGGCAGTGCAATCCTTTTTGCTTGTCTTCAGATTGCGTATGGCCTCTAAGGCAGGTCCTTTTAGGCTTTCAACAATCCTTTGCTTCTTTCTGCCTTCTGAGACCTCCCATTCTTCTAGAGCCTGCGTGGCACCATCTAACCACTCTTCAAATCCCTCTTCTCCCGAGGGTGCAGGTGTCCTCCCTGAAAACATCCGGAGTTTCCTGTATCCCGACATTGGGTAATCCCCGGGGTCTCTTCTGCACTGAGTCACAATTTCCCCTAGGACAGCACACAGTTCTGCACTAAGAGTAGTGTGTGCGGGTGCGGGACTTTCCGCGCCCTTCTGCTCCTCCTTCTTTGGGGATAGAATGGCTTTCATAGGAGAACCTTCTCCCTTGCGCGGCAGCGCATGCAGCACTTGGTAGGCCTGACCATTCGGTGCCTGTATGCTCTGGCTCCTGAACTGCTCTGGAGTCTCTTCCTTCCATTCTATTAAGGCGTATGTGTACCCAGCATCATTTCTCATGTCCATTATCCATGACTTCTGGCATGGGGATAATGACATTATGAGCTGCTTGACTGCCTCTCTCTGCCATATCCCTGGCAGTTCAATGACTGCTGCTGCGGCTGGGTCAGCGGCCCATGTTGCGGACCACCGTCCCACTTCTATTGGGTCCATGCCGGTACCTTCTGGCAGCTTTTCCCGCTGACTCAGGATCCCGGATTACGAGCCCCCACGTGTAGCGCTACCCCCAGTTAAGAGAGCCGCTGGTTTGTTTTGGGTCCCTGAGTACAGCTCCACCAACCCCCGGCAATTTGGCTCTACCCGCTCTGGCACAGTTAGTAAAGGGGTACGTCCCTATGCACATAAAACTTAGCTTATACTCTAAGTGTAATTGGTATGAACTCACAAGCAGACTGCTGAGATAAGAATAACTGGCTTTACTTTTGTCAGTAAGGAAAAAGAATAGCAACATGCATTTAAACATATATCTTACAATACTTTAGCAGGTCCCTGCAATATGCACTTTAACATGTACACAGGTATATCAATCTAACAATGGGGAAACGGAGCGCCAAGTGTGGCGACCGTCTGCTATACACCCCTGAGGTGCAATAAATCTATCTACGCCTACCTAATGGACCAGGCCTGATCCCTAGCAATAGAGCTCAGTCCTTGTACTAGTACAGTGTTCTTCACCGGCAATAAATCTGTAGAGGTGGTGCACATGTAGCTTTAAATGGTGTCATTTGTAATCCACAAAAAGTAACATTGCTGCTCTGAGGTAAATTGCGCCTAGGCAGTTCAGTAGGCATAAAACATGTGTGTCAATGCAGGATGAGCCTTCCGGCTCTCTCACCAATCCTTGGGGTACCGTCCTCCGATCCGGTCCCTCTAATGGTGGCTCTGGTCTCTTCAATGGCGGCGTCCGGTCTCCTCAGTCACAGCCCTGCACTCCGGTCATCAGCTCCGTCCGACCGACAGTAAGGGGAAGTCTCCGCTTCGCTGCTGTGGACTCTGAGGGGTGAGAGTCTCACTCCATCGGCTGCAAGGCCCAGGCTTCAGGCCTTCAGCTCCGGTCCGCACAGGTGTCTCTGCTGGCTGCAGTCTTCGCGTCACACGCTCTGTCAGCAGAGGCAGGCCAGTCCTGTCAGGCCTCAGAAGAGGAAGTGTCCCAAGAGGAAGAGGCGGTCTCCGCTCTTCCTTATTATAACCTCCCCCAGCAGCCTCTCGGGCGGAAACAAGCAGCCCGGGGTAGCCTGCATGAATGAATGAATATCTTATATATCGCTACATATGCAAACTAAATTGCCTCAAGGCGCTTTTCATGTAGTCTCTTCCCCTAAAAGGGGTAGAGCGTTTCATAGCCGTGGTCCTTGGACTGCGAACCTTTGCTCGCCCTTTAATTTATAATGGGTCTTGGAGATGTGGAGGAGGTTCTGGTTAGGGTTAGGGAAGAAAGGGCATTGAATAGAGCAAAGGGTGAGGTTTATATTACAAATCCATTTGAAATCTCAACTGGGCCCCGCCTGACCCCATAGCAGCTACATAGACTGCAGTGGCTTTAGCATTATTTTTTACATGTTTCTTTAGACTGTTTATGTCTCTGGATAGTTTAATATCTGTTAGAGATATTCATAGAGTTATAGGTCACACCTAATGAAGACATTTAAGCTACGGCAGAGACTCTCACCCCCACCACCTTTCCAGTAATATGAGATATTTATATGCAGAGATACCCAGAGATGTAGAGTTGGAAAACATCTAAGAAATGATGAAGCACAGTTTTTTCTCTGTTGAATCTGTATCTTGTGCTGACGGTCATCACTTGTACTGGGCTGCAAGGTGAACAGATGACACAAAACTCTTCTTTCTGCTGCTTTTGCATGAGGCTAAGAGCTACAATGACAGCTTCATTGCCACAGGGATTCTGATAAGGCTGCATGAGAAAGTTCTGTGATACTGTAAAGAAGCTCAGTACAAATATTTCAAGAGGACAGGCACTGTAGTCAATAGTGGGAAACATCAGAAATAATAAATGTCTGTGGTGCCCATTGCAATTATTCAGAAGTGGAGGTTAGAAAATAAATAAATGGTGATTGGTCTCTATGAGTATTACAGACATTTGCCTTTCCTGTGCACTGCGTACATGAGGCTTACTGCATGCTACAGACAAAATATTATAAGTAAAATTAATAAAGTGGTTGTATAAACAGGAAACATTGTACTATGATTCATATTAAATAATTTATGTATTTTTATTCTAAACAGAACAGTTTTTCAAATAAAATGATATTTTTTCCTCTCTCAGATTTAGTTTCCTTAGCTATATAGTATTTTTTGCATAATGTATCCTCTTGATTTTTATATTGTAATATTTATAACATATTTTTGCATACGTTTATGAATTTCTGACTTATATTTTTATTGCTAAAAAATTTTAAACATTTAGGTGTGAGACAAAATATGCTCACAAATAGTATATTTGTCTTTTCTTTCTTGTCTTTTTAAAGAGCAAATTTTTTTTACATAATTTAATGAACGATTTTATTCACAAAATGCAATCTAATCACGAGATAGAAGGCATGTGGTACCTAAAAACAAACAAACAAACAAAAAAAATGGAGTTTCGATTTTCTCCCTGTGTCTGTGTGAGTTTCCTCCGGGTACTCCGGTTTACTCCTACACTCCAAAAACATGCTGGTAGGTTAATTGGCTCCTGTGTAAATTGGCCCTAGTATGTGTATGTTTGAATATGAGGTAGGGATTGTAAGCTCCTTGAGGGTAGGGACTGATTTGTATGTATAATATATGTGTAAAGCGCTGTATAAATTGACATTGCTATATAAGTACCTGTAATAAATAAATAATTAAAAAAACAAAATACTGTAAATAGTGTTTATCTTTTGACCTGCCTAAGGCCCCTTTCACACATGCGGTCCGTATGTCCGTTTTTCATCCATCCATTTTTGGATGACAAGCGGACATACATGTAACCCTATGGGATAGCGGGTGTCAGCGGATGAGCATCCGCTGACACCCGCTATCGTCCGCCTCCGCTATTGTCCGATTCTGCAGACGGAGGAAAACCCTATTTTTCCATCCGTCTGCAGAGCGGATCAGATGAACACGGACAGACGGTCCGTGTTCATCCGATCCCCCATAGAGGAGAGCGGAGAACTGACAGGGCGGTCCCTGCACAGTGTGCAGGGACCGCCCTGTCATGAGCCGGCTCAGCGGGGATCAGCTGAGCGATCCCCGCTGAGCAGCGGATCTTCACGGGGCGGATCAATACGGATCCGTCCCGTGTGAAAGGGGCCTAACTGAAAAAGAACAGGGAGGCTGTTATTATCAGTCTCCTGAAAATACTAGTTGCCTGCCTACAATATTGATCCTCTGGCTTTAATAAAGACACACATTTAGGCAAGTAGAAAAAAAGACTTATGGTCCATCAAGGTCAACTTAAAAAAAAATGCCAATAACACCTTGAACCCTGAGAACCCTAAATCTCTGGTCAACTGAGAGAAGGGCAAAAAACAAGACAGCGCAGCTCGGCCCGCCGCCCCCACTCTCTGATCACAGGATTTGATTGACCGCAGCAGGAGGCAATGGCTCTCGCTGGTTTCAATCTGCCCTGTGAGAAGGGAGACAGCAGAGAGAGCCACTGCTCTTGGGCCCAGTGTTGGATCGAGGTCAGACTTACGTAAATTTAAGGTGGGTTTGCAGGGGTGGGTTTACTAATGCAGAGAATGCATTAAGGTAAAAAAAACTTTCTACCTTTAGAACCACTTTAAACGCTTCCCGACCGGCGCACGATGATGTACATCGGCAGAATGGCACGGACAGGCATAAGGGCATACAGGTATGTCCCTTTGAATTTGCCGCCATACCATCGCATGCGCGATACCCGCGATCGTCTCACGGGAGGAAGAACGGGGAGATGCTGATGTAAACAGCATCTCCCTGTTCTGCCTAGAAACAAGTGACACTGATCTCTGCTCCCTGTGATTGGAGCAGAGATCAGTGATCAGTAAAACACAGCCAAGCCCCCCACAGTTAGCAATACGCCCCTAGGACACACTTAACCCCCACACTGCCACCTCCTGGTTAACCCCTTCACTGCCATTGTCATTTACACAGGAATCAGTGCATTTTTATAGCACTGATTGCTGTATAAATGACAATGTTCCCAAAAATGTGTCAAAAATGTTCGATGTGTTTGCCATAATGTCGCAGTCACAATAAAAATCGCTGATTACTATTAAAAAAAATTAGTAATAAAAATGCCATAAAACTATCCCCTATTTTGTAAACGCTATAACTTTTGCGCAAACCAATCAATAATCGCTTATTGAAGAATAAGTATCGGCCTAAACGGAAGAAAAAATTAATTTTTTATATATTTTTTGGGGATATTTATTATAGCAAAAAGCTCTTTTTTTGTTTATAGCGCAAAAAATAAAAACCGCAGGGGTGCTCAAATACCACCAAAAGAAAGCTCTATTTGTGGGAAAAAAAGAACGTCAATTTTGTTTGGGAGCCAGGTCGCACGACCTCGCAATTGTCAGTTAAAGCGACGCACTGCCGAATCGCAAAAAGTGCTCTGGTCTTAAGCCAGCAAAATGGTCCGGTCTGAAAGTGGTTAAGTGGTTAATGTCACTTACTACAAATGTTATTGAACAGAGCGTAGGTAGCAGTTTTCACTCGTATCCTTTATGCACAAGTATTGGTAACATGGAGGATACGGGTGCAATGCAGCACAATGTTGAATTAGAGGCAATCCCTAAGATCCCCATTCCTGCACTGTCAATGAGTTTGCCTGGCATATGTAATGCTAAAAGGACTGGTAATCAGGACTCTTTTTTTTTTTTATCTTACATTTTTGTCCTGATCAGAATATGGATCTTTTTCAAGTTATCAAGGATATTTGTCTATTTGTAAGGAAACTTACTTTACAAGTACAGGGGGTCCCCGAGTTACGAACTCGTTAGGGACTGCCCGCCTGTACGGAAGTCGGAAATGTTCGTAAGTCGGCCGCGCATGCGCAGACCGACAAATACGGAGATTTCCGGACATTTCCGATGTTCCGTCTAATGCCGTTCTGCGCATGCGCGGCAAATTACGGACATTTACGGCATTTTCCGAGGCACCGTATGGCAGCGCATGCGCAGAACGGCCGAAAGACGGCGAAAAAGAAGGAAAAATGCCGGAGGGTCCCCGCAGCGCCCCGTTCGTAAGTAGGGGTTGTTCGTAGGTCGGGCGTTCGTAAGTCGGGGACCCCCTGTATTACAAAACAAAGATGTGGTCCCTTCCAGATCATTTAAGCATGATATGGAAATCTGTAAAGACTTTACAATCAATGATTTTTCAGGCACTGAAGATCTCATTGAACTGTGGGAGGAGAGTAGCGTACCTATGGAGGATTCAATGTACCATATATACTCGAGTATAAGCCGAGTTTTTCAGCACGTTTTTTTGGTGCTGAAAATACCCCCCTCGGCTTATACTCGAGTCAAGAAATGTATAGGCTAAGCAAAAAAGAACACATGAGAGTATATTATACTCAAAAGGGGAATATTTTAAGTTTACGCCACATCCTATAATAAAGGATCTGGAAAGGGGGGTCCCCTATGGGTTAGACTTTAAAGGCGTACAATTCGTAACCCCAAATAGAATGAAAATTGTTGTATATTTAAATATCATTTATTACAAAAAAAAAGCAAAACATAAAACAATAGAAGATTTCACACATATATAACGATGTAAAAACACCTGGAAATTGTTACAGCAAAAACTTGATATAGTACAAACTATGAATGCGTTTTATGTCATTTTCTCACACTGACGCGTTTCGGATATAAATGCTTTCCTCCTTCCTCAGAGGTGAGACTATAACATCATTCCTATTGTATAGAAGAATGTCAAGGTCAGGTGGTATGTGCAAATCTTCATATAGTAATTATATCTCAAATCAAAAAAATGCAGTTAAAAATAAAGAATATACAAAAAACTCACATGAAGGGTATATCAGGTATAGAGACATTCCAGTGTAGTTTAAAAGAAAGACGGCTGGGAGGAGGAGCTTCTTCAGTTTGTGGCCTTCGAAGAGGTCAATTAAGTATCAAATGTGTGTAGATGTTTAATCAGCTAGCTGGAGCTCAGTAATAACTCCAATAGTTGAGTATAGTACATCTATCCCAAAAGGGGAGTGTACAGCCTGGCAAGTCTAGCAATAGCTTAGCGAGTCATTTTTAAACTTACAGCTCCATTGCTTGCTATCTGGGATGAGGCCCTTGGTAATCTTAAAAGGAACCACCCATTGTCATCAAGCCCTTCGATAAGGTGGGGCAAGGTGGTAGTTATGAATTATGATGATTATCAAAAGATGTGTAAAAAAAAAATCTAGCCATTCGGGATTGGTATACACAAGTTGACGACCCTGTGGTGACAGTTTCAACAAGAGTTTCACAATATAATCTGATGAGATTTGGGCGAGGGAATAATTGATCAGGATACTTTGGAGTTTATTATTATGAATCTGTCAAAAACCATGAATCAGACCGAGGCAGAGGTACAGTTAAATCACACTTGTTTAATAATAAAAGTAAATAGAACAAATGTAGTCAAAACATAGCCAAAGTTCGGTAACTTGAAACGGATAGTCAGACAAGCCAGAAAGGCAGGAAGCCAGGAATCAGTGTAGTGGAACAGCAGCAGGATCTGGAGCCATTAGGAATGTCAGCCAAGCAAGTCTTTAACCGGAACACAGGAGAAAGTCTCTGTAATGTTGACCAGGTAAGGGGAGAGATCATCTGGTCTGGACGGCTTAAGTAAGCAGGACTGACGAGCAGGAAATCATCAACAGGTTAGTCACTGTGGAGCTGGCAATTAACCAACATCTGAGCAGCCAGCTCAGAGAAGGAAAGAAGTAAGAGCTGAGCCCAGCCCGGAAAGTACCCCCTCCTCAATGACCCCTCCCCCGCCGGCCACAGGGAAAGAGGGGGATGAGAGAGCACCACCCCCTCCTGAACTGTACCAGGCCACTTGCCCTCAACATGGGGAGGGTGCTTTGGAGTAGCCCCCAAAGCAGCTTGTCCCCAAGTCTCTGGGATTTTGACCAGGTGAAGGCAGAGATCATCTCGGCTGGATGGCTTAAGTAAGCAGGACTGACGAGCAGGAAATCATCAACAGGTGACTCACTGTGGAGGGATAGGAGTTGGCAATTAAATGACAGCTGAGAGGCCAGCTCAGAGAATGAAAGGAGGAAGAGCTGAGCCCAGCCGTGACAGTACCCCCTCCTCAACGACCCCTCCCCTCAGAGGACCACCAGGCTTGAGAGGAAAACATCTATGGAAATCACGGAGGAGGACAGGGGCATGTACTTCTGAGGATGAGACCCAAGAGCGTTCCTCTGGACCGTACCCTTTCCAATGCACCAGGCACAGTATACGCTCAACGGAACCTATGGGAGTCAACAATGGACTGTACCTCATACTCCTCATGGTTCTCAACCTGTACAGGGTGGGGACGTTGCACAGAGGTGGTAAATTGGCTGCAGACCAAAGGTTTTATTAAGGAGATATGGAATACATTTGAGATACGCATATTAGGAAGAAGGTCTAAAGCATAAGCCACTGGGTTAATCCTGCGGAGAATACGGAAAGGTCCAATAAACCAAGGTGCCAACTTCAGAGAGGGTACATGGAGTCGGAGGTTGCGAGATGACAGCCAGACCCTGTCCCCAACCTGGTAGGAAGGCGCAGGCAAGCGTCTGCATTCAGCATGGAGTTTGTACCTATCATTGGCATGTCGCAAAGCCTCCTGGACTTGTGCCTAAGTGGAACGAAGACCATGGAGATGTTTCTTTAAAGCAGGAATGCTCTGTGGAACAAATGAGTCAGGCAACATGGAAGGTTTGAAACCATAGTTCGCCATAAACGGGGACAATCGGGAAGCAGAATTCAAGGCACTATTGTGAGCAAACTCCACCCAAGGTAAGTGATCTGACCAGTTGTTATGATGGTCAGAAATATAGCAACGTAGGAACTGCTCCAAGTACTGGTTGGCTCATTCTGCGGCCCCATTAGACTGTGGGTGATACGCAGAGGAGAAAGCAAGCTTAATTCCCAACTGTACACAAAAGGCTCGCCAGAACCGGGACACAAACTGACTACCCCTGTTTGAGATGATCACCTTGGGTAGCCCATGTAAGCGAAAGATCTGCCGAGCAAAAATTAAAGCCAGTTCCTTAGATGTGGGCAACTTCTTAAGTGGAATACAATGAGACATTTTTGAGAACCGGTCAACCAGTATAATGATAACTGTGTTGCCCTGGGAGTTGGGTAACTCCACAATGAAATCCATAGACAGATGGGTCCAAGGCCTCTCTCCATTGGGTATGGGTTGTAGGAGACCTACTGGAAGGTGTCGTGGAGTCTTACTCTAAGCACACAGGGAACTAGCAGGTACGAAGGTGGCTACATCAGCACGTAGACTAGGCCACCAGAATTGATGAGAAATGGCCCAAAATAGTTGATTTTTCCCAGGGTGGCCAGCAGCCTTGGGCGAATGGTAAGTCTGGAGCATGGCAGTATGGAGACATTCTTGGAATAAAGCAGCGGTCACAAGGTTTCTCAGGAGGAGCATGGACCTGAGCGGCAATAATTTGGATAAGTGAGACCGGTGCGAAGTTGCGAACCGTAGCCAAAATACGATCAGGAGGAATCACAGGAACCGGAAACCGACTCCATCTTGGAAGTGGAGGAAAATTGTTGCGTCAAAGCGTCAGCCCTTACATTCTTAGTACCGGGTAAGAATGAGACAATGTAATTGAAACTTGACAAGAAAAGAGCCCATCGCGCCCTTCTGGGAGAGAGGCGTTTAGCCTCAGACAAAAATGTGAGATTCTTATGGTCAGTAAGAATGAAAACCGGCACAGTGGTACCTTCAAGGAGATGCCTCCATCCCTTAAGAGCTAAAATGATCGCTAATAACTCTCTGTCCCCAATAACGTAATTGCACTCGGCAGGTGACAATTTCTTGGAAAAGTAGCCACACGAATGCATAGCGCTCTCAGAGGTAGGACAATGAGACAGAAGGGCGCCAACTCCAGTCTCCGAAGCATCAACCTCAAGGATAAAGGGTAATGTAGGATCAGAATGTGCCAACACAGGAGCAGAAACAAAGGCAGCCTTGAGACTCTCAAAGGCCTTAACGGAGTCCAGAGACCAACTTTGTGGGTTACCGTCCTTTCTGGTCATATGAGCCAGGGGTTTGACCAGGGACGAGAAGTTACGAATAAGCTTCCGATAATAATTGGCAAAGCCAAGAAAACGTTGCAGAGGATGTATACCCACAGGTCGGAGACACTGTAGAACTGAAAGTTCTCTGGGTCCATTGAAAAACTAGCAGTGGAAATTACATAACCCAGGAATTTAACATGTTCACGATGGAACTCGCACTTCTCCAACTTACAATAGAGATTGTTTTCTCTCAGCTTCCAAAGCACACGACATCTGTGTGGTGGCTCTCTAGGGACTTGGAAAATATGAGGATATCATTGAGATAAACCACCACACATAGTTGCAACAAATCTCGGAGGACATCATTGATAAATTCCTGGATAACTGCCAGAGCGCTGCAAAGGCCAAATGGCATTACGAGGCTCCCTTGAGGCGGTCAAATAACTCCGTAATCAATGGAATTAGATAAGCATTCTTAATTGTCAGACGATTGAGACCCCTATAATCAATACATGGTCTCAGTTCACCACTCTTCTTTTACACAAAAAAGAAACCAGCACTGGCAGGAGATGACGATTCTCAGATGAGCCCTGACGTTTGGGACGTCACAAACACTGAGATACCGGAAGTGAGGTACGAGCTCGGCGCTCGTTTTTTACATGCATACTTACTATTACCAAATGTGAGTGTTACTTTTTATATATTGCAAATACTACACTACACTATCGAGCATTCTTCTCTACCCTACCCTACCCTGTGAGGTACACCTAGCAGCGCCAGGTAGCAGAGGAACCCTGTTTTCAGAGAGGACACCCATTAGGACCAGGACCTTTTAGGACCAGGACCCAAATAAGAGAGCACTATTGGGGGGACGCCACCAGGGAGAAGCAGAGGCCCGCCCGGAGCCCATACATCTGTAAACGTTGTTACCTTACAGCGGTAAGGTAAGGGGACACCTATACTCTAATTCAGGAGAAAACCACAAAACCACCGAATGCACCATCCCCTTGGAGAATCAAATATTGATGCACCAGCAATATCACCCGTGATTCACTTTTAAATGTGTCTTTATGACACTGAAGTCACAATATACTGCACTTTAGGTCAAGTTTAGATAGGACTGACCTCACGGACCTACACCTTTATTTATTTATATTTCTGTCACTTTTTTTCACTCCTTTTACGCTAACGCTTTTATTGTGCGTTTTTATGCGATTTTATGTGCTTCCATGTGACTATATACAATTTTATGAGAATATATGCAACTTCTTTGGAATTTTATGCGTTTTTTGGAATTTTATGCGATTATATTTTATGGGATTTTATGTGAATTTATCCGTATTTATCTGCATATGCTGAAACCCTTTATTTAAAGCAGCACACTGGTCACTTATGGAATTTTATGCGATTTTATCCGCACCTATTTACTTATTATGAATTTTTAGGAATTTATATTTGAAACAGCACATTGGTCACTTTATATTTGAATAGCACTACTACCAAGCTATTTTTATATGTGTTCTCTATATGTTTTTTTACTCTCGTTTCTGATGGAATATTAACTCGCACTTTATGCACTATTAGTCACCTGACACTGATAAGTGAACGTTGTCTCTTGAAGCACTTTATATTTATTTTATTACTTGGCACCGATATATTACACTTATAATATACAGCGCAGCACTACCCCCTTATCTATTTCCGATGAGAACCCTCACCCCGGACCAGAGGGTTTTTTACTACCGGCTGGCCAGAGCCAGAAAAGTGGTGGAGAATGCTTTCGGCATAATAGCCAGCTGGTTCCGCCTATTTCTGACACCAATCCACATGGTGGAATATAAACTGAACCATATTGTGCTTGCTTGCTGCATTATGCACAATTATCTACGCAAAAATGCAACAAACTATGTGGCCTCAGTTAGGACGGAGGCCGGCTTTCCTGCTCATTCAACCCTGACGGCACTTGAAGCTGGCCGTCCTGGCTTGCCCCCCCAAAGCGCCCGCCAAGTGAGACAAAAATATCTGGAGTACTTTGCGTGTATGACTGCCAGTAAGATGCAGGAAATGGAGGTGGGCCAACGCATCATCAGTGAGGAGCTCATATTTCAGTTCCTAAATAAGGGGGTGATGGGCGAACTCACAAAAAAGTCACATATGTGAGTTGGACCATATTCCCCCTCCACCTCCTGCCACAACTCCAACACCACAGCCACAGCCTGGAAGGAAGCATGGAAGGAAGACAAGAGTGTGATGGCCTGGGTTCAGTCTGGTCTGGCAAAAGACACAGGCTGTTGTAAGACCACAGCCTAGGGACATATATGTCATCTGCTGCTGCTCCCGATCTCTTAGTGTTTTAGTTCAAAAAGGACAGTTTGTTTGTGAGTAGGCAGGTATATTTCAAAAATACAATGTGAAATTAACAAGGGACACCAACACCAACAAACCTTTTTGAGGTTCAAAAATACAAGATAATAATGGTAACTTGATGCACAAAACGACAAAAAATATTATGGAGATTACTAGAAAAAGAAATCTGAAGATCTTGCTAAAAAAAAAAAAAAAAAGAAGTAGATCACTATTAAAAAAAAAATAACATTATTCAGGAGATCTGGCGAAAAATAAAATTAAAGATTATTCAGGAGATCACAAGAAATAATAAATAAATCAGTTTGTCAGAACTCTGTGTGAATATCAGCAGCAAAACAACTTAATTATTCTAGCATTATAAAGAAGAAGAGAATGCGCTACATTAAAAGATGAACAACTTTGCAGCGTGACGAATGTACTATCTCCATTACAAACGCTAGTTTTACCAGACCGATCGCTTCCGTCTCGTACTTGACTCAGAGCATACGTGGAATTTTGTGCGTCGGAATTGTGTACACAACAAGTTTTTTTGTTGGAAAATTTGAGAACCAGCACTCAAACAGCAAATGTCCGATGAAGCATACACACGGTTCAGAATTTCCAACAACAAGCTCACATGGAACATTTGTTGTCAGAAATTCCAATCGCCTGTATGCGGCATAACAGTTACATTTAAGGCACGCCATAAATGAACACTGTGCTATTACAGCAGCTCAAGCTTGTTTGTGCTTTCAACTGAACTGTCAAGCCATCAAATGGCTGGTGCCAAAATTGATCACACGTGCAGCACCATGGCAACTGCAAATCAAACAGAGGCTAAGATGGCAGCTGCAAAAGATGAAAGGTTTAGTTCTGCTTCCCAGACCTTTAGCATTATTAGACAAAGAATTGCTTTTTTGTTGTTGCTTCTGCTTGTTTTTAAAGTTGCTAAAAGTTGAGACCAGAAAAAAAAAAATACAGTAATAATATTTACAAGCAAAACATTGTTGACCAACAGCAAAAATCAGAGCTTTAAAAGCTAAACCATAAAAGAGACACATAAGTAAGCATAAATATGAAATCTAAGCTTTATAACTCTTTTTTAAAAATCCTTTTACCTAGTGTAGCTGCTAAAACCCACCAGTCCACTTAGTGATATGACTATCAATCATCAAAGAGTTTTATACAATATCCTCAGATATCAGTATGTACATAGAGTGAAAAAGAATATAGAATATGTGTATGAATAAATTGCACTTGGAACTTTGCAAAGAGCTGCTCTGTGGGTTGGCATTATACATGTCTCCAGGAATCATCCATAAAGGATTTGAAGTGGCATTCACACTAACTTGCACATTTCATCCAGGGCTACATTCCACTTTGCTGATGCAGTAAGTGAAGTCCACATTTAGGCTTTAAATTGACACAATATATGAATAAAAAGACACCCGGCTTCACGTTTCATATTTCTTTATACCGACATAAAATGGAAAATAAAATGTAATGGGAAAGACACTTTTATCACAGCAGCTCGAGCTCAGAGTGCTGACGATGGATAAGTATTTTGCGTTTTTTTCCCAAGTAGATGTTTATTACTTGTGAGAGGTTAGCACAGCATTTTTCACCTTTTTTCAGTTAAAACTATTCAAAATCTAGAGGCACCTCAGTCTTAAATGTAAAAATTCTAAAAGTGACTTATTAATGGGAAACACGAGCCTGAGATAATACACACAACCTCCTTCTTCACATCAGATTCCCACCATTGCATCAGAGGACCCCATCATTGAATCCTCTCAAAACATCAGAAGCCTAACCTTCCCATTAGAGTCCCCCCTAATCTTCAAAGCCCTCCTTAATAGAGTTCCCCTCATCACAGACTCCCCTCTTCCTATCAGAACCCTTCCTTAATCTGGGAGCTGGAGCAGGTCTGAACAGAGGTGCACTTTTATGTACTTCTGAATACTGGGGGTGGCCCTGCATGCAGCTTGCCCTGGATCAGTGCAGCATAGCCATGGCCTGGACAGGATGCCATGCTTTCTGGAAATAGAGCTTAATTGTTTTTTCATAATGTAAACAGCCAGCCCACCCGCACCATGCCAATGCATGACGCTGATCCAGGGCAAACTGTGTCATGTGTTCATGGCACCATGAAGAACCAAAATTGCATCCGGGTTGACAAATGATGGGTTAGCAGCTTAAAGAGTATCTATACACATAAAAATAGGTAGAAATACAGACCACTGTGGCTGATTAAGACATATCCCTCTTTTGTCTGCTTGTGTAGCTAGAACTGCTAGAACTGAATTTTGTTATGGTGAGCTACTGATTTGAACAGCCAAGGGTATGTTTGGGCCAGGGAGAGATATATAAAAAAAGACAACCACTGTTGTGCAAATAGGGGCATACAATCGTACGTTGGTGAAAAATACGTTTCAGTGGTGAAGAAGATGCTGGATCCCACGACTGGTGTCTGTGAGCAGGTTGTTGCAGTAAGTACTGTATGTACATAAATACATTTTCATGTTGTATTATTTATTTATATTGGGGCTACCATTGCTGACATTGTTCTGAAAATACTAGTTCCCTAGCTGTGTCTGGTTTCAATGAGTTCCAGACCTGGAATAGGTATGCAACAAATAAAAGTCAGAGAAAATGTTAAACACCTTACCTACGTGTGTCGGGTCAGCGACTCCAACATTTTTGAAGCCAAAGAGGCTGATTTAACCACTTGCCTACAGGGCACTTACACCCACTTCCTGCCCAGGCCATTTTTCAGCTTTCAGGGCTGTCACACTTTGAATGACAATTGTGCGGTCATGCTACACTGTACCCAAATGACATTTTTATAATTTTATTCAAACAAATAGAGCTTTGTTTTGGTGGTATTTAATCACTGCTGGGTTTTTTATTTTTTACTAAAAAAAAAGACCAAACATTTTGAAAAAAAAAAAATAGTTTCTGTCAGTCAATTTTGTAAATAAGTACTTTTTCTCCTTCACTGATGTGCGTTGATGAGGCAGCACTGATGGGCACTGATAGGCTGAACTGGTGGGCATTGATGAGGTGGCACTATGGGCACTGATTAGGTGACACTGATGAGGAGGCACTAATATGCCACACTTATGGGCACTTATAGGTGGCACTGATATGTGGCACTGATGAGCACTGATAGGCGGCACTGATGGGCACTGTTAGGGGCACCGATGGGCACTAATAGGTGGCACTGATGGGCACTGATAGGTGGCACTGATTGGCACTGATAGGCAGTACTGGTGGGCACTGATAGGCAGCATGGATAGGCGACACTGATGGGCATTGATGGGTGGCACTGATGAGCGACACTGATGGGCATTGATGGACAGCACTGATAGACGGTACTGATAGCCAGCACTGACTGGCATCACTAATGGGCACTGATTGATGGCACTGGTGGGCACTGATTGCTGGCACTGGTGGGCACTGATTGCTGGCACTGGTGGGCAATGGTGGACACTGTTGGTGCTATAATGTAATCAGGGCACTGATGATCAGTGCCCTGATTACATGTTTTGTTGTCCCCTGCGAGGAGATGCCACTAATCGGCTCTGCACGCCACACATTCTGTCAGTGTGTTAGGCGAGGAGTGTCGATTACTGGCATCTCCATGTTTACATGTGACTGGCTGTGATTGGACACAATTGCAGGCACGGCAGACGCGGCTCTTAACAGAGATCGGGGTTGCGCCATGTCCTAGAAACACGGCGCGGCCTCGATCACCACGCTACCCGCCCCGCGGGTGCTCGAGAGCAGCTGTTCTGGGACACCGTCATATGACGGCGTCCCAGAACGAGAGCCGCACCACCCCGTCGTCATTTGACAGTGGGCGAGCGCCAACTGGTTGAAGTAGGTAAAACCCTTCATACAATAAAATGTGTAAATATTTACGTTGGTTATCCAATCATGTGAAAAGAAAATTCCTGTTTACATCTGTATATGATTAGATAATTGAAGTGATTTGTACAGATGCAAATGTAGGTCCCAATCTTGCCAAATTGACATTAGGTGAAATAGGTTTAAAACATACACTACATTACCAAAAGTATTGGAACGCCTGCCTTTACATGCACATGAACTTTAATAGCATCCCAGTCTTATGCCGTGTACACACGATCGGACATTCCGACCACGAAATCCTGGGATTTTTTCCCGACAAATGTTGGCTCAAACTTGTCTTGCATACACACGGTCACACAAATGTTGTCGGAAATTCCGAACGTCAAGAATTCGGTGAAGTTCAATAGCCAGTGCGGCTCTTCAGCTTGATTTTGCGCATGCGTGGAATTTTGTCCTACACACGGTTGGGATTTCCGACAAAAAGCTCCCATCGAACATTTGTTGTCGGAAAAAAACGATTGTGTGTATGCGGCATTAGTCTGTAGTGTTCAATATTGAGTTGGACCCCCCTTTACAGCTATAACAGCTTCAACTCTTCTGGGAAGGCTGTCCACAAAGTTTAGGAGTGTGTCTATGGGAATGTTTGACCATTCTTCCAGAAGCGCATGTGTGAGGTCAGGCACTGATGTGGACGAGAAGGCCTGGCTCGCAGTCTCTGCTCTAATTCATCCCAAAGGTGTTCTACCGGGTTGAGGTCAGGACTCTGTACAGGCCAGTCAAGTTCTTCCACCCCAAGCTTGCTCATCCATGTTTTTATGGGCCTTGTTTTGTGCACTGGTGCGCAGTTATGTTGGAACAGGAAAGGGGCCATCCCTATTAACTATTCCCACAAAGTTGGGAGCATGAAATTGTCCAAAATGTCTTGGTATGCTGATGCCTTAAGAGTTCCCTTTACTGGAACAAAGGGGCCAAGCCCAACCCCACATCATAACCCCCCCCTCCACGAAAAATTATTTGGACCAGTGCACAGAGCAAGGTCCATAAAGACATGGATGAGTGAGTTTAGGGTAGAGGATTCTGACTGGCCTGCACAGTGTCCTGACCTCAACCCGATAGCACACTTTTGGGATGAATTAGAGCAGAGACTGCGAGCCAGGCCTTCTTGTCCAACATTAGTGCCTGACCTCACAAATGCGCTTCTGGAAGAATGGTGAAACATTCCTATAGACACACTCCTAAACCTTGTGGACAGCCTTCCCAGAAGTGTTGAAGCTGTTATAGCTGCAAAACTCAACTCAACTCAACCCTACGGACTAATGCCCCGTACACACGGTCGTAAATTCCGACGGAAAAAGTCAGTTCGGATTAAGTTGTCGGAAAATCTGATTGTGTGTGGGCACTAGTGGACTTTTTCAGTCGGAATTTCCAATGGAAAAAGTTTGAGAGCAGAACCTAAAATTTTCCGACAACAAAATCCGATCAGACTTTTTCTGATCGTGTGTATAGAATTCCGACGCACAAAGTGCCACACATGTTCAGAATAAATTTGGGGACGAAAGCTATTGGCTACTGGCCTCTTCGTAGTCCCATCGTACATTTTGTACGTCACTGTGTTCTGAACGATCGGATTTTCCGAGAACTTTGTGCGACCGTGTGTATGCGAGACAAGTTTCGGACAAAATCCGGATTTTGTGGTCGGAAGTCCGACCGTGTGTATGGGGCATAAGACTGAAATGCCATTAAAGTTCACGTGCGTGTAAAGGCATGCGTCACAATACTTTTGATAATATAGTGTATGTAGGGATCAGCTGCCCTGTACTGTGAGCTTCTAGTATAACATCATGTAAGGGAATGTATGTCACTCCCTGCTTTAGGGGTTGTTGGGAAAAGATCCTGGAATAAGGAAGTAGACATGTGCACATTGAAATATTTTGTTTCGGAATTTTGTTTTTGTCCAAAAAATTAATTTATTTAGTTACTCCCGAAATTCGTTTTAATTTATTTTGTTTTCCGTTAAACATTGCATTCATTCGGAAATCCAAATTAATTAAGGTCGAATCTGTCATTAAAGGCTTATGGTGTCTGTCGAATGTTCAAAGAAGATTCGACGGAGCAGCTACACTGTATGAGGCCGTATAGTTTAGCTGCTCCATCGAATCTTCTTAGAACTTTCGACAGACACCATAAGCCAAAGATTCGACGGTTGTATGTTTTTCGCTGCTTTGTCAAATCTTTGTCATTCATGTTGAATGTATATAGTTCAAACAGAAAATGGACTGGTAATAGTGATCACTGATCAGACAGGTAACAAGATAGGGTATATAGAATCTATATAGAATCTCAATCTATAATATATAATCTATAATAATACCCACCCCCCACAACACGGAAGCCTCTGAGGCTATCACAACACTAGCAACACTAGTATCACTATCAAGTTCACAACACTAACACAATAGCAGCAGATTATTATGAAAAGGTTAAGTTGAACTGTAGCTTGCTTCACTATTGTTCTGCTGCTGTGCTTATGCCTAATTGCTAAATAATTCAGGTTCTCTGACAAACGGACCAGCTAAGATTGACTGTCTTCTGAAATGATTCAGTGTGTGTGTCTCTCTCTGCTAGCAATTGTAAGTAAGTTGGCTGTAGGTGTGTTCTAGCTATTTTACTGCTCCTCCTCTTTGGTTACAATCAGCCAATACAATTCATCATCATCATTTTTATTTTTTCCCTCTCTATGTTGAATCTTTCCTCTCTATGTCAATCTTTTCTCTCTATGTCAAAATCTTTTCTCTCTCTGTAGAATAATCTTGGACTAATAGAGCTAAGGTTAGGCACATTCGACCACAGGTTCGATAGACACAGATTGTTATTATCAGCGTCTTGTCGAATCACCTATCTATATTGAACTGTTGTCACAACGAAATAGAAAATAAAGCATTTGTTTATGTCGGATCTTTCCTTTTTCGGATTCTGCACTTTCGTTATCGTTTGTTAAAACGATAACAAAAATACCTGAAATTCGGACAAAAATGCATTCGGACGAAAACGAATGCACATGTCTATAAGGAAGTGGAGACAGGGAAGGTCTCAGCCACATGTCCTGTCCATACTACTTATACCAGATCAGAAGAGATAGTTATTGCCAGATAACTAGGGCTGTGTTCCAGACTAATTGGGTAATGGTCGGAGGGTATACCAATTACTGAAAATCTTGTCTTCAGGTTTTCAGACACTGCATCATCCTCAGTGTCCCCTGCAATGGGACTGCAACATTCATCTGGAGGTATCTTTATTAACCACTTTACATCCGCGCTATGGCCGAATGACGGCCTCAGCGCGGATGTGAATTCCCGGGACGTCCTCTCCTGTGCACGCTCCCTGCGGGGCACGCTGTGATCACCGAGTCCCGGCCCCTTACCTTGTGATCAGCTGTCAGCCAATGACAGCTGATCACATAATGAAAACAAAAGCTGACAGCGGAGGAGAAAGAAAAAGCCGATCACCGTCTCATTTTAAAGGGACATCAGTCCCTAAAAGTCAGAGGCAATTATGCCTTAATGAAATGCCCATAAGTGCCACCTGACAATGCCCATAAGTGCCACCTTTCAATACCCATAAGTGCCAGTCAATGCCCATAAGTGTCACCTGTCAATGCCCACCAGTGCCACCTATCAATGCCCACCAGTGCTGCCAATCAGTGCCACCAAAAAGTGCTGCCTATCAGTGTAACCCATCTGTGCCCATCACTGCCACCCATCAGTGCCCATCACTGCCACCTATCGGTGCCCATCACTGCCGCCTCATCAGCGTACATCAATGACGGACAAAAATTACCCATTTCAATTTTTATAACAAAATAAAAAAAAAAAACATTTTTTTTTTTAAATTCTGACTTTTACATTTTTTTAACAAAAAATAAAAATCAAATCAAATACCACCAAATACCACCAAAAGAAAGCTCTTTTTGGGGGAAAAAATGATAAAAATTTCAATTTGGGTACAGTGTTGTATGACCACGCAATTGTCATTCAAAATGGGACAGCGCTGAAAGCTGAAAATTGGTCTGAATAGGAGGGGGGTTTAACCACTTGCCGACCGGCGCACGACGATATACGTCGACAGAATGGCGCGTACAGGCAGGAGGGCGTATATATACGTCCCTCCTTTAGCCTGTCCGTGCCATCGGGAGCGCGCCGGGAGCGGCGCGCTCCCGCGCCGGTCGGGACCCCCGTGAGTCCGATCGCGGTCCCCGCGGACTCGATCGCCGCGGGGACACCCGCGATCGTCTCACGGGGCGGCTGAACGGGGAGATGCCGAGATAAACAGCATCTCCCCGTTCTGCCTAGCAACTAGTGACGCCGATCTCTGCTCCCTGTGATTGGAGCAGAGATCAGCATTCACTAGCTGACAGCCACGCCCCCCCACAGTAAAAAAACACACCCCTAGGCCTACTTAACCCCTACACTGCCACCTTGTGGTTAACCCCTAAACTGCCAGTGTCATTTTTACAGGAATCAATGCATTTAAATAGCATTAATTGCTGTAAAAATGACAATGGTCCCAAAAATGTGTCAAAAATGTCCGATGTGTCCGCCATAATGTCGCAGTCACAAAAAAAATCGCAGATCTCCGCCATTAATAATAAAAAAAAAAAATTATTAATAAAAATGCTATAAAACTATCCCCTATCTTGTAAACGCTATAACTTCTGCGCAAACCGATCAATAATCGCTTATTGCGATTTTTTTTACCAAAAATATGTAGAAGAATACGTATCGGCCTAAACTGAAGAAAAAAAATGTTTTTTTATATATTTTTTGGGATATTTATTATAGCAAAAAATAAAAAATAATGCATTTTTTTCAAAATTGTCGCTCTATTTTTGTTTATAGCGCAAAAAATAAAAACCGCAGGGGCGATCAAATACCACCAAAAGAAAGCTCTATTTGTGGGAAAAAAAGGACGTCAATTTTGTTTGGGAGCCACGTCGCACGACCGCGCAATTGTCAGTTAAAGCGACGCAGTGCCGAATCGCAAAAAGGGGCCTGGTCCTTTGGCTGCAAATTGGTCCGGTCTGAAAGTGGTTAAGTGCCAAGTAAGCAAGTGGTTAAGCTGCTGACTTTTAATAATTGGACAGTTACCTCTCCCAGGGTCCAGCGATGCGGGGAAATGAAGCCCCGCTTGTCTCTCCCTCCTCTCTGTGGCGCCGGCATTGTCACTGTGGGCACCTGGCTGTGGCTTTACAGCCAGGCATGCACTGTGCATGCGAGAGCCGTGCTGCGCACTGTGACTGGCCAGGCAATCATCTGGGACCTGTGATGTGTCCCAGATGATTGCCGAGAGGGAGGGGGGAGAGGTGAACTTACTTCCGGTGCCACAGTGACCCAGGAGGAAGTGGGAGCTGGAACCCTCTAAAAAGAGGGTTTCTGCTCCCTTCCAAAAAATTGACATGCCAAATGTGGCATGTCAGGGGGTCACCTTCTCTTGAAGCGGAAGTTCAATTTTTGGGTGGAACCAGGGGCGGACTGACCATTTGACCACTCGGGCACTGTCCGAGGGCCCCAGGCCACTAGGGGGCCCCATCAGGGTTGCCAGCCTAAGTAAAACCAGGGACAGTATGTAAAAATCTGTGTTTTTTTTTTTTACATCTATTTCTGAAATGTCCCTTACCGACATCCTTT
Organism: Lithobates sylvaticus; assembly: GCA_028564925.1. Lineage (NCBI taxonomy): Eukaryota > Metazoa > Chordata > Amphibia > Anura > Ranidae > Lithobates > Lithobates sylvaticus. Next base: position 185,722,115 of record CM053026.1, on the reverse strand, counting down.
TGGTCTAAATATCCCAAGATTATAGCTGCCCCACCTCTCCAGTACCTTCTCAGCCAATGTCTGTGTATACATGTATGTGTATACTGAGTGTGTGTATACTGTGTGGCCCCATAATCTTTGATTGCCTGGGGGCCCCATAATCTTTGATTGCCTGGGGGCCCCATAATCTCTTATTGCCCGGGGGCCCCATTTGTTGTCAGTCCGCCCCTGGGTGGAACCCCGCTTTTATAACTACACATACCCAGGTATATGTTACAAATTCCACCAGGACTCCTATCGGACCCTTTGCCGATAACATTTGTTTGTACATGTACTGTTTATAATCTTTTCTTATATAAAGCTTGTATTTTTTTCTATACTGGTGTGCATCTACAGTATATGCTTATGGTTAATGTTATATGCTGGTTAAAATATTTCTTCTGACTCCAATTACTTTGATTAGATTACTGGGTAAATTCCCAGGAATGGAACTCCTGTTTACAGAGACCCTATCCTGGGTGGAGGCACTGCAACTTTATTATCAATCCCACTCTTCCACTTAGAGAAGGTTCTGGTCCTCTTATTTACCTACAGGTTTAGCACAACATCCTGTTTGAGGAGGCCCATTTCTCATTACCCGTCCCAAAAGTGGGCTACACATATGATCTACAAACACGTTCACATCATGTTCCTGGAAGCCTAAATGCAGTCCTATTATACTGAAATTTCTTAAAGTGGAACTTTTACTACAGAAGAGACTTTTTATGTTTCTTCTGCTTTAATAGCATCGGACTCGGTGTTGCAGCGATGTTCTTTCTATATGTACACTGAACTGTATATCTTAGCGTACATTTCAGCATGCCTTTGATAATGGGATAAGGTAACTCTCATGCACATGCAGAACATGGCTGAAAATGCTGAACTCAGAAAATAACCAGGTAAAGATGTCAGTGGTGGTGACAAGAACGCGAGGCAGATTGCTACTGTTGAATTTGTTGGAGGTGGGGGTTTTGGCAGGTAGGTATGCCATAATGTTCAAATATGCTTAGAGTAATAGCACATTATGGCAAAACTCCTGAACACCAGCAAAAGATTTTAGTTCCACTTTAATATCACTTCTGCCAGCAGTTCAATGACAAGTGTAAACAGAGGTAGAAAAAGTGGACATCCTTTTACTTCTATGAATGCTGGTGGGGGGAAATTTAGAATATGCAATGTTTAGATAAGTCCTAGATCTTGGGTCCAAGATTTCAAACCTGGCTATGGTTACAACCATATAAGGCCAATACGTGGAATCAAAGACTAGAGCTAGCAATATTGTATTGAGTTATCTGCTTACTTATGTTGGAAGATTGATAGTGTTAGTGGTATAAAGCCCATTTTGTCTTTGTGAATTTGTTCAAGCTGTTCCTTGGTATAGACGTGTCAAAAATTTCAAATCTACATGACATAAGGAAATTGACTAGTTCTTTAAAAGATCTTTATGTCGTTTTAGAATAATATTAATTAAAGAATAATTTTAGCATACTGTATGCTTCTCATTGTTACAATTTTGTATTTCTGCCTGATACCACTGGTCATATTCTGCAGATATTATTTCTTTGTAATAACTGAGACATAATAGAGAGATTATTTTATATTTTTTATGTCTTAATAAAACATGTCAAACCAAAAAAAAATGTGTGAAGTTCATGTGAAATGTAAAGAAAACAAACATGGATTGTGGCAGACATCACTGACCAAATATAGGCATTTTTCGTGAATGGCCATATTTCGGCCGTGATGTCAGCCAATACCCCCACCCTTTATGTGGCTTAAAATTCCAGGCCAGCAAATGAATGGGCTGAGAGGCATCACTGGTTGGTAGGGATGTAGAGGGTGCCCGACACCTGATAAAAGCTGTGAGATAAAGTTTTGAGTTCAACTATAGTAGCTGACAGATGTGCTAGAGCCTTGATAATTCTCCCACCTACCCTCTGTAAACATTGTTTTTGTCACAGCTCACCTTGTCACTGAAAATGGCTTCTCATTGAAGCCTCCATTGAATCTTGGTTAGTTAGATGTCTGTCCTGAACTGATGGTTATAACAGGTCTTGAATGTATGTTGTGTTGAGTTCTCACATGACTTGTGGCTGGCACTAGTCTTTCTTATGTCAACTGAAAGTTAGCAGTCATTTGGTATTGTTTTGTTATGTTACTTATGTGGATCAATAAAACTGTTGTCTTGCCCTTCCAATATTACTGTATATGTGTTTAGTGTTGTTTATTTAGATAATAGCAAGAAATAATTGGCATGTCCGTGCTTCTCAGCAGTCATACCTTTTTTTTTTTAGCAGCACAATATGATGAAAACAAAAGCCTGGAGGCTGCAGGTTTTGGTGAAGAGGAATACAATGATCTCTTCAAATACAATGCTGAGTCTTCCTTTGTTTCTGTGTAGCCTACAAGGAAAATAAAGGATTACAATTCAACAGATAAGTTTTCTTTTAAAGTGGACCTTCACACCAAAATTACATTTCAGCACTGTAGTCTCCTCTCCCCACCTATACAATCTAAAAAAATGCATTTTTTTTATTTTTTTTGGGGTGGGAGGGTTGTCAATTAACCTTTCTTTTCCAGTCCAGCCTGCCCAACTTACAATCTTGCCTAGGCAAAAATGACATGTAATTCCCCCTCCTGTAGTCTTGTGGGATACATATCCCAGGAGGCACCAGAATATAGACAGCACTGGAGAAGGAATGATTTGATGCTGCATCATCATGAGGCCAGCTGCAAAGACCAGGGGGCCATAACATCAGAAAAAGTTGGGGACAAGGGACCTGGTGGGCAGCAGTGGAGTGGCGGATGACTACAGAATGCAAAAAAAAATAAAAAAAGGTAAGAAGGGATTTAAAAGATTAATTGGGGAGGGGGGGGGGGGGTCAATGGTGATAAGGGAGATTCTCTTTAATTTCTCAACAAACCTTTGCAGACTTTACAAGCAAGTTATTTCCTGTGGCATGTACTGTAAATTCTTTCTGTAGTATAATTGCTGTCCAGTATGTAGACATCACACGTTTCAACATTTTCTCTGATCTTCCGGTTATCTTCTGCATCATAATGAGCATAGAATATATACTGTTTATTGGCAAAAGACATTCTCAAGGTTCTGTATCTTTCAGCACATTATTCTCTAAGGATTTTTTTTTTCTGTTTTGTTTATAACACACATGTGTTAAAAGCCTCTGAGCATATTGATTTCTGAAAGCTAGTGACAAGATATTTTTAGAGATGACTGGGTCATGTTTAAAAGTACATCAACAAATTATGGTTAAATCGCACTTAGCTTTAAGATGTAAGATAATGAGCCTCCTCTGGCCCAGGTTACAAGGGGGCATTTTAGTTTTAGCTTGGAAACACTAGTCTAAAGAGAACTGTGTTCAATAACAAGCATTTACAAATCATTTGAAAAGCATCAAGTACATGCCTTCACACTGTTAACACATCCTTCAACTCCGTTCTGAGAGTGCTGATGTGGGATCTTAATGGGAATACTGGTTATAACTTTAAAGAGCATTTAGCAGGCTTAAATGGATAAGACTACTGTTCACAAACTAAAAATAAAGTGGAACCCCAGCCCCCCTTTTTAGCAGTATAATCGGGAAGAGTAAGGACCTCTCTCAGGTTAGTATTGCTGTCTATGTCTCTGTTGTGGAGATTTATCCTAACTTCCTAAAGCAAGGGGAAATCCAAAATGTGACAGTTATCATCAAACCAGGCCATGAGAGGAAACTTCCCACTGGAAACAGCCGCACGACCTGAGCTGTCACGCTCAGCTGCGCACACACGGCTCCTGTGCAGCTGTCATTTCACTGTCCCCTGCTGTGAATGTATGGAGTGGCTGTACATGAAGAGGGAGAGAGTACACAGGCACTGCTCCTGCAGCCACTGGATGAGAGTCCCACGCACAGCCTGCGAAAGAGTGACACAGTGATTGGGTGCTGAGCAGCTGGGAAGAGGCGGAACAGGGTCATTCACTGCAAGAACTTGTGGGAAATGTAGTCCCCACCTGGAAACTTTACACTAAAAAGAGGCTGTGTGGGCCAACAAGTCGGCTGCCTGGGGAAAAGGAATGATAAGCCTGGGCCTTGACTCGCGTGGAAAGAAGGAAAGAGCGGAGCTGTGCAGTTTGTGGGTGTGTTGCTGACCCTGTGGACTTTTATGAGGTTGGTGGCACAGTAGAGAGACAGTACTACCTCCTGCTTGCTGGACTGGGATAACCCATTGCACCTGCCTGCAACCACTGCTGTTGTTGGAGGGAATGTGACTTTGAGTGAAGGAACCCAGTGAGCCATGGGAGAGGACACCTGAGCCTGGAGCACCACTAGCTTTACCTGTGATTGTTGCTAAGGTGACCAGAGTGGCCAGAGATTTGACGGAGCAGATAAACTATACAGAGTCATACAGTTTAGCTGCTCCGTCAAATCTTCTTTGAACATTCGTCAGACACCATAAGCCTTCAATGACAGATTCGACCTTAATTAATTTGGATTTTCGGACTAATGCAATTTTTAACGAAAAACAAAATAAATAAAAACTGATTTCGGGAGTAACTAAATAAATGTATTTTTCGGACGAAAACGAAATTCCGAAACAAAATATTTCAGTGTGCACATGTCTATAAAGCAACAGGATAGAAGAATGTGAACTGCACTTCTTGACTTGTTTCTAGATGCTGGCTCTGGGTGGTCATCCTCATAGCCTGCTTTGGGAATTGTAATATGAAATTTGTAATATACTTTATTACTTGTGATATTTTTCAGGTTCAATATGTTGGCCGAACCACTAGGAGGCTCTGAGACCACCTCCATGACCATGTGTATGATAAAAATAATTTGACTAATGTTGCCAAAATTTCAATGACTGCCATGGTGGGGATTTCGTGGCTATCTAGATTCAGGCTGTTGAAAGAATAAGGCGTCCAAAGAGAGGGTGTGACCTGTTTAGGCTCCTGTGCAAATGGTAAGTATTTTCGATTTTCCAATTGAAAACTAGACACCGAACGGGTCTCAATTTTGAGTGGGCCATCATTAATTTTATGAGTGACACAAGTCATCTATTTTAGTATATGCTTACTATGGTCAGACTTGGGTTTGTCTGTCAACTAAGAAATAGTAGTCAGAACTTTTTATTAACCGGACTGGCAAAGTTGGGCTTTAATGAGTAAGCGCTAGCATAGCGCAAAATGCATTAGGGGGTCAACCTAATCCTCTGCTGCTTTTCAGATGTTTTTACCTGTTTTGATATGAATCTTCCTATAAAAAAAAGGTGTTTTTCAGTAGTGCAGCCATCCAGGCTTTTCTTCACATTAGGCATCAGCTGCGAGCTGGGCCAGCACCTCTTTGTGCTATTTGGTGGAGTGTTTGCTGGCTGAGCTGGAGCTGTGTTCTCTTTTATTTAGTCACCCTCATCCTTGGTTCACTAATTGGTTGGTCACTTCCCCAGAACAAGCATGTGCAAAGAACAGCTTCAGCCCTTCCACTATTAATTTAAGATTTAGTTGCTCCAAAGCGTCTGCAGCTACAGAAGACAGTGATGGGTTGGTTTAAAGCTTGTTTACTGCTTTTTAAAGAGATCTAAATACTTAAATGTCCATAGCCTGGCCATGGGTTCAATTTAAGCCAGTAACCAGCCTAGTAAAATATCTTTCTATAGATATGTGATTTAGGGATCTTCTCTACATATTCTTTCTCAAATTCTTACATAATCACCATACTCCACTAGTTATAGACTAAACTATATATAACTCCCTTTCCTTTTTTTGGCAATATTCTCTCTTAATGACGGCTGTTGTAATTGCTTTTATAACTGCCCTAAAACTCAGTAACTTTAAAGATGGTTGCTGTTTGTTTCTCATTGTACATCTTTGTGTTTATGATACAAAGCTTTCTCTCACTACATGTCATAATGCTATAAACTTTATGAACATAAAATGACAAAAAAAGGAAAAAATAAATTTCTGCTTCAATTTATACACACAACTCTCCAGAAAGAGAGTTTTATGACAGGAATAAAATTAATAGCACATCACGGATCACATTCCCATATATGAGAAACTAAACTACACTATTTATGGTTGCAAAAAATCACAAAGTGGCGTGCTAAAATTTTATGCAAGCTGATTTTTAATATTAATGGGACAC
>CM053026.1:185378796-185715487 GCA_028564925.1 Lithobates sylvaticus | reverse complement strand
GGACTTTTTGGCGCCAAAAGTCCGGCGGACTAGGTTTTAAGTTTTTTGTTTTAAAATTGTCCGCTGGACTTGGCAGTCCAGCGGACAATAGGGTGGGGGGCCGGGATGTGAGAGCCCCCTTATAAAAGGGGGCTCCCAGATTCCGATAAGCCCCCGCCCGCAGACCCCGACAACCGGCCAGGGTTGTCGGGAAGAGGCCCTTGTCCTCATCAACATGGGGACAAGGTGCTTTGGGGTGGGGGGGCCGCACGGCCCCCCTTTCCCCGGGGCACCCCCCATGTTGAGGGCACGCGGCCTGGTATGGCTCAGGAGGGGGGGGGGGGCGCTCGCTCATCCCCACCCCTTTCCTGGCCGGCCGGGCTGCGTGCTCGGATAAGGGTCTGAGATGGATTTGGGGGGACCCCCACGCCGGCGTGGGGAGTCCCTTTAAATCCATGCCAGGTGACGGGGCTAGCGCGGCGGCATTCACTGCCTTCGCTAGCTCTGTCTACCTGCAGTTACATTCTAAATGAACGGACTGCTCCGTGTGTGGGCAAGTCTGTTCATTTTCAAAAGTCCCGCGGACTTTGTCCAGCGGATTGTCCGCCGGAGAAGTCCGGGCGTGTGTGGGCAAGTCACACGCTCGGAAGTCCGGCCGTGTGTGGGGAAGTCCCGCCGGACTAGGTCCAGCAGACAATCCGCCGGACTAGGTCCGGCGGACAAAGTCCGAACGTGTGTACTCGGCATTAGCTAGATCAACCCCAATATAGCTATTTTATCTTTAGGTGTTAGGTGCATACTCTTTTTTGTTTACATTCTTTTCCTATGACTAGCAGAAAATATACAATATAATTTTTCTACATTCAGAGAGAGTACAGGGGTGCACAGTGAGTAATGTAGAAGATAAGCTATCACAGAGGTCCACCCCTCACGGCTCCTAATCATTATTATTATGAGACCCAGATGTCTCCATGTTGGAAGTGCAAAACTGCCAAAACACTGCACGTGACCCCCCAATACAGTGGTGTGAAAAAGTGTTTGCCCCCTTCCTCATTTCCTGTTCCTTTGCATGTTTGTCACACTTAAGTGTTTCGGAACATCAAACCAATTTAAACAATAGTCAAGGACAACACAAGTAAACACAAAATGCAATTTGTAAATGAAGGTGTTTATTATTAAAGGTGAAAAAAAATCCAAACCATCATGGCCCTGTGTGAAAAAGTGATTGCCCCCTAAACCTAATAACTGGTTGGGCCACCCTTAGCAGCAACAACTGCAACCAAGCGTTTGCGATAACGTGCAATGAGGCTTTTACAGCGTCCTGGAGGAATTTTGGCCCACTCATCTTTGCAGAATTGTCCTAATTCAGTTACATTAGAGGGTTTTCGAGCATGAACGGCCTTTTTAAGGTCATACCACAACATCTCAATAGGATTCAGGTCAGGAATTTGGCTAGGCCACTCCAAAGTCTTCATTTTGTTTTTCTTCAGCCATTCGGTGGTGGACTTGCTGGTGTGTTTAGGATCATTGTCCTGCTGCAGAACCCAAGTTCGTTTCAGCTTGAGTACACGAACAGATGGTCGGACATTCTCCTTCAGGATCTCTTGGTAGACAGCAGAATTCATAGTTCCTTTTATCACGGCAAGTCTTCCAGGTCCTGAAGCAGCAAAACAGCCCCAGACCATCACACTACCACCACCATATTTTACTGTTGGTATAATGTTCTTTTTCTGAAATGCAGTGTTCCTTCTACGCCAGATATACTTGGACACACACCTTCCAAAGAGTTCCACTTTTGTCTCATCGGTCCACAGAATGTTGTCCCAAAAGTCTTGGGGATCATCAAGATGTGTTGTGGAGAAATTGAGATGAGCTTTGATGTTCTTTTTGCTCAGCAGTGGTTTTCTCCTTGGAACTCTGCCATGCAGGCCATTTTTGCCCAGTCTTTTCCTGATGGTGGAGGCATGAACGCTGACCTTAACTGAGGCAAGTGAGGCCTGCAGTTCCTTGGACGTTGTTGTGGGGTCTTTTGTGACCTCTTGGATGAGTCGTCGCTGCGCTCTTGGGGTAATTTTGGGCGGCCGGCCACTCCTGGGAAGGTTCACCACTGTTCCATGTCTTCGCCATTTGTGGATAATGGCTCTCACTGTGGGTCGCTGGATTCCCAAAGCTTTGGAAATGGCTTTATAACCCTTTCCAGACTGATAGATCTCAATTACTTTCTTTCTCAATTGTTCCTGAATTTCTTTGGGTCTCAGCATGATGTGTAGCTTTTAAGGATCTTCTGGTGGACCTTACTGTGTCAAGCAGCTCCTATTTAAGTGATGCCTTGATTGTGAACAGGTGTGGCAATAATCAGGCCTGGGTGTGGCTAGAGAAATTGAACTCAGGTGTGGACAACCACAGTTATAGTATGTTTTAACAAGGGGGGCAATCACTTTTTCACACAGGGCCATGATGGTTTGGATTTTTTTTCACCTTTAATAATAAACACCTTCATTTACAAATTGCATTTTGTGTTTACTTGTGTTGTCCTTGACTATTGTTTAAATTGGTTTGATGTTCCGAAACACTTAAGTGTGACAAACATGCAAAGGAACAGGAAATGAGGAAGGGGGCAAACACTTTTTCACACCACTGTATGTATGTGATGCCCACATTAATGGATTAACTTACTGTTAGTTTACCTTATTTACTAACATTCACTTTGCTAAGTTTCATACTCCTTTCATAAATCAACCCCACTGTGTGTATGGTTTGGCAGCATGTGATGGCACATTGTATTGTTTGTAGCAATTTAAGTAGTCATTGGTTATGTTTTTCTGAGCTAGAATTAACACCCATCCTTATGTAATCTTGAGAAAGTGTTAGAATATATTCCTGAAATATGCTATAGCTATATACTTTAAACTTATTGCAGTAATGGCTTCTAAAAATGTAGACCAAAACAAGTATTGGCCCTTCCTACCCAGGCCAATTTTCAGCTTTCACCACTGTCACATTTTGAATGACAATTTCTCAGTCATGCAACACAGTACCCAAATGAAAATTGTTATCTTTTTTTGAGACAGAGCTTTCTTTTGGTACCATTTAATCACATACTTATGGGCACAGATGAGGAGGCACTGACAAGGCTACACTGATGAGGTGGCACTGATAGGCAGCACTGATAAGCTACATGGATGGGCACCAATGGGGCTGCACTCATAATGAGGGCACTGATGATCAGTGCCCTGGTTATCTTTGTAAATGCTGTACTCACTGTGTCCTGTCAGATCGTCTCCCCTTTCCTTACACACTGTCTCTGTGTGAGGAAAGGAGAGACGATAACCAGGAAAGCTGTTTACGTGTGACCAGCTGTGACTGGACATAGCTGATCACATGGTAAAAGGCTGCAATGTTTGGCCCTTTACCCCGATCCCCGATCTGTGATCGGCTGTGTCTAAGGAATACAGCAATCAAACACACATTTCCCAAAGTGTACCCCAGGGGGAGCATGGGGAGCGAGTTCTTGGGAGGATGTCCAGGGATGCCCTCCCAGAACTGTAAAGCTGTGCTGTAGACATGTATCAGCGCAGTAGGGAAGAAGTTACCCCTCGACCTCCAGAAGGCTCTACCCCCTTCATGACCATCGCATTTTTTCCTATTCAGCACTGCGCTACTTTAACTGGCAATTGCTTGGTCATGCAACACTGTGTGTAAATTACATTTATATAATTTTTTCACACAAATAGAGATTGCTTTTGGTGGTATTTGATCACCTCTGTTTTTTAATTTTTGAAAATTATTGAAAAAAGACCAAAAACTTTGAAAAAAAGCAACATTTTCTTAGTTTCTGTGATTTTTCTTCATACATTTTGGCCACAATTCATACTGCTACATATCTTTGGTAAAAAAAATAACTGAAATTAGTGGATATTATTTAGTTTGTGTGAAAGTTAGAGAGTCTACAAGCTATGGTGAAAATCATAAAAAAATTATCACACCTGGCGGCCTATGATTTCTTGAGACCTGGAAAACAAGCTGAAAAAGTACAAATGCCCCCCCCCCCCCATTTTTAAAAGTAGACATTTCCAAGATATTTAGTAAGAGGCATGGTGAGTTTTTTGAAGTTGCCATTTTTTCTCCACAATTCTTTGCAAAATGAAGATTATTTATTTCACAAAGTTGTCATTGTAATAGGTTATTTCTCTCACATGGCATGTGCATACCACAAATGACACCCCAAAATACATTCTGCTACTCCTACTGACTATGGCGAGAGCACATGTGTGGGACTTTTTCACAGCCTAGCCACATAAAGAGGCCCAATATGCAAGGAGCACAATCAGGTGTTCTAGGAGCATTAATTACACCTATTAGAGTCCCCTTTTACATCAGATGTCCCCATTAGACTCCCCCTTTACATTATATGTCCCCATCATAGTCCCCATTTACATTAGATGTCCCCAGCAGAGTCCTCCTTCACAAAAGATGTCCACATCAGAGTCCCCCTTTACATTAGATGTCCCCATCAGAGTCCCCCTTTACATTAGATGTCCCCATCAGAGTCCTCCTTCACATCAGTTGTCACCATCAGAGTCCCCCTTTACATTAGTTGTCCTCATCAGAGTCCCCCTTTACATCAGATGTCCCCATCAGAGTCCCCCTTTACATTAGATGTCCCCATCAGAGTCCCCCTTTACATCAGTTGTCACCATCAGAGTCCTCCTTCACATCAGATGTCATTTGTTACACTTAAATGACTCAGATCATCAAACAAATCAAACAGATTTTATTATTACGCAAAGATATCCTGAGTAAATACAAAATGCCGTTTTTAAATGATGGTTTAATTTATTAAGGCAAAAAAGCTGTTCAAACCTGCCTGGCTTTATGTGAAAAAGTAATTGCCCCCTAAACCTAATAACTGGTTGTGCCACCGTTGGTATCAGCAACTGCAATCAAGAGTTTGCCATAACTGGCAATGAGTATTTCACATTGCTGCGGAGCAATTTTGGCCCACTCTTCTTTGCAGAATTGTTTTATTTCAGCCACATTGGAGGCTTTTCCAGCATGAACGGCCTGTGTAAGGTCATGATACAGCATCTCAATTGGATTTAAGTCCGGGCTTTGACTAGGCCACTCCAAAACCTACATTTTGCTTTGTTTGAACCATTTGGAGGTTGACTTGCTGTTGTGTTTTGGATCATTGTTCTGCTGCACAACCCAAGTGCGCTTGAGCTTGAGGTCACAAACTGATGGCCGAACAGTCTTCTTTGGGATTTTCTGGTAGAGCTCAGAATTCATGGTTTCATCAATTATGGTTAGGGATGAGCCCCCCCCCCCCCCCCCCCCATTTTTAAAAGTAGACATTTCCAAGATATTTAGTAAGAGGCATGGTGAGTTTTTTTGAAGTTGCCATTTTTTCCCCACAATTCTTTGAAAAATGAAGATTATTTATTTCACAACGTTGTCATTGTAATAGGTTATTTCTCTCACATGGCATGTGCATACCACAAATGACACCCCAAAATACATTCTGCTACTCCTTCTGAGTATGACGAGAGCATATGTGTGGGACTTTTTCAGAGCCTAGCCACATAGAGAGGCCCAATATGCAAGGAGCACCATCAGGTGTTCTAGGAGCATTAATTACACCTATTAGAGTCCCCTTTTACATCATATGTCCCCATTAGACTCCCCCTTTACATTATATGTCCCCATCATAGTCCCCATTTACATTAGATGTCCCCAGCAGAGTCCTCCTTCACATCAGATGTCCACATCAGAGTCCTCCTTTACATCAGATGTCACCATTAGAGTCCTCCTTCACATTTGATGTCCCCATCAGAGTCCCCCTTTACATTAGATGTCCCCATCAGAGTCCCCCTTTACATTAGATGTCCCCATCAGAGTCCTCCTTCACATCAGTTGTCACCATCAGAGTCCCCCTTTACATTAATTGTCCCCATCAGAGTCCCCCTTTACATCAGATGTCCCCATCAGAGTCCCCCTTTACATTAGATGTCCCCATCAGAGTCCCCCTTTACATCAGTTGTCACCATCAGAGTCCTCCTTCACATCAGATGTCATTTGTTACACTTAAATGACTCATCAAACCAATCAAACAAATTTTATTATTACACAAAGATAACCTGAGTAAATACAAAATGCCGTTTTTAAATGATGGTTTAATTTATTAAGGCAAAAAAGCTGTCCAAACCTGCCTGGCTTATGTGAAAAAGTAATTGCCCCCTAAACCTAATAACTGGTTGTGCCACCGTTGGTATCAGCAACTGCAATCAAGAGTTTGCCATAACTGGCAATGAGTCTTTCACATTGCTGCGGAGCAATTTTGGCCCACTCTTCTTTGCAGAATTGTTTTATTTCAGCCACATTGGATGCTTTTCCAGCATGAACGGCCTGTTTAAGGTCATGATACAGCATCTCAATTGGATTTAAGTCCAGGCTTTGACTAGGCCACTCCAAAACCTACATTTTTCTTTGTTTGAACCATTTGGAGGTGGACTTGCTGTTGTGTTTTGGATCATTGTTCTGCTGCACAACCCAAGTGCACTTGAGCTTGAGGTCACAAACTGATGGCCGAACATTCTTCTTTAGGATTTTCTGGTAGAGCTCAAAATTCATGGTTTCATCAATTATGGTTAGGGATGAGCCGAACACCCCCCGGTTTGGTTCGCATCAGAACATACCAAACAGGCAAAAAATTTGTCAGAACACACGAACACCGTTAAAGTCTATGGGACACGAACATGAATAATCAAAAGTGCTAATTTTAACCACTTCAATACAGGGCTTTTAAACACCCTTCCTTACCAGAGCACTTTTTGCGATTCGGCACTGCGTCGCTTTAACTAACAATTGCGCGGTCGTGCGACGTTACACCCAAACAAAATTTATGTCCTTTTTTTCCCACAAATAGAGCTTTCTTTTGGTGGTATTTGATCGCCCCTGCGGTTTTTATTTTTTGCGCTATAAACAAAAGAAGAGCGACAATTTTGAAAAAAAACACAATATTTTTTACTTTTTGCTATAATAAATATCCCATTTTTTTTAAAAAAAACTATATTTTTTTCCTCAGTTTAGGCCGATACGTATTCTTCTACATATTTTTGGTAAAAAAAAATCGCAATAAGCGTATATTGATTGGTTTGCGCAAAAGTTATAGCGTCTACAAAATAGGGGATAGATTTATTGAATTTTTTTTTTTTTTTTTTTTTACTAGTAATGGCGGCGATCTGCGATTTTTTTTTCATGACTGCGACATTGCGGCGGACACTTCGGACACTTTTGACACATTTTTGGAACCATTCACATTTACACAGCGATCGTTGCTATAAAATTGCAATGATTACTGTGTAAATGTGACTGGCAGGGAAGGGGTTAACACTAGAGGGCGCTGGAGGGGTTAATGTGTGTCCCTATAGGAGTGATTCTAACTGTAGGGGGAGGGGACTCAAGGGGAGGAGACCGATCATGTGTTCCTCCGTACTGGGATCACATGATCAGTCTCCTCCCCACTGACAGGACGTGGAGCTGTGTGTTTACACACACAGCTCCATGGTCCCGCCCGGTCCCGTTGTTTTAACGGGCAATCGCGGGTGCCCGGCGGACATCGCGGCCACCGGGCACTCGCACCGGGTCCCGAGCGATGCCGCAGGCGCGCGCCCCCCAGGCGGCCGGGAATCCGAGGACGTCATATGACGCCCACCCAGGATGGTAGATCCACCTTGTGGGCGTCACCTTGTGGGCGTCATGGAGCGGTATTGAAGTGGTTAAAGGCTTATATACAAGTTATTGTCATAAAAACAGTTTGAGGACCTGGGTCCTGCCACAGGGGACATGTATCAATGGAAAAAAAATGTTTAAGCCTTTAAAATGAGCACTTTTGATCTTTCATGTTAGTGTCCCATAGACTTTAACAATGTTACAGCGGCTTTCGAATTTTCCCCCGAACACCCCATATTGTTCGGTGTTCGCAGAACACCCGAACAACCAAAGTTCGGCACAAACTTATGCTCGGGCTGAAACATTCACCCATCCCTAATTATGGTAAGTGGTCACGGTCCTGAAGATGCAAAGCAGCCACAGGCCATCATGCTACCACCACCATGTCTGACTGCTGGTACGATGTTCTTGTTATGAAATGCTGTATTCGTTTTATGCCAGATGTAACGGGATGCACACCTTCCAAAAAGTTACATTTTTGTCTCATCAGTCCACAGAATATTTGCCTAAAAGTCTTGGGGATAATCAAGATGTTTTTTGGTAAATGTGAGAGGAGCCTTTGTGTTCTTTTTAGTCAGCAGTGGCTTTGGCCTTGGAATTTTCCCATGGATGCAATTTTGGCCCAGTCTCTTTCTTATTGTTGAATCATGAACACTGATCTTACCTGAAGCAAGTGAGGCCTGCAGTTCTTTAGATGTTGTTCTGGGTTCTTTTATGGCCTCCTGGATGAGTCGTTGTTAAGCTCATGGAGTAATTTTTGTAGGCCGACCACTGGGAAGGTTCACCAGTGTTGCAAGTTATCTCCATTTGTGGATAATGGCTCTCCATGTGCTTCACTGGAGTTCCAAAGCCTTAGAAATGACTTTGAAACCCTTCCTAGACCGATGCATATACATTACTTTGTTTCTAATCTGTTCTTGAACTTTTTTTACATTTTTGGCATGATGTGTGGCTTTTTGTGATCTGTTAGCGTGCTTCACTTTGTCAAACAGCCTAACAAAAGTCAATTGTTAGGCCAACTTCTGTCTAGCAATGAGGGCCATACATTGACCAAAATGTATCTGGTCCCTTCACAACTGGACACATTTCTATCCATCTATGACCAGCTTAAGTAATGTACAACACAGCGTATAAAGTAGAGCAGTCAGGATGAGAAGGAGAAAGAGGGGAGCAAATAGAAAGAAAGGGGAGTAAAGGGGGAGAGAGAGAGAGAGGAGGAGAGACTAAAGGGGGAGGAGGGAGAGTGAGAGGGGGATAGAGGAGGAGGAGGGACAGAGAGAGAGAGAGAGAGAGAAGGGAGAAGGATAGAGAAGACTCAGGCAGCCAGAATCTACAGCTACGTCATGCACTATGTATTCCAATCCAATATGGTGCCTGCACACAGTAAGCCCTTTCACTGCTGTGTGTGCACTGTATGAGGGTGGAGTGTGGGTAGAGCAGGCACAGCAGGGATAGAATTGGAGGAAGAGCAGATTCAGCCTCCTCCGTCCTGTTCATGTAGCACACTGTTTTGGACACAGCTGACTGTGTCTCACTCTCTCACCCATAGGATTCGTTTGAGTGACATAATGAGTAACAGAATCAGCACAGCACAGTGCACCTGCCCCCTGCTCCCAGGACTAGCAAAAACAGGAAGATTAAAGTGCTTCACTGACAAAATATGATACAGTACTCTGTGTGCAATGTACCAATATCACTGGTCCTGGGGGGGCAAAGCCCCCCCCCAGCATCTCCCTAGAGCTGGTCCTACCGCTGATCGCTCAGTTCTCTGTCTTCTCTGAGTGCAGAGCAGTGACTGTCAGCCAGGCAGGAGAGGAGGTGGGCACAGCTGGCTTCAGCTCTTAGCTGTGTGCTAAATGTCACAGACAGCTATCTATCAGGCAGCTGGGAGGATCCCAAAAATATTGTCAGGATCCCTCCAGGGCCTGGAGTGGCTTTGTGACGTTTGGGTCACCAGAGAGGAAAAGTAAATAATGACCATAGTTCTCTTTTAAAGTAAACTCTTACTGAATGTTTTTTTTAGGAAGCAACCGCAGCTTATCCTGGGGAATTTGGAGATGGGGGATGGGAGAGGAAAACATTTTTATATTTTAATGCTGCAGATTCTTTACAGTCTTTACACATGCATTGTCTACAGTCAAAACAAGCTGAATTAATTTTTTTAAAGGGCATATGTCCTGCCCCACTCACGGGCTGGGGTGGGCCCAAGAAGATATGGGCTCAGGGAAAGAGAATTAAGTGATGCCGCATTGCCGGCCATCAGAAACAGATTATCTAGTGGCAGGAAAAAACATTGCAGGGGAAATCTTATTATTTTTGGCTAATGTTCTGCTTTAAGTGACTTCTAGAATAGAATAAGATAATTGTTCCAGATGATTTGTGCCATTGTTTCTTCTGTTATTAAGTTACTTGTGCATAACGCTACTGATGCAGTATAAATATTTGTAAGGGTCTAAGATTAATTTATTCAGGTAGTACATGGCATTTATACTGCTGCTTCTATCAGCATGGCTGTGAATTACATTTTAAGAAGAACAACTGTAAACGCAACAGCAAAGAGATTTGTTTTTCCTGGGATGGATTTTCCAGCATCACTGTGGTGTAAGGCCTGCTGTTCTGCAGGCACAGAGCCATAGATATGTGACAAGGACAAGCAGCCAGTGAAGCGATGCCACAATGATGAGTGATGGATTTCCCTAAAACCTGCTCTAATGATATGGATATTTCAGATGGCAGCTCTGCTCTACACACTTCATCAGTTCTCTCTGACACCTGCTAGTTGTTACTTTTTTCAGGATCTATGAACCCCTTGTGTGCCTAGGAGGATGTGTTCTTTATCAGACCAAGACGTGAAGGCCCCTCACTGAGGAAAACAAATTGTACAGGCTCATTGGACCACTGCATCTCAGCTCCACTCCATTAAGATCTCCAACTATACAGGATTAAAGACTATACCTAATGTACCGTTTGGAAAAAATACCATGTTAAAAAATCTCAGAAGCCTTTACACGGTACAAATATAATTGTGAGTTCTACAACAAGGGCTGAATTAACCATTGAGTAAAATAAGCATGTGTCATAAGGGCACCAGGGGAGGGGGGCACCATAGAGGTTTTCCCCTAGCTATTATGCCTAAATTGATTGCAAACCTACAATAAAAAAAATAAAAAATAAAGAAATAGCAAGCATGTCTATACTTACCTGCTCTGTGCAAACCATTGCACAGAGCAGGTAAGTATAGACATGCTTGTTATTTCTTTTTTTTTGTAAATAACCTTCAGCCTTTAGAACCACTGTAATTAGTAAATAAATAGCCTCAATCAGTTTCTTGCGTTTGATCCTTGCTCAATGAGTTACATAAATACAATTAAAACGTTTTTGTTTAATACAGTTGTGGGGTCTGTTCTGGGGCTGACCTGGGATAAAACTGAAGGTTTATACATTTTCAAACTTTTATTCTACATTCAGCACTTGTTGAGTTTTAGTGGTCTGTTGATATGCAAAAGTCTTAAAATTCAAACAAAATTCACGAATAATACCCTAATGTTTGTAATGTGTGAAATGTCAGTTTCTATTTCTTGCCTTTCACAGGGCAAATGTAACATTCCCTAACATTTGATCTTAAAAGAAAAAAAGCCTTTACAACAATTGTCCAGTAAAGAAAATAGCGAAACACTACTATAGGCTAAAAACATTTGAACAGTAGAAGAAAAAATCTGAGGGAAACCTCTGCATTGTGTACAAAATGTATATAGATTCCTATGCTCACCACTGGCAATGTAATAGATAAGCTACTGTGGAGAGTGAACTGATTTAAAGAATTGGTACAATGTTGCAGATACAGAACTTTGTTGTTTGACAAGTGTACTGGACTACAAGGCCTCATGCACACTGCAGCTCAAATAATCTGCCCCTACAGGCATTTGGAATTGCTTTAAGCTTTTTACTTTTCTCTGCCTGCTTACTCCCTTCCATGTTAGCTTATGTGTCCATGTACACTTTAGGCATTTTTAGGAATTTAGCAGCAGGGGAGTTAACAGGCAGAAAAAAAAACAAAGGGTTTTCTTTCTCTAAATACCACCAGCAGAAAGCTCTAATTGTCCCAAAATGATAAAAATGTCCCTGTCTACCATCTTCCACGTACCTTTCCATAAGGACCACAAACTTGCTTTGCTCCATTGTCCGATCTCGGGACTCTTCTCTTACCAGCAGAAACTGACCACCTATGTGTTTATCGCAGCTAAGCGCACAATAGCAAGGGCCTGGAAAAAGCTGCTGCATCATTTTCAGAGGCGAAGAACACCTTGACGACTCTTATGATCCATGAAAAAAATTACCAGTATCCTCCAGGACTTCCATGTCAAATTTCTCAAAGTATGGTGCCGTGAAGGTCCTATACATTCCCTAGTTTACCCCCGACCAGCCTGGGCCTCTCAAGCTTGCTTGACCCCTTTTCCAGCCTGGGGGAACTTCTTTTCCCCATCTCCTCTTCGCTCTTTCCTTCTTCTCTCCCCCATTATGTTTCCCCTTTTTTCTTTTTTTTTTGCTTGTCCCATGCTTAGTTTGGTTTTGTTCACCCCCGTTATTGCAGACAGCTCTGCCCCCGTTGCCCACCCCAGCCCCTGAGTCTGCAGGCTCAGGCATCCCACAGTACTCCCTGACCCCAGCCTTAGGGTCACTGTTAGTTTATATCTTATAGCACATTTTCCTCTGTGCTTTTGCATGAAATTCTGTATTATTTTTCATGTTTATATCCCCTGCGTTGGAATTTGGCATCAGATTTTCCTTTAAATGTCAATAAAAAATGGTGTACCAAAAAAAAATTACAAAAATGTAATTCAGGTACAGTGTTTATGATTAAGTAATTGTCCGTCCAAGATAGAGATGTGCATAACTGGAAAATGTTTTGTTTCATTTTGGATTTATTCAATAAGTTAATTTTGTTTAGTTATATTCATTATGATAGACAGATTTGTTTTCAGAATTTGTTTAGTATATTCTGATTTGTTTTGTATGATCATTTTTTACTAATCGATTAGAAATTATGGAAGACAGCTATATATGTTCTATTTTATTCTATTCTATTTATTCTGTTCTGTTATTCTTTTATTTTATTTTATTTTGGATTCTATTATTTTCTATTCTATTATTCTCCTTTATTTTCTATTCTGTTTTATTTTTATTCTTTAAAAAAAAATTATTTTCTATTCTATTTTTTATTCTATTCTATTGCTTTATAGTCCATTCTATTGTATTATTTTCTATTCTATTTTATAATGTTCTATTCTATTCTATTCTATAAAGCAGCCTAAGTAGGAATCACCAGCTTATTTCACTTTTATCCCTTACTGTATTTATTACAATAGGTTTCAATTTCAAATTTGAATTTATTTTCAAATTGGAATTCAAATCCTTTTTGAATTCGGATAATTTGTTTCATTATAACTTCTGGATTTATTGAAATTTGTTAATATTGTGATTTGGAAATTCGGATACATCAGAATCTCTTAATAATGAAAATTTTGATTTGTAACAAAATGAAATCCACATGTCTGTTCAAAGTGTGACAGCGCTGAAAATTGGCCTGGGGAGGAAGGAAGTGAAAGTTTCCTGTATTGAAGTGGTTAATATTGCTATTTCTCTGTTAGGAAATCAGCTTCAAATCTCACAAAGTATTCATTGGATATTTATGATGTGTAGAGTTGAGCGGACACCTGGATGTTCGGGTTCGACGGGTTCGGCCGAACTTTGCAAAAAAGTTTGAGTTCGGGACCGAACTTGACCCGAACTTGACCCTGAACCCGAACCCCATTGAAGTCAATGGGGACCCAAACTTTTGAAAACTAAAATGGCTTTAAAAAAGTAATGGAAAGGGCTAGATGGCTGCAAATGGCCGCAAAATGTTGTTAAGAGCGTGGCAAGTGCTCTGCAAACAAATGTGGATAGGGAAATAACTTAAATTAAATAAAATACATAGAAATAATATGCTGGAGGCCCCCTTCTCAGAAGAAGAGGTACAGGAAGTCATTAAGAACCTCAAATCAGGTTCTGCTCCAGGCCCTGGAGGTCTCCCTAACAACTATTACAAGACATTTACCACCACCCTGACTCCACATTTGACAACATTTTTTAACGCAAAGACACAGGGAACCCCACTTGATCCTCACCTAAACCCAGCCTACATTGCAGTAATACCGAAACTGGATAAAAACCCAGAAGAAGTCAGTAATTATAGACCCATCTCCCTCATCAATAGCGACTTAAAAATCCTTACCAAACTCCTTGCAAATCGTCTAGCTTCCTTCATTAATCGATTTGTTCATAAGGATCAAGTGGCGTTCATCCCAGGCAGACAGGGCCCTGATCAGATCAGAAGAGTCATAGACATAGTCTTCACCCTCCAAACTGGCCAGGAGGTCCAAAACAATCAGGCATGCTTTTATCACTGGACCTTCAAAAGGCCTTCGATTAGGTCTCCTGGCCATACATCTTTACAATCCTTGAATGTTGGGGCTTTGGCGACAAGTTTATGGGCCTGATCCGAGCTCTTTATTCAAATCCTAAAGCCTAATACGACACTAATGAAAGCAAGCCTAAAAATCTTTTCAAGATGGTATTACACCCCTTTTAGGCTTGCCTCTATTTTTCCAGCAGCAAACCCTCTGTGCTTCAGAGAATGTAAACTCAACGGCACGATGCCACACATATGGTGGGAATGCCCCAGAATACGCCCTTTCTGGAAAAAATTTGTCAGATATGCAGCAAACACTGCAAAATATATTTTTTTGTCCTAAATGGGTGTTTTTAGAATAGCAGAATAGAGCAACAGTATCTAAAGGGTGTACCTCACACGTACAAATACAGACTAGGCCACAATTTAAAGCGGAGCTCCACCCGCACCAAAAATATTAAAAGTCAGCAGCTACAAATACTGCAGCTGCTGACTTTTAATAAATGGACACTTTCCTGTTCCAGGTTCCAGCGGTGTCGGCAGAATGTGACGAGCGACCACTCATCTCTCGGCTGCCCCACCTGCCATCCTCTGTCAGGGAATCAGGAAGTGAAGACGCAACGTCTTCACTGCCCGGTTCCCGACTGCGCATGCGCAAGTCGCGCTGCGCGTCTCTATTGGTCCCCGTTGTGTCCTGGGAACTGTGTTTCCCAAGACACAACGGGGCATCTCCGGATAGGGGCGGGGCAGTCTGGATAATTTGTCACGGAAGTGGGTGCAAATACCTGTATACAGGTATCTGCACCCCCCTCCCCCCCTGAAAGGTGCCAATTGTGGCACCGGAGGGAGGGAGGAATCCGATAAGCGGAAGTTCCACTTTAGGGTGGAACTCCGCTTTAATATTTTTCCCCTAAATGTGTTTTTTTTTTTAATAGAAGAATGGTATCTAAAGTGTCTATCTCACACGTACAGATATGCAGGAAACACTGTAAAATATTTTTATCTGCCCTAAATGGGTGTTTTTAGAATATCAGAATAGAGCAACTGTATCTAAAGGGTGTATCTCACATGTACAGATATGCAGAAAACGCACCAAAAAACTTTTTTTTGCCCTAAATTATTATTTTTTTGAATAGCAGAATAGAAGAACAGTATCTAAAGTGTGTATCTCACACGTACAGATATGCAGGAAACACTGTAAAATATTTTTATCTGCCCTAAATGGGTGTTTTTAGAATAGCAGATATGCAGAAAATGCTATTCACTTAAATTTTTGCCCTAATTTATCGGCGTATAACACCCTTAAATCAGGGGAAAATTAGGGGTGCGTGTTATACGCCGATCCCCCGCCGTTGTGAGCCTCTGGGCGGCTTTCAGCCGCATTCGGCCCTTCTCATCGGCTTTCGGCCTTTCTCGGCAGCTTTCGGCCGCCTTTGGCCATTCTCGGCAGCTTTCGGACGTTCTCGCCCGCCTTCGGCCTTTCTCGGCAGCTTTCGGCCACCTTCGGCCATTCGCAGACGCTCTCGGCTGCCTTCGGCCGTTCTCGGCAGCTTTCAGCCATTCTTGGCGGCTAAAAGCTGCCGAGAACGGCCGAAAGCTGCCGAGAAAGGCCGAAGGTGGCCGAGAACGGCCGAAGACAGCCAAATGCCGCAGAGAACGGTCGAAGGCGGCCGAAAGCTGCCGAGAACGGCCAATGGCGCCAATTTTCAAACTGCAGTGACACTGACATGTTACTGCAGTTTAACTGCAGCCTGGGCAAGGCTGGAAATGACACTGAGGAGGCTGCAGATGGACGCTGCAAGGCTGCAAATGACACTAAGAAGGCTGCAAGGCTGCAAATGACACTGACAAGGATGCAAGCCTGCAAATGACACTGACAAGGATGCAAGGCTGAAAATGACACTGACAAGCATGCAGATGGACGCTGTGCAAGGCTGCAGATGGACACTGATAAGGCTGCATTGATGGGCATTTAAATGTAAGTTTTTTTCCTTAAAAAGTTTTTTTCCTTAAAATTTCCTCCTAAACTTGGGGTGCGTGTTATACGCCGGCGTGTGTTATATGCCGATAAATACAGTATTATTTTTTGGAATAGCAGAATAGAAGAACAGTATCTAAAGTGTGTATCTCACACGTACAGATATGCAGGAAACACTGCAAAATATTTTTTTTGTCCCTAAATGGGTGTATGTAGAATAGCAGAATAGACCAACAGTATCTAAAGGGTGTATCTCACAGTAACATATGCAGTGCTGGTGCACTGAGCTTGCATAAAATGCCCACCAATGCCAACCTAACTAACAAACAGATAAAAGTTATCTTTTCTCTGGCACTTGGCTCTATCTATCTAATTCTCTCCCTCAAAGCAGCAGCAACCTTTTCCTACACTATCTATCTTTTCTCTGGCACCAGACTCAGAGCAGTGTAAAAAGATTGTGCACTGCACCCACACAAGAAAATCAAGGTAGATCGCTGAGTAATTAGATTTCTGAATCGGGACTCCTATCTAATTCTCTCCCTCAGAGCAGCAGCAGCAACCTTTCCCTACACTATCTAAAGCAGAGTGACGTGCTGTGCTATGTGCCTCTAGCTTATATAGAGGCTGGGTCACATGCTGCACTGGCCAATCACAGCCATGTCATTAGTAGGCATGGCTGTGATGGCTTCTAAGGGCACATGAGTTAAACGAATGTTCATTGGCTGCCCTGCAGCTTTTTAAAAAGCGCCATTACATTGCCGAACACCGAAATCGAACACGAACATACAGTAAATTGTTCGGGTTCTGGGTACCAAAAACTTTACAGTTCGGATTCGCTCAACCCTAATGATGTGTTATATGTTGCTGCACTGTGTTTGACTGTGTTTTCTACACCTTTAATATACAGACAGAAGTTGGATTGTAAATTGTTTTTCTCTTTCATTAAAATTGTAACTGTTCTGCGACAATGTTTTCTTTTAAGCCTTGTACACACGATTAGATTTTCTGATGGGAAATGTGTGATGACAGGCTGTTAGCGGAAAATCCGACCATTTGTACGCTCCCTCAGAGAATTTTTGTCAGATTTTCTGCAAACAAATGTTGGCTAGCAGGTTTTAAAATTTTCCACGGACAAATGTCTGTTGTCGGATTTTCCGAGCGTGTGTACACAAGTCCATCGGACAAAAGTCCAAAGTACAAACACGCATGCTCTGAAGCAAGGACGAGTCAGAAGCGGTCGGTCTTGTAAACTAGCATTCGTAATGAAGAATTAACATCCGTGACGTGGCAAATTATGAAATCTCGAAATGCAGCGCACAATTCTCTTCTTCTTTAATGGTATAATAATGAATCTGCTTTGCTGTTGATACTGATGGAGTTATTGCAAACTAATTTTCAAAGTTTTTTTTTTTTCATTTCAATAAATTTTTATTTTTAAAACTAAGGAAGACAGAATTACATTAGGAAACAGCAAGACAGAATGGATAACATCAATCCTGAGTCGACCAACAAGGCCATAGTAATGTCCAAGCAATTATCAAGAAAAAAATAATTAACAATTAAAAATAAGACAGAGACAGAGTCCAACAAGTATTATACATATTTGTCAAAACCAATATGTGCTGAAAGTCTCAGATAACATCCTAGAAATTATGAAGGGCCTAGTGTGCATCAAAGGGTGATCTCGGCTATGCGGGTGGTAGGAGAGGGGAGTGGGGAACTGCCACCCCAATAGGGATCATGCTGTGGCCAAATCCACCAGTCCCCAATACCCCCTTAATAAGATTCACCGAAAGCTGCACCTGCCCGAGAGCAAAAGCTAGAAAGGCCCCAAACCTGGGTATGAGAGAGCATTAAAAAAGGGGTCAGCGAACTGAACTGACCAAGTAAGTTATTTATAAACTTCCAGGAGAGGCAGCAGGGACTCTATGTCCTAAGCCAAAGAAGAGAGCACTCTTAACTAGGTTGCCTATCAGTTGGGCACAGATCCGTGCAGCAATGCTTGACGGAACTATCCTTACCTGACTTAGCTTGACATTGGTCTAGGCATAGGATGATTGACGGTCGTATCTCAGGGAACAGAAGAAAGAAGAGAATAAAATAGGAAGAAGGGAAAAGAGGAAGAAAAGAGGAAACAAGAAAGAGAAAGATGATGATGGCAGGAGTCGTCTGGAGTGAGGTGAGTATAAGAGTAGCACAATCGAGGTCAAAGTGGGATGGTAACTCCCACAAATGAAGCCCATGGCTCCCAAGTGGCGGTGAATGCAGCCGAGCAATCCAGGAGGACACTTGCCATTTTTTCCTGGTTCATGGTCCATGAGATTTTCCTTTTAGCTAGTAGAGTTGAGACAGAGGGTTGTTTCCACGCTTTGGCTAGCGTAAGTTTGGCCCCCAGGAGGATAAAGTAAATAAGGCGTTGTGTACTCCTGGAAACTCCCTGCACCGGGAAATTAAGAAAGTTTTTTTTTTTTCTAGTGATATCATGAATAATATTATTTATTTTATTTATTTATTTTGGGCAAGTTACCACAACACCATTATCCCGTAGTTTTTAAGATCAAAGATACAACTATGTTGATGTTCCTTGTCAATTTTACATTGTATTTTTTTAAATGTAACTGCCTACTCCTAAAATATCATTTGAAGTAAAACACATAGCCAAGTATTATTCTACACAATTTTTTTATTCTGCATTAAAAAAAGAAAATATAATTAGACATGCTATCTGCCAATATAACTTAACCTAAAAGTGGATTCTATGCATCCAAAAATATAGAAAATATACCAAAATCAAATCATTATTCAACCAAACAAATAATGTCAAAGCAATAACTCGTCTGGTTGACGAATGGCCGTTCAGAAACGAACTGAAAAGCACGAAATTAAAAGCGCAAATTGAAAAGCACAAATCATCACTCACCAAACTTCTACTAACACGAAATTAGCAGAAGGAGCCCAAAGGGTGGTGCTAAAGAACTAAAAAAACATGTAGTACGTCACTACGTTTATGATTGTTGGCCAACAATTGTGTGCCGTGTGTATGCAAGACAAGTTTGGGCCAACGCCCTTCGGACAAAAGTCCACGGTTTTGTTGGCCAACAATCCGATCGTGTGTACGAGGCTTAAGTTTTATGTTCTTGTAATACATTGGATTTACATATTTTTTGGTGTATTTCTTTTCATTTAAATGAAGCTTCAGATTTAAGTTTACTATTATTTATTGTATAACATATTAATGTTTAATATTAAACAGTAAGTGATTAGTGATTAGTCTATCACTCCAGGTAAAACATGTGGAAAAATATATGATAAAATAGCAAAGATAGATAAAAACACAGTTACTTTTTTATTAATCTAGTCTGGTGTAAAAATTCATTTTTAACAAATCCCTTATACACACACACCTTTTCTATTATATGTGTGTTTATACTTTGTTTGATAACTTCCTCCTTTGTGTCTAAGGCACAGTAGTGTTCCCTCATAGAAAGCATTCAAGTGCTAGATTTAATGCACGCTTACCTGTCTAGTATGAAAAATATTGCAAATCTGGGCTTTTCACATCAGTGACTGTGGTGTGAAATGTCAGTAATCCCTACCTGAATCTAACATCTGTCATCAATCTGTGCTTATCACATTGAAGCATCCTTGTTTAAGCCCATTAAACATGCCCATCATATTATATATTATAATCTGTGCATTTTACCAGTCTAGTTTTATTACATTTCGGTAATTTGACCAACACATTATACAAAAATATCTGGTACTAGACTTTAGAAATAATTGGTACAGAATTATGTAACACAGATAAAGCTGCTAGGTGTAATAATGTTTCTCATTAGTTTATCCTCAGAAGCTATCAAACAGACTGCAATACCTGTTGCTGAGCTACAGTAAATGATGATAATTACTGAATATAAATATAACAGAATCAATTTTTTTTTCTCATTAAATTGTTACTTAACTTTTGTAAGCTTTTACTTCTCATGAACGTGTACTTTCTCTCACTAATAGTTACTTTGTCTCCACCCGCATTTTTGGCTCTCAGGATTATTGCCAGTCAGAATATTTTAAGGAGTGAAAACATATGCTATAATGAAACGACTTTTATAAATAGAGGGAAGCAGGCAGAATGTGATGTGCCCCTATTTGCATGGATGTTTTCTTTATGTGAAGGGTCCCTTTAAAACAGGGATATGCAATTAGCGGACCTCCAGCTGTTGCAGAACTACAAGTACCGTGAGGCAAAGCAAGACTCTGGGGGTTATTTATAAAAGGCAAATCCACTTTGCACTGCAAGTGACCTTGAAATTGCACTGAAAGTGCACTTGGAAGTGCAGTCGCTCTAAATCTAAGGGGTAGATCTGAAATGAGGGGAAGCTCTGCTGATTTTATCATCCAATCATGTGCAAGCTAAAATGCTGTTTTTTATTTTCCTTGCACGTCCCCCTCGGATCTACAGCGACTTTACTTCCAAGTGCACTTTCAGTGCACTTTCAAGTGCACTTGCAGTGCAAAGTGGATTTTCCTTTAGTAAATAACCCTCACTGACAGCCACAAGCATGACACCCAGAGGTAGAGGCATGATGGGACTTGTAGTTTTGCAACAGCTGGAGGTCCACTAATTGGATATCCCTGCTTTAGAAGATACATGAAGTTTGGGAAGTATTGCCAATCAGACATGGCTAAGTGAGCAGATGATAATCTACTGCTCCTGGGTCAGAATAAGCAGGCATTATGGAAAGTGTGTGCACGTAATTGGTAGTCACATATCCTTTTTTTACAGTACAGTCCCCTAATTTTGCATAGCATCTCACCTCCCCCCCCCCCCCCCCCCCCCCCATGTGAACCAAGGCAAGACAAGCACACCGTTTCCACAGTATGCAGTACATAGAGGGACCCATCATTTAAAAATATTGCAAAACGGCACTCTCTACATTTTTATTAAATGTTGGTAACTATGTGTGTGCAGGGTGCTAGAAATGATCAGCAAGTGATATTTTTATTTATTTATTTTTACAAAAGATGATATTTTTATTAATTAAATTTTTAGTAGTTCGTAAAATTCAGAGCTAGGTTTCTCCATCAAGGCCAAAGCAGTGTTGAGCAGTATTACCATGGGAATCAGATGCCTAGTATACACAAGATGGGCTTTTGTAAAGAAAGGACACCTGTAGTGGTATAGCAAGGAAACCCGAAGTATGGATTTGAGTCGTTCTAAAGACTTTAAGTTTTTTACCTTTGTGCATTCAATGCATGAAGGTAAAAAACCTTCAGTGTGCAACCCCCCCCCCCCCCCCCCCCCCGCAGTCTCCCTTAATACTCACCTGAGCCGGATACAGCGATGTGCTTGAGAGCAGAATATTCCTTTGGTTTCTCCCTGGGTTTCTGCCTCTGCATTGGCTGAGACACAGTAGAAGGAGCCATTGGCCCCTGCTGCTGTCAATTACAGTCAGTGAGGAGGGAGTGGGGTGGGGGGGCAGGTCAAGCCTCACTCTGAGTGCCTCATAGACAAACTGAGGCAGCTCTGGAGTGAGCATGCATGAGTGTCCCCACAGAAAGCAGCTTGCTATGGGGCACTCAGCAGGGGGGAGGGGCCAGGAGCACACAGAGCATGTAAGTATAACACAGAGCAGGTAAGTATAACATGTTTGTTAGTAAACAAAAATGTGAACCTGCACAAACACTTTAATTGCTAAAAGTGGAGTGGGACTTCATCTCATATTGCCTAACCTTTGCTGTCAAGGATTTGTGTAAAATGTTAATTTGAAGGAAAATATCATTACACCTTTACATACTTGAGGATACAATTAAACAATATATATTAAGAATTTATGCACAATTTTGTGAATAAATTACTTGAATATTTCACTTTAGCTTCTAAAGTTTTGATCTATGAAAAGTCACTGTCATTTGTTGGAAATTCTATTAACTTAAGAAGCAAGGATGCATTTTTTCAAGGTAAATAAATTACTTTTATTCAAGAAAGCCTGCCTATTATCAACATTTTGTGTGTTCTTTCTGTATACTAATTTATCATGTACATTTGCACTTTCCAGCTTTAGTAAATAAACCCCATTGTGTACTTAAAAGTGGGGTATGCCTGTACAGCAGAATCATTGAACTATTCAACTGTTATGTCACGGATGGAAGTATTAGCAATGCACTTGGAGAGAATTATAGGGACATCTTATGCATGTAAAATTTTCAAAAATGTTTAACAGGACCCTGTCACCACATGTACATAGGCAATATATTTACCTTTCCATCGGCCTGTTTATAGATATGCCACATCCTCACTTAGTGACAGCTCCTGCAACCGGTATTCAAGTGGCCGGGTGGGTCAAATACCTTTCTCTCATTGGTGAGTATATCCTGTACATATGAGCCTGGGCTGACAGTAGAACACAGTGGGGGTTATTTACGAAAGGCAAATCCACTTTGCACTACAGGTGCACTGCAAGTGCTCTTGAAAGTGCAGTCACTGTAGATCTGAGGGGGACATGCAAGGAAAATAAAAAAACAGCATTTTTGCTTGCATATGATTGGATGATAAAATCAGCAGAGCTTCCCCTCACTTCAGAACTTCCCCTCAGATCCACAGCACACTTGTAGTGCAAAGTGGATTTGCCTTTCGTAAATAACCCCCTCTGATATGTTCATAGTTGATAGAAGCATTCAGGACCTTCCTGCATGCATTTTTGAGCTAGTCATCAACCATAGATGTGATTATATACATATGAAAAGATTAGATAAAAGATAGAATACTGCCTCTATGTATGTACCCAAAGAGAAATGTTTACACAGGTTCAAATAGAGTCTAAATTAATTCACAAAATGCAAATGCACAGCAAGACTTGATGGAGACACTAAAAAGAAAACAGGGCATTGGTCAGCCTATTATCTTAGACTCAGACTTCAAGCTGTTTTGTATGGTCCCCCTGGAGGTTTAAAAACAAAAAAAACTCTCACTTACATACTCACCTTTAGTCCAGAGCTAGACTTTCAACCCATGTTATTCTTACCTGGAAAACCGAATACCAAAAATGCAGGGTATCATGGGTTGTCCAGAAATATTGGGGTGCCTTGCAGTGGCTTTGCAGCTTACCCATGTATTTGCAAATGGGTACTAACGCAAGCTGTTAGACAGGATAATCGGTTGGTAGCAGATTGGTTGGCAAGTTGAGCTGGGAATTCTCTTTGTTTTTGCTTTGCATGTGTTGCCCTTCCATGTGCTCCTTGCTGTGGAGGCCAGTTATAGGTGGGTACAGTGGCCAGTTGTTTGCTACTGATGAGTTATTGGTGAGGTGACACACTGAACACCTTTGCTGTCATTGTGCTATGTGCTGGGTGTCCAGTGTGCCCCTTTGCCTTTAACCACTTAACCTCCCTGGCGGTATGCCCGAGTCTGGCTCGGGGTGGAATTTCAGTACCATAAGCGGCAACCCCGAGCCAGACTCGGGATCGCATTGCAGGATACAGGGGAAGTTACTTACCTTGTCCCCTGGATTCTGTGTGTGTGAGCTCCTCCGCTCGATTCACACAGTGCCCGAGTGCCGCTGATCTCCGTTCCCTGCGACGTTACAATGCACGGGAGCGGAGATCGGCGCCAAATTCAAAAGAGTAAAAATGCACAATACACATACAGTACTGTAATCTTACAGATTACAGTACTGTATACAAAAATGACACATCCCCTTTGTCCCTAGTGGTCTGCCCAGTGCCCTGCATGTAGTTTTATATTATAAATACATTTTTTTCTGCCTGGAATTTGGAGATTGTCCATAGCAACCAAAAAGTGTCCCTTTATGTCAAAAGTGGTCTTAGACCAGCTAGAAAACAGCGATAATAAATTAGAATCACAATTCGTCATCAAACACTAAATCTAATGACAGCTACTATTCTGCAACTGAGTAAATTTCACTGTTTTTGATTTGATTACATTATTGAAATTTTTTTATAGTTATTTATTATATTATAATTTATTATTTTGTGTTTCAAACTTTATCATTCCCGGGATGTCTACTAGACTCTGGTTTGGACAGATTTAAGTGAGTTATTCCTAAGAATTGCAGGCCTACAATATAAAACGCCAAATTTCCATGCAAAATAATTGTACCGCTTTTGGTACAAAATT
The DNA here is from genome assembly GCA_028564925.1 of Lithobates sylvaticus. Lineage (NCBI taxonomy): Eukaryota > Metazoa > Chordata > Amphibia > Anura > Ranidae > Lithobates > Lithobates sylvaticus. The sequence continues at coordinate 185,691,214 of CM053026.1, read as the reverse complement.
CCTGACATAATCATACCGCCAGGGAGGTTAAGGACCGAGCCTCTTTTTGAGATCTGTTGTTTTCAAGTTAAAAACATATTTTTTTGCCTGAAAATTACTTAGAACCCCCAAACATTATAAAAAAAATTTCTAACACCCTAGAGAATAAAATGGCGGTGGTTGCAATACTTTCTGTCACACCGTATTTGCGCAGCGGTCTTACAAGCGCACTTTTTTTGGAGAAAATACACTTTTTTGAATTAAAAAATAAGACAACAGTAAAGTTAGCCCAATTGTTTTTGTATTATGAAAGATAATGTTATGCCAAGTAAATTGATACCCAACATGTCACGCTTCAAAATTGCACCGCCTGTGGAATGGCGACAAACTTTTACCCTTAAAAATCTCCATAGGCGACGTTTAAAAAAGTTCTACAGGTGGAATTGTTTTAAGAGGAGGTCTAGTGCTAGAATTTTTACTCTCGCTCTAATGCTCTAATGATTGCGGCGATTGTAATAGAAAAACAGCATGATAGGACCTATTAAATATGAGATCTGTGGTCAAAAAGACCTCACATCTCATATTTACACTTAAATGCAATAAAAATAAAAAATAAAATTGTAATTGTAATAAAAAAAAAATGGCCCTTTAAGAGCTAGCGGCGGAAGTGACGTTTTGACTGCAATGTTACGGAGACGGGTGGGGTCCAGCTTCCCCTCACTCGTCTCCATACCGAGGAAGGAGAAACATCTGATCGCCTCCGCAGCTCCCGATGGCTCCGGTAAGCAGTGGAGGGCATCGGAGAGTGGCGGGGGGGCCCCCTCTTCCGCCGCCGATAAAAGTGATATTGCGGTGAATCCGCCACAGAGATCACTCTTATGGGAAACCGGACCACCGGCTGAAGAAGAGGACACCGGGGTTATGGCAGCTAGCTGCTGCCATAACAACGATACCCCTTCAAAGTAAGGACGTATATCGTTGTGCGGTGGTCCGGAAGTAGTTAAGGAGGACTGGACTACCTCCAGGCTCACCTGCCCTCTATCTATCCATTATAATGCATGTGCTCCCACTGTAGAGGCTTTCATAAATTTACAAGTGTTAGAAGAGTGAAGAGTTAGGACTGCAGAAATATTGGGGCGCCTTGGAGCAGCTCGTCAGCTTACGTGTGTATTTGAAAATGCGTGCTAGCTAAACCATGTTTTTAACGCAAACTGTTAGGCAGGATAATTTGGTTGGTAGCAGATTGGCTGGCGAGTTGAGCTGGGTATTCTCTTTGGTTTTGTTTTATCATGGGCTGTCCCCTGAGGGGAATGTTACCACTGTACTTTTCATTCACAATGTACTGATGCATACAGAGGTGCTGGCATCATCATAGGATTTCGCACCACTGAGAGAAGAAAGATCCTTTACGTGTTGGGGGGGTTACGTTTTGAAGTGTATGTCCAGCCGACTTTATTTCTTGCAGTTTTGGATAGCGTGGGAAACACTTAGACTCTGTGTTGATTTTTACAGGTATCTAGGGTCCCATTAGAGGATGATCTATTCATCTTTGCTCTCACACTGACCACAGTTGTACATTGTATAATTTCGCCACTATATCCAAAACGTGAAAAGAAAAAAGTGTTTTGGCTGGGCATACACTTTAATGGACAGGACAGAGTATTAGGGAGGAGGTTAATAGCTAACAGATGATTTTAGAATTTAAATGTTGGAGGTGTTAGGTCAAATGTAAAGAGCTTACTTTAGTTAAGTGTGCAATGCTGGAGGGTTTAAATTAGGAGGGACTGATTTTGGGAGTAAGAAGGGTTAAAGTGGATCTTTCCCTGCATCTGAGCACCAGAAACCAAAAACATTATTTAATTGATTTTTAATATTCAGAGCAAACTCCCCCATCTATCCATGCTCTTTTTTGCTGAGAAATCACTTTGAAAAACAACTAAAAGGGTCTTGTAAAAAGCCCCCCTAATGTCTACACTGCTTTGTGCAATGTTATTGAAACCTAAGGCTGGATTACTCCTTTAGATATATTATTGCCTAACAGTAAGCTTGTGTAAATTTTGAAACTTGATATGAGGAACTGATATACAGTGTGTACCAGATGATGTGTCTTGTCTGATTGGAAACCACTGGGGTTTTTATAAACTCTTCTATAACTAAATAATTTGCCTAGCTACAAATCTAAATATGTATATTTTCATAAAGGATATATGTCATCCAAATATGTACCCCTTATTGGTGGAAAATAATTAACACCCATCTTATTCTGTGTATTTAAAATTTTATACAAGCCAAAATAAACTGAACAGTGTGTAGATCTAATCTGTGTAAGGTTACTTTATATCTGATGGTGTGTACGCGGCATTAGAAGAATGTTTTAGTGTAGAGGTGACTTTGTTCTTTGAATATGATTTGTGGAGTTGCAGATTTTTCACTTTTAGCCAAAAGCTAAAAGCACCAGACTCCCAGCCTTGTATTAAGGTAAATGCTATTTACAGGACATGTTTGTTACTGGATGTTTTGCTTGGTTTGGTGTTTTCTGTTCAGCTCAGTGGGATGGGTACTGTAGTATGCATGACAAATATATGACTTAGCAAGAAAGCCAAGCAATTTAACATTTGAAACTATGATAGTTTCCTTTCAGCCAGGAATGGGACATATGGATCATACAGCAGTCACTGTGATGCTCTGTGGGATCTGGTTCTGCATGGGGAGACAGTACCATTTTTCTAACGCATGCTTAGCCAACTAAATCCGTACAGCATTTTATCATTTTTATTATTTATGCATTCTGTCCTGTACAGTTCGCAAACTCTAAAACTGTTCTGTAGCCTATTGTCTTTCAGAAATTCCGAAAATTTGTCAGCTATTTGAGCTTTGAATTTAGTATAGTTTCACCTTACATGGACCCATGATTCAATTCACAAAAACTCTGAGTGCTTACATAATTTAGTCGAGACATTTGCAGACCATTTCAACTTCCTTAAAGTGGAACTTTAGTCAGAAAATTACCATATTTATCGGTGTATAACACGCACCAGGGTATAACACGCACCCCAAGTTTAGGAGGGAATTTTAAGGAAAAAAACTTTTAGGAGGGAAGTTTAAGGAAAAAAGAAAACTTACATTTAAATGCCCATCAATGCAGCCTCATCAGTGTCATTTGCAGCCTTGTCAGTGCAGCCTTGTCAGTGCAGCCTTGCCCCAGTTCAGCCTTGTCAGTGCCGCCTTGTCAGTGCAGCCTTGCCCCAGTGCAGCCTTGCCCCAGTGCAGCCTTGTCAGTGCAGCCTTGCCCCAGTTCAGCCTTGTCAGTGCAGCCTTGCCCCAGTGCAGCCTTGTCAGTGCAGCCTTGCCCCAGTGCAGCCTTGTCAGTGCAGCCTTGCCCCAGTGCAGCCTTGTCTCAGTGCAGCCTTGCCCCAGTGCAGCCTTGCCCCAGTGTCCATTGCAGCCTTGAATGCATTTAAAATTGGCTGGGCGGAGCGGAGCGAACGCCGCAGAGATCGCAGGGACTGGGCAGAGCCGAGATACACATAGCCGGGTCTACTCGGCTCTTCTTGGCTCCGCTCACAGTCACGCCCAGTCCCGCCCTATGATGGACATAACACAGGTCCAATGGTTGGACTGGGTGGGACTGTGAGCGGAGCCAAGGAGACTGCGTCTGATTTGCAGTTGCCCTGGTGCTGCACTTGTGATCAGTTATGACACCAGCCATTTGGGGGTTTGAGAGTTTGGATGAGGACACAAGCAAATGTGACAGTTACCAATCCTGGCATTACAGGTAATGTAAGTGTTTTTTGAAACTGTTGAATCGATAGGTTTAGTTACGCTTTATGATTTACTGCTGTTCAGGGGCTCTGGGCTTCAGCAAAATGGCTGACTCCCGTAAGAAGAAGCAGGAGAAAATCTAAAGACAATTTACAGCACACACTAATGTGGGTAGCATAATTATTAATGTAGAATGTATGGGGGTTATTTACGAAAGGCAAATCCCTTTGCACTACAAGTGCAAACTACAAGTGCAAAGCTTACTTGAAATTGCAGTGTAAGTGCACTTGGAAGTACAGTCGCTGTACATTTGAGGGGTAGATCTGAAATAAGGGAAAGCTCTGCTGATTTTATTATCCAATCATGTGCAAGCAAGATTGTCCTGTATTTTGCTCCATCCATCTTCTCATCAACTCTGATCAACCTCCCTGTCCCGGCTATCATGTTTTACGGTTGGGACGGTGTGTTCAGGGTGATGTGCAGTGTTAGTTTTCTACCACACAGCATTTTGATTTTAGGTCAAAAAGTTCAATTTTGGTCTTATCTGACCAGAGCACCTTCTTCCACATGTTTGCTGTGTCCCCCACATGGCTTCTCGCAAACTGCAAACTGGACTTCTTATGGTTTGCTTTTAACAATGTTTTTTTTTTTTCTTGCCACTCTTCCATAAAGGCCAGATTTGTGGAGTGCATGACTAAAAGTTGTCCTGTGGACAGATTCTCCCACCTGAGCTGTAGATCTCTGCAGCTCCTCCAGAGTTACCATGGGCCTCTTGGCTACTTCTCTGATTAATGCTCTCCTTGCCTGGCCTGTCAGTTTAGGTGAACGGCCATGTCTTGGTAGAGTTGCAGTTGTGCCATACTCATTTTTGGATGATGGATTGAACAGTGCTCCGTGAGATGTTCAAAGCTTGGGATATTTTTTTATAACCTTACTCTACTTTAAATTTGTCCACAACTTTATCACTGTCTGGTGTGTTCCTTGGCCCTCATGATGCTGTTTGTTCAGTAAGGTTTTCGAACAAACCTCTGAGGGCTTCACAGAACAGCTGTATTTATACTGAGATTAAATTACACAAAGGTGTACTCTAATGACTAATTAGGTTATTTCAGTTCTTGGTATCAGAGAAAAGGGGGCTGAATACAAATCCATGCCACACTTTTCAGATATTTATTTGTTTAAAAAAAATTGAAAACCATTTATCATTTTCCACTTCACGATTATGTGCCAGTTTGTGTTGGCCTATCACATATTATCCCAATAAAATACATTTACGTTTTTGGTTGTAACATGACAAAATGTGGAAAATGTCAAGGGGTGTGACTACTTTTTCAAGGCACTGTACAGGTGAGAAAAACCTCCTACATAACTTTTACCTATTTGTTTGCAATTTTCTGTTCTCTACAGCAGTTCAAAGAGCAGAATTTTAAGGCTTGTCTGAGATTTCAGAAAGCAAGGGCAGGGAGCTAAAGGTACACTCTGCAGAGCTCAGTGAAAGCTTATTGGAGGGTAGTGACATACGTCCCTTCACATAGCACACAGGAACAGAGCTAAAGCTGTCAATCACAAGCTGAGAGCTCCCTCTCCTTCACCTATTTACCTCTTGGTGTCAGGAAAATCAGAACTCATGCAGATAGCAGAGGAACGAGGCAGCAGACAGAAATTACACTTAGTGCTCTGGACTTAGACAAGTACACATTATAGAGGGGCATGCTTTGTTCATTTTTATGTTCAGAGGTTTATAACCACTTTAAAGCTAGTGAGTATTACGGCAAAACCTTTTTTAGTTTTGGATGGAGTGGAAAGGGATTAGAACCCCTGTCAGGTTTTTAGTGCTGTTTGTGTCCCCATTAGGGAGATTCACCCTGTTTGTTCTGTTCACCATTATCATTGAAAATGAAAGTAAAAGAAAATCCAGAATTTTGGGTTGTTCCCAGAAAAGTAATGAAGTGGAAATCTTCCAATGGGGACACATAAGGGATTCACGTAATTTGCAGGGATTTCCTCTCACTTCCTGTTTTGGCTATGGGACAGGAATTGAAAGTAAATCTCAAAAATGGGATACAGATGGCAGAAAAAAGAGATGGCAGGAGTTATAACCCTTCTGTACTCTATCCAAAATTAAATTAAAAAAAATTGCTTAAAGTTCTGCTTCAACTAGTCCTGTTGACAGGAAATGACAGGAATTTAAGAAGTCCATATTAATATTATGATTATTTAGATCAATTGCCAGTGAACAAACTGTAAGGCTCTGTTCACTCTAGTGCAATTCCAGATGCAACATGAGTTTCACAGAATTGCATAACAATGGAAATCATATTGTTTTCAACAGTGCCCTTTCACATCAATGCAACTCAGCATGGTGTGATTTTGGAAAAGGTTCATGTACTACTTTGGTGCAATTCCAGTATGATTGTGGCCACATAGAATATGCAAACCACTTCAAAATAGCATCCAAGCTGCATCAAAGTTGCATCATAGTTGCATAACTGAAAATCGGATCAAAATCAGATCACAGCAGTCTGAACCTAGCCTAAAAGTCACAATTCTGTCCTCTAAAACATTTTGTTGACAGGAAAACTGAAACCACCATGACTATTTTTTGTTAGACTTTGTACTGGATCTTACACCACAAACTGATTACTTACATTTGGTTGTAAAACATAGGAGGCCATACTTTGCATGATATTGAAATCTGGGTCTTCAAATAAAGCTTTGATAAGTAACTATAATGCCGCGTACACACGAAGGGACTATCCCGCGGGATTGTCCGCTGGACTCAAGTCCACCGGACAATCCCCTCGTGTGTGGGCGCCGGCGGACTTTTTGGCGCCAAAAGTCTGGCGGACTAGGTTTTAAGTTTTGTTTTAAAATTGCCCGCTGGACTTGGCAGTCCGGCGGACAATCCCGCTGTTAGTAGGCTAGTCCGCCGGACTTTTGAAATGAACGGACTTGCCGCTCATTGGAAAGTCCGTTCATTCCCGCTGAAGTCCGGGCGTGTGTGGGCAAGTCCGGGCGTGTGTGGGGAAGTCCCGCCGGACTAGGTCCGGCGGACAATGTCCGAACGTGTGTACGCGGCATAAGGTGTACAGTCCAAGTCTACGTTCTTCCAGATCAGCAGATGTCTTCCAAGGGCTCCTCAGTGCCACATACAAATAGATTACTGTAATTGTGACATAATGCTTTCATAGTTACAATGATGATTGCTGCAAAATCATTGTGTGTATGCATGCCATACTTTTAGGTACTGAGTATGATGTAATCCATTTCCGATCCCACCTACTCTTGCTGAGCTATTGCTTTTGAACAAAGGAAGTAGAAATAACTGATAAAATTATAGTGACCCAAATTGAAAAACACCTTTTTTAGAAAACAGAAAATATTGAGTAAACAGTGTATTCTTGAAAAATGCATAACCATTGCATAACCACTTCAGGTCTCTACAAAACGCCTTCTCTTCTATTACTTTTCATAGATGTCAGAAAAGTAACACCTAAAAATCAAATCATCTATCACCTTAGAACACATTTATATTTCAGCAGTTACTTGTTAATTTTAAATTACAATATGATTGAATTTCTTACTCCTTAAATTAATAAAATTGAATATATATATATATATTTTGTGTATATACAGTATCTGACAAAAGTGAGTACACCCCTTACATTTTTGTAAATATTTTACTATATCTTTTCATGTGACAACACTGAAGAAATTACACTTTGCTACAATGTAAAGTAGTGAGTTTACAGCTTGTATAACAGTGTAAATTAGCTGTCCCCTCAAAATAACTCAACACGCAGTCATTAATGTCTAAACCGCTGGCAACAAAAGTGAGTAGACCCCTAGGTAAAAATGTCCAGATTGGACCCAATTAGTAATTTTTCCTCCCCAGTGTCATGTGACTAGTTAGTGTTATAAGATCTCAGGTGTGAATGGGGAACAAGAGTGTTAAATTTGGTATTATCGCTCTCACTCTCTCAAACTGGTCATTGGAAGTTCAACATGGCACCTCATGGCAAAGAACTCTCTGAGGATCTGAAAAAAATAATTGTTGCTCTACATAAAGATGGCTAAGGCCCCTTTCACACAGGGGTGTCCATTTTTAGTACTCCGCTTGCTCAGCGGGGATCGCTCTGTTGATCCCTGCTGAGCCCGGCAGATGACAAGTCCGTCTCTGCACTCTGTGCAGGGACGGATCTGTCAGAGAGTCCGCTCTCCCCTATGGGGGGAATCGGATGATTACGGACCGACTGTCCGTTTTCATCCAATCCGATCTGCCAGACAGATGGAAAATAGGACATCCATCCGTCTGGATTTTCCGGACTGGATCGGATCAGGGCAGATCGGATGTCAGCGGACATGTCACCACTGACATCTGGCGCTCCATAGAGATGTATGGAGCGAACGTTCAGATCCGCCTGTCAGTTTTTTCAGGCGGATCTCAACGGTCCGCACATGTGAAAGGGGCTTTAGGCTATAAGAAGATTGCCAAAACCCTGAAACTGAGCTGTAGCATGGTGGCCAAGACCATACAACGGTTTAAGAGCACAGGTTCCACTCAGAACAGGCCTCACCATGGTCAACCAAAGAGGTTGAGTGCACGTGCTCAACATCATATCCAGAGGTTGTCTTTGGGAAATAGATGTATGAGTGCTGCCAGCATTGCTGCAGAGGGTGGGGGGGTCAGCCTGTCAGTGCTTAGACCATACGCTGCACACTGCATCAAATTGGTCTGCATGGCTGTCGTCCCAGTCCCAGTAGGAAGCCTCTTCTAAAGATGATGCATACGAAAGCCCACAAACAGCTTGCTGAAGACAAGCAGACTAAGGACAGGGATTACTGGAACCATGTCCTGTGGTCTGATGAGACCAAGATAAACTTATTTGGTTCAGATGGTGTCAAGCGTATGGCGGCAACCAGGTGAGGAGTAAAAAGACAAGAGTGTCTTGCCTCCAATCAAGCATGATGGTGGGAGTGTCATGGTCTGGGGCTGCATGAGTGCCTTGAAAACGTATTCATACCCCCTTGAAATTTTCCACATTATGTCATGTTACAACCAAAAATGTAAATGTATTTTTTTTAGATTTTATGTGATAGATCAACACAAAGTGGCACATAATTGTGAAATGAAAGGGAAATGATAAATGGTTTTCAATTTTTTTTACAAATAAATATCTGAAAAGTGTGGTGTGCATTTGTATTCAGCCCCCTTTACTCTGATACCCCTAACTAAAATCTAGTGGAACCAGTGTCCTTCAGAAGTCACCTAATTCATAAATAGAGTCCACCTATGTGTAATTTAATCTCAGTATAAATATAGCTGTTCTGTGAACCCCTCAGAGGTTTGTTAGAGAACCTTAGTAAACAAACAGCATCATGAATGCCAAGGAACACACCAGACTTGTCAGGGATAAAGTTATGGAGAAGTTAGACAGGGTTAGGTTATAAAACAATATGCCAAGCTTTGAACATATCACAGAGCAATGTTCAATCCATCATCCGAAAATGGAAGCATGGTACAACTGCAAACCTACCAAGACATGGCTGTCCACCTAAACTGACAGGCTGGGCAAGGAGAGCATTAATCAGAGAAGCAGCCAAGAGGCCCGTGGTAACTCTGGAGGAGCTTCAGAGATCCACAGCTCAGGTGGGAGAATCTGTCCACAGGACAACTACAATGCCGCATACACACGATCAGACATTGATCGGACATTCTGACAACAAATTCCATGGATTTTTTCCAACGGATGTTGGCTCAAAGAAGAACGCAGTGACGTACAACACGTACGACGAGCCGAGAAAAATTAAGTTCAATAGCCAGTGCTGTTCTTCTGCTTGATGCATGCGTGGAACTTTGTGTGTCCGAATTGTGTACACACACGATTGGAATTTCCGATAACGGATTTTGTTGTCGGAAAATTTGAAAACCAGATCTCAAATTTTGTGTGACGGAAATTTCGATGGAAAATGTCTGATGGAGCTTACACATGGTCGGAATTTCCGACAACAAGCTCCTATCAAACATTTTCTGTCGGAAAATCTTATCGTGTGTACGGGGCATTAGTCATGCACTCCACAAATCTGGCCTTTATGGAAGAGTGGCAAGAAAAAAGCCACTGTTGAAAGAAAGCCATAAGAAGTTATGTTTGCAGTTTGCAAGAAGCCATGTGGGGGTAACAGTAAACATGTGGAAGAGGGTGCTCTGGTCAGATGAGACAAAAAATTAACTTTTTGGCCTTAAAGCAAAACGTTATGTGTGGTGGAAAACTAACACTGCACATCACCCTGAAGACACCATCCCCACCGTGATACATGGTGGTGGAAACATCATTTTGTGAGGATGCTTTTGTTCAGCAGGGACAGGAAAGCTGGTCAGCTTTGATGGGAAGATGGATGGAGCCAAATACAGGGCAATCTTGGAAGAAAAGACTTGAGACTGGGGCATAGGTTCACCTTATAGCAGGATAACGACCCTAAACATACAGCCAGAGCTACAATGGAATGGTTAAGATCAAAGCATGTTCATGTGTTAGAATGGACCAGTCAAAGTCCAGACCTAAATCCAATTGAGAATCTGTGGCAAGACTTTAAAATTGCTGTTCACAGATTCTCTCCATCCAATCTGACAGAGCTTGAGCTATTTTGCCAAGAAGAATGTCAGAATGGCTAAAATGTCACTCTCTAGATGTGCAAAGCTGGTAGAGACATCCCCAAAAAGACTTTCATCTTTAATTGCAGCGGAAGATGGTTCTACAAAGTATTGACTCTGGGGGCCAGAATACAAATGCATGTCACACTTTTCACATACTTATTTGTAAAAATTTAAAACCATTTATCATTTTCCTTCCACTTTACAATTATGTGCCACTTTGTGTTGGTCTATCACATAAAATCCCAATAAAATACATTTTCATATTTGATTGTAACATGACAAAATGTGGAAAATTTCAAGGGGTATGAATGAATACATTTTCAAGGTACTGTAATATATATATATATATATATATATATATATATATATATATATATATATATATATATACACACACATTATAAATATATATTTTATTATGTCCAGCATTTCAATTGAGCTCCAGACATCTTTCAAGGCAATAATACTTTCAATAGAGAAAGGAATAGCATACAGTTGCCAGTGTTAAAGAAAAGTACAACCTTCAGTAATAAAAAAACATAGACTGGAATGGCACGTGTTATCCACCATAGAAGAGCTGTATGCTCTATTTTTCTTCATATATGGTGGTTTATGCCAAGCTTAGGGCGATTTTGTTGGTTTAAAATTCATACTCTAGATCAGGGGTCATCAATCCCTAGGCCGCAGCCCATTACCGGGCCACGGCCTTTCTGCAGCCAGGCCGCGGGTGCATGAGACACCTGGGGGGGCGGGCAGGTGTCACGAGACAGCCGGCATATAAGAGCTGGGTGGATGGAAGAAGCGAGCGGGCGGGCAATCATCTTTCTCTGCCCCCCCTGCATCACCACTCTTCTGCCATCATAGCCGGTGTTCTGTCAGCCTCAGTGCTGGAGGTGCGGCAGGGAGCAGAGAGATGACATCATCTCTCATTGCACGCCCCGCATCACCGCTCTCCTGCCTTCATTCGGAACCCACCACTGCACAGAGGCCTGCCTCTGTGCTAAATGGACCAGTGCAGCATGGCAAGTGACATTCCGCATCTGGTGACAGGCAACATGGCACGTGGCGTGGCAAGTGTCATTCCGCATCTGGTGACAGGCAATGTGGCAAGTGGCATGGCAAGTGACATTCCACATCTGGTGACAGGCAACGTGGCAGGTGGCGTGGCAAGTGACCATCCACATCTGGTGGCAGGCAGCATGGCAAGTGACGCACTCTGACACACTCAGGGCTCCCTCTGATCATCTGCATTATGGTGGTATTTCATTACTGCAATGTAATAATAGAAATAATGTGCTTCAATCACCCTGACACCATATCAAGCATGGTGCCATGTTGATTGAAGCGCTAACACCAGACTTTGCCCACGAAAAATCGTTTAAACCCCCCCCCCCCCCCCAGTCCTTGGCACAATTTTCTTCCACAAAGCCTGTAACCTGTGCCAAAAGTTGGGGACCGCTGCTGTCTTTTGCCCTTGATTTGTCTTTTAAATTTTGTACTTCATTAGGTCATCATTCAGGGAGTGTTGGGGTGGGTGGGGTTTATATGTCTGTATAGTTGTATGTATCGTTGCCTTGCTCAAGATGGGAGGAGCTTCAGTTAGGCGCTGGGCAAAATAAGTAAGCTCTTTACTTGATATACTGTATCTCAAGACCACAGGGGGCTTCTATAACTTTTTTGTATATTTATAGACATTCACTTGATGAAATGAACCCAAGCATTTACTTTATATACAGATAGTGATGGCTAACCTTTGGACTTAAGATTACAGACAAAAATAAATGGGGAAAGGTGTAGTAAAGTAATGCCTGAATAAAAGAGTGAACTACTCAGCAGGTTAAGTGCACTCCTGCCGCGTACACACGATTGAACTGTCCGGCGGACCAGAGTCCGTCGGACAATTCGATTGTGTGTGGACTCCAGTGGACTTTTTCTTCCCAAAAGTCTGGCGGACCTAGAAATAAGACTGGCTTCAAATTTGTCCGCCGGACTCGAGTCCGGTCCAAAAATACGGTCGTCTGTTTGCTAGTCCGTTGGACTAAAACCGACGCTAGGGCAGCTATTGGCTACTGGCTATGAACTTCCTTATTCATACTTCATCACGTTCGAATCCATCTGACTTTTGTAGTGATGGTGTGTGGCCAAGTCCGTTCACTTGAAAGTCTGGTGGACCTCAGCTGCAAAGTCCGTTGGATTGTCCGCCGGAAAGTCTGATTGTGTGTACGCGGCATCCCAGTGTGCATCTCAAAGTTTTCAGATCTGAATGGAGCAAACAATTGACGTGAAAGTATAGGCTAAAATAAGTCTGCCTAAAATGTATTTAATCTTGATAGCATTAACCTAGTTGCTGCAATGCACTTGCAGTGCACTTGTAGTGCAAAGTGGATTTGCCTTTAGTAAATAAACCCCCCAGTGTTGTGTCCCCTCATAAGACTGATCTAATCCTCATTAAAATACAATGCATGACAGCGGTGTTCTAAATGTTTTACCCTTTGTTAAGACACATGGGGGTTGATTTACTAAAGGCAAATCCACTTTGCACTACAAGTGCACTGCAAGTGCACTTGTAAGTGCAGTCGCTGTAGATCGCTGTAGACCTCTGAGGAGTTCCTGAGCACAGCCAACTGGACCAGTGTGTGGATGGACCTGAGGACCCAAGAATGCTGGAAGTTTCCTGTGTTCCAGCCATCAGCCATCGGTCATCTGAAGGAGCGGTGCGGTGTGACGGCGCTGGCTTTGGATCAGACCGAGATCACAAGGAAAGGAGTTTGGAAGGAATCCTACAGCACCTGGGCCTGTTGTGGTGAGCGGGCACTTTCCCAGACCAATAGAATACACTGTTTGCTGGTGAGACTTGTAGTTCCACGGAGGTGGTTCTGCTTATTTATTATCTGTGCACAGTGGAACTCTGGGGTTTATTACAACCCATGCTATAGAGGTGGTACTGTATTACCCACACAGTTCACAAGGAAAAGTTACAGGAGTGTTGTTTGTTCATCACCACCAAAGGAATAGTTCCTAGTACACTTATCATGCTAAAGTCTGTTCTTTATGTTTTTCTCATGTGGATTACAAATAACTGCAGTTCAAATCAAAGGGCTAGCTGAAGAATAATTGAAGATAAAGAACTCTTGCCACCCTCAACAAAACATCAGGGTGTAACCATACTTTATGTACATTAAATTGCAGTCTAGGGGGAGCCCTAGAGTATAGGATTCAGTATTATACTGCATTATCCTGTTGAATGTGAATGTAATATATTTGGGTCTGTTGTGTGCATTGAGGCTGTAGTGGGAAGGTGCTTAATATAAGTGTGTTACAATATTGAGCATTTGTCCCACTGCGCACCTTCCTGCACATACCCTCCATAACAATCATTGAATTCTTGTTTCATGTATGTATTGATTGTTTTCTATTGTCAATCCTTATACCTGAATTACCACAGTGTTTATTGTGCTAAGCATCTTCTTAGTAAATTTCCTAAGTTGTTAATAGACAACTTGTGTGAGATTCATTACTACAACTGGCGATGTGACTGGTTCCAAGGTTATGGTAAATATACTGTGTAGAGTACCATTATTGTGTTTCTCTTTACTACTTGGTCTCAGACTAATATTACCACCTAGGTGTGCCAGGGGGGTTGAGACTGTCCTTGGGGTTGAAAGGCAGGGTACAGGATTTATTTCCATTGCAAAACCCTTGAGTTCCTCTATACCTGTTTTGGATTTGTATTATTTTATATATAGCGTATTATATAGTCTTTTTTATTATAAAGCAACACTTTGCAAGTGCAAAGTAAGTTGTTAGGGCAGATCACCCTTATTTGACATGATGCGGCTTGGATTTATATAATAATCAAAATGAAGCTCTTATTTGAAAGATAGCTTCTCCATCTGTTGCTTATACATTCTGTTCACTCCCTCACTGCTCCATTGACCAGCCCCAGTTTATAAATGCACATGTTCACTCAAAGTTAAGATATCATTGCTTTTATTCTCCTAGTTAAATTCTCAGGCTTGTGGTATGATATAAAGAAGAGCCTACCCTCTTGTATCAAGCAGCCATGTCTCAAAACTCTACCATTGAAAGGACTACGTTCCTTTGGTAAAGTTCCTTTCTGTAGGGCAACCAAACTCATGGTGCCCTCCAGTAGTAAAAGATGCATCCAAAAAGGAGAAAGCTGCAGAGAAGAGGAAACCATATGATATAGGAATGTTTAAACAACAATAGTACAGGAACTGAAAACAACATAGAAAAAAAGCATCAAATGTAGAAGAAAAATATGGACTGGATTAAAAAATACCAACAATTGTAGAACCAGCAGGCCAAATGTTGTAAATGAAAAGAAAGGCAGTCAAAGAAGAATAATACAATGAAGAATATCATACGGAATTGGGAACGCAATTTCATATTTGGTGGTCATGTCCAAAAGCTCAAATATTGTGGAAGGGAATATTTAATATTGCATCTAAACTCCTCGATAAGAAAGTTAATCTAGATCCTGCTACAGCATTGATCAACTTGAAACCTGAAAATATAACACATAATCAATTTAAACTGCTAGTGCAACTCTTTACAGCAGCTAAACAAACGTTAGCAAGGGCCTGGAAATCTTCTAACTTGGTCGAAAAGGAAGCATTGAATAGGATGAATAATACTATAACACATGCCAAAATGTTAGCTATTGAAATGGACATGATCCCTTCATTTGAAAAAATGTGGAAGCCCTGGATTGCATATACCATGCCACCAACCTTTGACAACCAAGTACTACTGCCGTGGTAGATGGAATAAGGAAATGTACAACATTTATTCTCTAATTGCAGTATTGGCTCATGGCCTGACCTCGCGGACTCTTCCACTTCTCCACTCTTCTTTTTCTTTCTCCTTCCTTCTCTTATGTACTTTCTTTATGATTTTCATTATTTTTTGAAGTTTTAATTTTACTCACTTAATAGTCTTTTATATAGTCAAGTTTTATAAAAATTATTATTACTCCTATATTAATATACAATACCTTGAATTCTATACACTTACCATTTACAGCATCGTTATTTTGTACTTGACATTATTTATTTTCCTTTAGAATATACTACTAGATATTTATTTGTTTTCTTCTCTTTGTATATTAGTGTAAGTGAGCTTCTTTTACATGAATATATTATTTCTATAATATGTAATTTGTACAATGTATTGTCTTTTTTGAACTTTACAATAAAATATTTTGACAAGGAAGAATATCACACGGGGTAGAAAAATGTTGAAAAAAGGAATCAAGGGCAAACGTAGAGACATACAGCATAAGGAGAACCTAAAACAAATCTTAAAATTAACAAAAGGTAATGGGACGTTAGAAAAATAATAAATACAGGAAGAAAATGAGCAAAAGGATTAAGGAAATGTTATAGTTAATAATTGTCATTATAGTTTTTAATGTTGTAGATTTATTAATGTTATTAAGCATTTATATGAAGAGTTATAGAGTTACATTCCAGATTTAGAATTACACATGTACAAATATAAGGATATTTAAAACAGTGTTATATAGGCATATCAACAATTGGTTGTAAAGAATTGAATAATCACATCAATATCAACTGTTCAAACTTCCCATCTATTATGAGAGTAGTGTGCATCAATTAGAACCTTGCAATAGTTGAGAATATCCAGCAGTTTATATACTTAAGCTAAACAAATTAATTATCTTTCAGATTTTAAATATTACAAGAACTAACTGTGGTAAATTACTTTCATGGTAGAATGTTGAATCAGAGTTAGAGAAGGAAATACAGTAAAAAGAAAAAAGGATGGGTAACAAAGGCAAACCTGCCTCTGGGTTAAACAATACAAATGACCTTTAGATACTGCATTATTTAGAAAATAAGGTAGCGTCCTTGGGGTGTTATTATTTTAAAGAAAACATGGTTGCCATTAAGTCCCAATATTCTATAAATATAGTGGGAGGAAAGGAGGGTTCCTACATATGTTGTCATAACTGTTTGATGTTACCCCATATATATTTTGGACAAACTTTTTCCTTTGTACAGGGGAAGATGGAAATCAGATCATTATGGTACTAGTTTTACAGGAAATACTGTAGTAACACCAAGGAATCTAGAAAAAAAATGACTTAATGAGGACACACACGAGAACATATATATACAGTACAGGGCAACCTGAAGGAATAATTTACTAGACATGTGCACAACAAAAAAATTTGTTTATTTTCGTTTCGTTTTTTTCGTTTCCGTTGATTCGTAACGATTCGTACATTCGTAAGTCGTCGGTGTTCGGATTCGTAACGATTCGTACATTCCTAAGTTGTCGGTGTTCGTATTCGTAACGATTCGTAAGAGTTATTTTTTCGTTAGTTTAATTTTCGGACGCATTCGTATTTATTCGTACATTTGTAACATTCGTAATCGGAGCATAATTCATAATGTTATGTAATGTGTATGCTATTATTACACTTTAATAATTTACGAATCGAAAAAAAAAGTTACGAATCGAAAAAAAAGTTATGAATGTACAAATTTTTTTTGTTCAATAGAGACAAAGAAAATTACAAATCGAAAAAAAAAAAAAAAAGTTACGAATCGAAAAAAAAAGTTACGAATGTACGAATTTTTTTGTTCAATCCATTCGAAGCACGTTTAGCAGCACCATTGTAAGGGACACGGAAAATTACCAATTCAACAAAAAAAAAAGTTACGAATGTACGAATTTTTTCGTTCGTTTTCGTTTTTCAGATTTTCTTCATTAGTACATTCGTTGTTTCTAATTAGTTTTTTAGGATTTTCGTTGTTTTTCGGATTCGTACGATTTGAACGATTCGTTATTCGGATTCGTACGATTCGAACGATTCGTTCATTCTTACGAAAACGAACGAACGAAAAAAACGGAAAAAAACGGGAAAAAAACTAAACGAATTGCACATGTCTATAATTTACTATGAGTTAAGTACTAAAACAAGAGAATAATATTTCTACTGCTCATCCTAGAGTTTGCAATGAGAAAGATAACAGATAACCCTAAAGGCACCATAATAAATGGAACAGTACAGTGCATAGTGTATGCTTTTGATATGGTGGTAATAGGAAGAAATCATTACATTTTAAGTGAAAGAACTAGTGGAAGAAACAGAGAAAGTCAGTTTTAGGGTGAGTTTAACGAAGCAGAGTATATGACTGCATAAAGGAAAAATGCATTACAAAATTGTAAAGCAACCATGTGGTGGAGAGAATAGTAATAATTTTTCCCTGCTACCTGGACTGTGTGATAAATAAAGACAGCGTCTGTAATTCATCAAGCTGAAATAGCATTTTTGACACTATAAAGTGTGCTTATGTAGCATTTACCCCCCAGAAGAACTGCTGATGTATGAGTTCTCTCATTCGGGATGATAACAAACCTTCCAGCAATGCCACACCCTCTGACACACCAAGGCTGAAGAAGGAATATTTATTTGGGTGACACATCCAACAAAGCAACAAAAATGGCAACACCACTAAACATTCACCAGGTAAGGCAATATTCTCCAGTACAATAAAAACAATGTGTGAACAAGGAGTATCTTAACCGGTTCCCGACCAGCTCACGCAGATATACTGCGGCAGAATGGCTCACCTGGGCGAAACCCCATATGGGTACATCCTTCTCTTTATGGAGGAACTCGATGCGTGTGGCCGGTGGGCATCATCGCCGCCGACCACGCGTGGTCGCGTGCACGAGCGGTGGCACGAGGATTTGTGTGTGTAAACACACGAATTCCTGTGCTGTCAGGGAAGAGGAAATGTATCGTTTGTACCTACTAAGAAGGAAAAACTATATGTCTCCTCTCCTAGTCACTCCCATCCCCACACAGTTAGAACACACTGAGGGAACACACAGTTAACCCCTTGATCGCCCCTAGTGTTAACCCCTTCCCTGCCATTGACATTTACACAGTAATCAGTGAGATTACTGTAATTGTGACATAATGCTTTCATAGTTACAATGATGATTGCTGCAAATCATTGTGTGTATGCATGCCATACTTTCAGGTACTGAGTATGATGTAATCCATTTCCGATCCCACCTACTCTTGCTGAGCTATTGCTTTTGAACAAAGGAAGTAGAAATAACTGACAAAATTATAGTGACCCAAATTAAAAAAAAAACACCTTTTTTAGAAAATAGAAAATATTGAGTAAACAGTGTATTCTTGAAAAATGCATAATCATTGCATAACCACTTCAGGTCTCTACAAAACGCCTTCTCTTCTATCCCTTTTCATAGATGTCAGAAAAATAACACCTAAAAATCAAATCATCTATCACCTTAGAACACATTTATATTTCAGCAGTTACTTGTTAATTTTAAATTACAATATGATTGAATTTCTTACTCCTTAAATTAATAAAATTGAATATATATATATATATATATATATATATATTGTGTATATACAGTATCTGACAAAAGTGAGTACACCCCTTACATTTTTGTAAATATTTTACTATATCTTTTCATGTGACAACACTGAAGAAATTACACTTTGCTACAATGTAAAGTAGTGAGTTTACAGCTTGTATAACAGTGTAAATTAGCTGTCCCCTCAAAATAACTCAACACGCAGTCATTAATGTCTAAACCGCTGGCAACAAAAGTGAGTAGACCCCTAGGTAAAAATGTCCAGATTGGACCCAATTAGTAATTTTTCCTCCCCAGTGTCATGTGACTAGTTAGTGTTATAAGATCTCAGGTGTGAATGGGGAGCAGGAGTGTTAAATTTGGTGTTATCGCTCTCACTCTCTCAAACTGGTCATTGGAATTTCCACATGGCACCTCATGGCAAAGAACTCTCTGAGGATCTGAAAAAAATAATTGTTGCTCTACATAAAGATGGCTAAGGCCCCTTTCACACAGGGCTGTCCATCTTTAGTACTCCGCTTGCTCAGCGGGGATCGCTCTGTTCATCTCTGCTGAGCCAGCAGATGACAAGTCCGTCTCTGCACTCTGTGCAGGGACGGATCTGTCAGAGAGTCCGGCGGACCTGGCGGACCTAGAAATAAGACTGGCTTCAAATTTGTCTGCCGGTCTCGGTCAAAAAATCCGGTCGTCTGTGTGCTAGTCCGTTGGACTAAAACCAACGCTAGGGCAGCTATTGGCTACTGGCTATGAACTTCCTTATTCATACTTCATCACGTTCGAATCCATCTGACTTTTGGAGTGGTGGTGTGTGGCCAAGTCCGTTCACTTGAAAGTCTGGGGGACCTCAGCTGCAAAGTCCGTTGGATTGTCCGCCGGAAAGTCCAATTGTGTGTATGCGGCATCCCAGTGTGCATCTCAAAGTTTTCAGATCTGAATGGAGCAAACAATTGACGTGAAAGTATAGGCTAAAATAAGTCTGCCTAAAATGTATTTAATCTTGATAGCATTAACCTAGTTGCTGCAATGCACTTGTAGTGCACTTGCAGTGCACTTGTAGTGCAAAGTGTATTTGCCTTTAGTAAATAAACCCCCCAGTGTTGTGTCCCCTCATAAGACTGATCTAATCCTCATTAAAATACAATGCATGACAGCGGTGTTCTAAATGTTTTACCCTTTGTTAAGACACATGGGGGTTGATTTACTAAAGGCAAATCCACTTTGCACTACAAGTGCACTGCAAGTGCATTTGAAAGTGCACTTGTAAGTGCAGTCGCTGTAGATCGCTGTAGACCTCTGAGGAGTTCCTGAGCACAGCCAACTGGACCAGTGTGTGGATGGACCTGAGGACCCAAGAATGCTGGAAGTTTCCTGTGTTCCAGCCATCAGCCATCGGTCATCTGAAGGAGCGGTGCGGTGTGACGGCGCTGGCTTTGGATCAGACCGAGATCACAAGGAAAGGAGTTTGGAAGGAATCCTACAGCACCTGGGCCTGTTGTGGTGAGCGGGCACTTTCCCAGACCAATAGAATACACTGTTTGCTGGTGAGACTTGTAGTTCCAAGGAGGTGGTTCTGCTTATTTATTATCTGTGCAGAGTGGAACTCTGGGGTTTATTACAACCCATGCTATAGAGGTGGTACTGTATTACCCACACAGTTCACAAGGAAAAGTTACAGGAGTGTTGTTTGTTCATCACCACCAAAGGAATAGTTCCTAGTACACTCATCATGCTAAAGTCTGTTCTTTATGTTTTTCTCATGTGGATTACAAATAACTGCAGTTCAAATTAAAGGGCTAGCTGAAGTATAATTGAAGATAAAGAACTCTTGCCATCCTCAACAAAACATCAGGGTGTAACCATACTTTATGAACATTAAATTGCAGTCTAGGGGAGCCCTAGAGTATAGGATTCAGTATTATACTGCATTATCCTGTTGAATGTGAATGTAATATATTTGGGTCTGTTGTGTGCATTGAGGCTGTAGTGGGAAGGTGCTTAATATAAGTGTGTTACAATATTGAGCATTTGTCCCACTGTGCACCTTCCTGCACATACCCTCCATGACAATCATTGAATTCTTGTTTCATGTATGTATTGATTGTTTTCTATTGTCATTCCTTATACCTGAATTACCACAGTGTTTATTGTGCTAAGCATCTTCTTAGTAAATTTCCTAAGTTGTTAATAGACAACTTGTATGAGATTCATTACTACAACTGGCGAAGTGACTGGTTCCAAGGTTATGGTAAATATACTGTGTAGAGTACCATTATTGTGTTTCTCTTTACTACTTGGTCTCAGACTAATATTACCACCTAGGTGTGCCAGGGGGGTTGAGACTGTCCTTGGGGTTGAAAGGCAGGGTACAGGATTTATTTCCATTGCAAAACCCTTGAGTTCCTCTATACCTGTTTTGGATTTGTATTATTTTATATATAGCGTATTATATAGTCTTTTTTATTATAAAGCAACACTTTGCAAGTGCAAAGTAAGTTGTTAGGGCAGATCAGCCTTATTTGACATGATGCGGCTTGGATTTATATAATAATCAAAATGAAGCTCTTATTTGAAAGATAGCTTCTCCATCTGTTGCTTATACATTCTGTTCACTCCCTCACTGCTCCATTGACCAGCCCCAGTTTATAAATGCACATGTTCACTCAAAGTTAAGATATCATTGCTTTTATTCTCCTAGTTAAATTCTCAGGCTTGTGGTATGATATAAAGAAGAGCCTACCCTCTTGTATCAAGCAGCCATATCTCAAAACTCTACCATTGAAAGGACTACGTTACTTTGGTAAAGTTCCTTTCTGTAGGGCAACCAAACTCATGGTGCCCTCCAGTAGTAAAAGATGCATCCACAAAAAGGAGAATGCTGCAGAGAAGAGGAAACCATATGATATAGGAATGTTTAAACAACAATAGTACAGGAACTGAAAACATAGAAAAAAAGCATCAAATGTAGAAGAAAAATATGGACTGGATTAAAAAATACCAACAATTGTAGAACCAGCAGGCCAAATGTTGTAAATGAAAAGAAAGGCAGTCAAAGAAGAATAATACAATGAAGAATATCATACGGAATTGGGAACGCAATTTCATATTTGGTGGTCATGTCCAAAAGCTCAAATATTTTGGAAGGGAATATTTAATATTGCATCTAAACTCCTCGATAAGAAAGTTAATCTAGATCCTGCTACAGCATTGATCAACTTGAAACCTAAAAATATAACACATAATCAATTTAAACTGCTAGTGCAACTCTTTACAGCAGCTAAACAAACGTTAGCAAGAGCCTGGAAATCTTCTAACTTGGTCGAAAAGGAAGCATTGAATAGGATGAATAATACTATGACACATGCCAAAATGTTAGCTATTGAAATGGACATGATCCCTCAATTTGAAAAAATGTGGAAGCCCTGGATTGCATATACCATGCCACCAACCTTTGACAACCAAGTACTACTGCCGTGGTAGATGGAATAAGGAAATGTACAACATTTATTCTCTAATTGCAGTATTAGCCCATGGCCTGACCTCGCGGACTCTTCCACTTCTCCACTCTTCTTTCTCTACTTTTTCTTTCTCCTTCCTTCTCTTATGTACTTTCTTTATAATTTTCATAATTTTTTGAAGTTTTAATTTTACTCACTTAATAGTCTTTTATATAGTCAAGAGTTTTATAAAAATTATTATTACTCCTATATTAATATACAATACCTTGAATTCTATACACTTACCATTTACAGCATCGTTATTTTGTACTTGACATTATTTATTTTCCTTTAGAATATACTACTAGATATTTATTTGTTTCCTTCTCTTTGTATATTAGTGTAAGCGAGCTTCTTTTACATGAATATATTATTTCTATAATATGTAATTTGTACAATGTATTGTCTTTTTTGAACTTTACAATAAAATATTTTGACAAGGAAGAATATCACACGGGGTAGAAAAATGTTGAAAAAAGGAATTAAGGGCAAACGTAGAGACATACAGCATAAGGAGAACCTAAAACAAATCTTAAAATTAACAAAATGTAATGGGA
Organism: Lithobates sylvaticus; assembly: GCA_028564925.1. Lineage (NCBI taxonomy): Eukaryota > Metazoa > Chordata > Amphibia > Anura > Ranidae > Lithobates > Lithobates sylvaticus. The sequence continues at coordinate 185,668,355 of CM053026.1, read as the reverse complement.
CGTTAGAAAAATTATAAATACAGGAAGAAAATGAGCAAAAGGATTAAGGAAATGTTATAGTTAATAATTGTCATTATAATTTTTAATGTTTTAGATTTATTAATGTTATAAAGCATTTATATGAAGAGTTATAGAGTTACATTCCAGATTTAGAATTACACATGTACAAATATAAGGATATTTAAAACAGTGTTATATAGGCATATCAACAATTGGTTGTAAAGAATTGAAAAAATCACATCAATATCAACTGTTCAAACTTCCCATCTATTATGAGAGTAGTGTGCATCAATTAGAACCTTGCAATAGTTGAGAATATCCAGCAGTTTATATACTTAAGCTAAACAAATGAATTATCTTTCAGATTGTAAATATTACAAGAACTAACTGTGGTAAATTACTTTCATGGTAGAATGTTGAATCAGAGTTAGAGAAGGAAATACAGTAAAAAGAAAAAAGGATGGGTAACAAAGGCAAACCTGCCTCTGGGTTAAACAATACAAATGACCTTTAGATACTGCATTATTTAGAAAATAAGGTAGCGTCCTTGGGGTGTTATTATTTTCCAGAAAACATGGTTGCCATTAAGTCCCAATATTCTATAAATATAGTGGGAGGAAAGGAGGGTTCCTACATATGTTGTCATAACTGTTTGATGTTACCCCATATATATTTTGGACAAACTTTTTCCTTTGTACAGGGGAAGATGGAAATCAGATCATTATGGTACTAGTTTTACAGGAAATACTGTAGTAACACCAAGGAATCTGGAAAAAAATTGATTTAATGAGGACACACACAGGAACATATATATACAGTACAGGGCAACCTGAAGGAATAATTTACTATGAGTTAAGTACTAAAACAAGAGAATAATATTTCTAGTGCTCATCCTAGAGTTTGCAATGAGAAAGATAACAGATAACCCTAAAGGCACCATAATAAATGGAACAGTACAATGCATAGTGTATGCTTTTGATAGTGTGGTATAGGAAGAAATCATTACTTTTTAAGTGAAAGAACTAGTGGAAGAAACAGAGAAAGTCAGTTTTAGGGTGAGTTTAAGGAAGCAGAGTATATGACTGCATAAAGGAAAAATGCATTACAAAATTGTAAAGCAACCATGTGGTGGAGAGAATAGTAATAATTTTTTCCCTGCTACCTGGACTGTGTGATAAATAAAGACAGCGGCTGTAATTCATCAAGCTGAAATAGCATTTTTGACACTATAAAGTGTGCTTATGTAGCATTTACCCCCCAGAAGAACTGCTGATGTATGAGTTCTCTCATTCGGGATGATAACAAACCTTCCAGCAATGCCACACCCTCTGACACACCAAGGCTGAAGAAGGAATATTTATTTGGGTGACACATCCAACAAAGCAACAAAAATGGCAACACCACTAAACATTCACCAGCTAAGGCAATATTCTCCAGTACAATAAAAACAATGTGTGAACAATGAGTATCTTAACCGGTTCCCGACCAGCTCACGCAGATATACTGCGGCAGAATGGCTCCCCTAGTGTTAACCCCTTGCCCTGCCAGTGACATTTACACAGTGCATTTTTATAGCACTGATCTCTGTATAATTGTCAATGGTCCCCAAAAAGTGTGATGACTTGTCGGTTGTTAAGGAACGCGGTGGCCAGCTTCCAGGCCCTTTGCTTAGCAACCAGCTATACACTGTGGAAATAAAAACCGCAAAGCTTACATCTTAATCAGCAGCATATGCTGATAATAGGCAAATGCCTAAAAACCAATGCCACATGAGCATGGTTGTTACCATAATATTAATGCCTCAAATGCAAAACATTATTGTAAAGAATTAAAAGAATCAAACATTAGTACATGGATTTCCTATGTATGATTGTGGTCAGCTCAGTAGCGTAGTAGTGTGCCCTCCTATCTTTAAAAGTTCAAGCCACGTGTTCGAATCCCACCGATGGTATCACCGGCTTAAAACTTGCATTGTACTCCGCAGCATATTCCAGAAATCACACACTAGGTAATGTTCAGGGTGCTAGTTTTATTTGCTTATGTACTGGAAAAATCAACACAGCTACCTTAGGTGGGTGGTAAGTTGGCTGGGATTTGAACTCATACTTTGTAGACATCAGTGCACACCACCAGTTTTTGACAAGTCCTTTATCAAAAATGTCTTTCTTTCTCCGCTTCTTCCTCTGGTCTTCTCCTTCCCCCACTTCTTCATACGGTCTTCTCCTTCTACCTCCGGTCTTCCTCTGGCTTCTTCTTATCCCCGCTTCTTCCTCCGGTCTACTCCTTCCCCCGTTTCTTCCTACGGTCTTCTCCTTCTACCTCCGGTCTTTCTCTGGCTTCTTCTTCCCTCACTTCTTCCTCAAGGCCTTCTTCTTCTCCCGCTTCTTCCTCCGGTCTTCTTCTTCTTCCTCCGCCTCCACTGCTGCCAGCGACCCACTGAAGATACAAAAATAACCCTGTGGCCCGCCGATCTGTCTGCTTCCATGGCGCAAATTCATATATAACTATGGGGCCTGGCCACCGGATGGCATAATCCGGAGACCCCGTCCCTTGTGACAACACGGACCCATCATGCCCCGGTGGTGAAGTCACAAGGGGCAGGGTCTCCGAATGATGTCATCCACCCCATCACAGAATCAGAGGAGGTTCTTTTTAAACATTTTCAGTGGGTTGGCGGTGGGGGAAGAATAAGAAGACCAGGGGACGAAGCGGGGGAAGAAGAAGCCAGAGGAATACTGGAGGAAGAAGGAGAAGACCGGAGGAAGAAGGAGACAACTGGAGGAAGAAGGAGAAGACTGGAGAAAGACGCGGGGGAAGGAGAAGACTGGAGAAATAAGGAGAAGACTGGAGGAAGAAGGAGAAGACCGGGGTAAGAAGTAGGGGAAAAAAGAAGACATTTTTAGTAAAGGAATTGTCAAAAACTTTCTTTTGTGGTTTTTACTTTATTACACTTTTCTTGGTGAATGGGTAGTACCCCATACTCATTCACATAGAGGGGCAGGATCTAGGGGCCCCCTTGTTAAAGGGGGCTTCCTTATTCCGATAAGCTCCCCACCGGCAGACCCCGAGAACCACCGGCCAAGGTTGTCGGGAAGAGGCCCTTGTCCTCATCAACATGGGACAAGGTGCTTTGGGGGGACCCCAAAGCACCCTCCCCATGTTGAGGGCATGCGGCCTGGTATGGTTCAGGAGGGGGGCTCGGATAAGGGTCTGGTATGAAATTTGGGGGACCTCACGCCACTTTTTTTAATATTGCCATTGAGTTCCCCTTAAAATCTGTCAGACCCTAAGGGTCTGGGATGGATTTTATGGGGGCCCCACGCCAATTTTTTGGAAAAATTTGGCATTGAGTTCCCCTTAAACTTAAGTGCCCCCCCTTTCCTGAACCCAGACTGCATGCTTGGATAAGGTTCTGGTACCATTTTTTTACATTTTGGCGTTGGGTTCCCCTTAAAATCCATACTATGTACTGGGGGGGACCCCATGCTTTTTTTTTTTACATATATATTGCCAGGAGCCTGCAATACTTTACAGCCGTGAGCAAGTTTAAAAACATTTTTTTTTCCTTTAGAAATATCATTATTGCTGCGGCATGTACTACACATCGCACATATGTGCCACTTTACAGGCAGACTAAGGGGACCCCCCAGGTACGATATTTAAAGGAATATTTTATTTTTATTGTTTCACTTTAACCACTTCAGCCCCGGAAGAATTTACCCCCTTCCTGACCAGAGCACCTTTTGTGATATGGCACTGCGTTGTTTAACTGACAATTGTGCGGTCGTGTGACGTTGCACCCAAACAAAATATACGTCCTTTTTCTCCCACAAATAGAGCTTTCTTTTGGTGGTATTTGTTCACCTCTGCGTTTTTTATTTATTGCACTATGAACAAAAAAAGAGCAACAATTTTGAAAAAAAAAAAAAGCAATATTATGTTAGTTTTTGCTATAATAAATATCACAAAAAATATACAAAAAAAAACTAATTTCTTTCTCAGTTTAGGCTGATATGTATTCTTCTACATATTTTTGGTAAAAAAAAAAAATGCAGTAAGCATATATTGATTGGTTTGCACAAAAGTTATAGCGTCTACAGAATAGGGGATAGATTTATGGCATTTTTATTTAAAAAAAGTTTTTGTTTTTTTAGTAATGGCGGCGATCTGTAATTATTATCGTGACTGCGACATTATGGCCGACATATCAGACACTTTTGACCCTATTTTGGGACCATTCTCATTTATACAGCGATCAGTGCTATAAAAATGCACTGATTACTGTGTAAATGACACTGGCAGGGAAGGGGTTAAACACTAGGGGGTGATCAAGGGGTTAAGTGTGTCCTAGGGAGTGATTCTAACTGTAGGGGGATGTCCGATGACAGGAAGCAGTAGATCTCTGTCATGTTGCTAGGAAGAACAGGGAAATGCCTTGTTTACATCTCCCCGTTCTGCCACTCCGTGTCACAATCGCGGGACACTGGCGGACATCGAGTCATGCGGGCATGGTCACGGAGTATGCTGCAGATGCGTGCCCACAATGCCGCATTTTAAAGGGGACGTACAGGTACGCCCATTTGTGCAGCCGTGCCATTGTGCCGACGTACATCGTCATGCGCTGGTAGTCAATCGGTTAAGCATCATTAAAATCACTGCTCTTGAAAAAACATTTGGTTTTTTTGTTTTACATTTTGTTAAATTGATACATGTCCCCCAGGGCAGTACCCAGACCTCCATACCCCTTTTATGGCCAATTACTTGCATACAAGTCTTCAAAATGGGCACTTTTGATTTTTCCTGTTCGACTCACATTTACTTCAATGGGGTTCGCAATTTGCACTTGCAGATCTGTGGAATCACCGATTAGCGCTGATTTCGAATTTACTAAAATGTTTGCCGCTAATAAAGTAAGTTTTCAGGCAAATGTTCACCTAGTTGAACTCGTAATTACCTGAAATCGGTGCTATTACATGTAGAGCGTCAGTAATCCCCGGAACTCTTAGTAAATGACCCCCACTGTCTTATTTATAGCCGTCACATTAAGTACTTTAAAGTGTCTCTGTTAATAAAATAGGAATAAACCTCTTATTTTTTTGGAAGTGTGATGGCATGAAACATGTGAATAGCTTCTGTTATAAGAAGGCTTTACTGTGTTATGAATATGCACAGTAGAGGGTTTTTTGGTCCCTTTTATTCCATCTCACCATAACTTTCTGGGTTATACTTTTTCACTAAATTATAAATGTAATCACAAGTGTCCCCTGCAAATAAGAGCTCATTCTGTTGCCATTCCTGCCAATGTCTGCTCTGCGGTAAAAAGAGAAACCACCATCCAAAGAATCTTATGAATTTGACACTTATGCCGCGTACACACGACCGGACTTTTCGACAGACTAGTTTTGACTAGACTACTTTCGGTGGAGTTCCAACGGACTTTCCGAATATACGGACTTGGACACACACAATCACACCAAAGTCCGACGGATTTGAACGTGATGACGTACGACTGGACTAGAATAAGAAAGTTCATAGCCAGTAGCCAATAGCTGCCCTAGCATTGTTTTTTGTCCGTCGGACTAGCATACACACGAACGGACTTCTCGATAGGAACTGGGTCCAGCGGAGTTCCAGCTGAAAAATTTGAAACATGTTCTATTTCTAAAGTCCATCAGATTTTTGGACAGCAAAGGTCCGATGGAGCCCACACACGATCTAATTGTCCGACGGATTCGTTCCGTCTGACCTTTGCTGTCGAAAAAGTCCGGTCATGTGTACGCGGCATAACAAAAGACTAAGATGTCTGGTCCCTCATTGCACCCAGATATTCAATTTACCTGCCTCAATGCCACTACTGTATACTGTGTTGCCACAGCAGGGTCAGGGACTTTAAGAAGTCTTGGATCCTCAAGATATTTTAGGTGGTGTTTTTTCATTACAGTAGAGGTGGGCAGCACAGGCAATGGGTAAGGTGAGGATTATTTATCTTCACACAAGTGGACAATTTAGTTTACTTTTTTATTTTAGTGACAGAGGCATGCAAACATATGGAAAAGTGACCTACTGTATATTATGTGATAGTAGGAGATGCTGTCACTGCAAAATTAGTAGTTTGGGGGACACAGGGTGTGCACATTTGCTTGGTGCAAGACTGCAGTGCATAGATGTGGACTGGAGAAAACTGCTTTTGCAGCCTTCTCCAGGTTTTAGTATTCCGGCATGGGGCTCTGTAGTTTGGAGATTCCATAGTGTCTTGGGTGGGATGGGATCTCCAACCCTGTGTCCAAATTTTGTAGATGACCAGCAGGGTGTGTGCTCAGATAAGCACAGCCCTTATAATGAGGGTATGGGAAGACCTCAAGGCTCCCAGTTGGAGGCTGCTCCACCACAAGAGAGATAGGAGGTCTCCAGGAGTCACAGGGGCTGCAGGAGGCAGCCAGAGCAGAGCAAGAAGCAGTTAACGGCCTGAGGACTAAGGTCAGAGCGGAGCTGTGGGCACTAAAGTAAAGCCATCCACAATGAAGAATCCTGTGGTCTGCATGACCAGGATAAAGAGCAGAGGTTCTGCTAAAGAGAGTCAGGTGGGCTAGCATTTTCCGTTGTGTGTATTTCCTGGGAAGAACCCCTGCGTGGGAAACCTTTTTTTTGCCTTTTTAATAAAAATGGGCTACCATGCCCTAAAATATTGTTCCTAACTGGCTTGAATCACTGACAAAAGTATCTACCATGAGAGCTAATGGTCCCCTATGTTACAATACTAATATACAGCACGTGTAACATTTTATATATTTTCATTATTTTGAAATTAGTGTCCCTTTAAAACCACTTAATAGGTTGTGGCAAAAGTAACTATGATGCACCAATCAATAGGGAACCTTGTGTTTACACATGGTTGTGATTTGTCATCCTTATGCATGTTATAGAATAATATTCATAGCACAACACATAACATTTTCCCTTAATAAGCAAATATAAAGGTTTATTTAGGGTATGTAAGGTAAAGAAAATATGTATCGTACAATAGTACTTTTCTGCTAAGCTGTATGAATCTAAAATATGAAAAATATGAGCAATGTAAAATGTAATATGGTTTGGAGAGACTTTCCTCTTTTATTAGGATTTTGCTGATAACCAGCATTGGATTATGCTCAGTTGGTGCAAGAATCTGCTATTCATCATCCTGGCAGAGCAGGGCAGGCCAAGCTGTTTCAGTATAAGCACTGACAGGTATAAAAATTCAAGTAGCAAAACATCTGAGTCCATATTAGTGCCACATTCCATGTTCAGTTAGAGTTTTTTTTTCTGAACTCAAAACACAGCCAACAGCATAGCTCCATGCTGATGCACTTGATACATTTTTGCATCCTGCTCATCTGTGATGTCTGAACTAAGTGGTAAAATAGCGGTTTCTGAAAACCGACATGATATTTTATCATCTGCATCAATGCTGCTGGGGACGTTCAATCGACCTTCTGTACTGTGTTTCATATCAAAGGCCCTTGGGGCTTCAAGATACTCTTTTATTCTAAAATACTCAGTATTACATCTCATCAGTGTGCATATCTGAGCAATATTCAGACTGCACATTGCTGGGTATTGTGTCAGGACCTTCAGTGAGACGAAATGCAGTCTGACACATGGGTTATTTCTTCTGGCCCTAGAAGAGGTCTTTGCATGGGATAAAAATTACATTAAAAAGGCTACATGCCAGAAAAAAATATATATGTATATATACACATTATATTTTTTACTATCCCCAAATTGGTAACCATTCACAATGTTTTACATTAGTAAACCAAATGTTTTGCATTATGGCTGAGATCGCTAACCTAAAGCAGCTAAGCTTGAGAAAGGGTAATTACTGAGTGTGAATGTAAAATACAGAATGGGAGGGTTAAAATAAAAACAACAACAGTTTTGGGTCAATTGTATTACCTTCAAAATGTATTTGAAATTAGATTTTTAATATAAAATGTTTATTTTACAAATTAACACGTAATACAGTCTGCACCCACGACAGAGAGCATTATGTTTTTTCTAAAGGGAGGACATACTGTAGCCAAAGGAAGCTGTTTGCTTCTAGAATGCCTGTGTCTAATTGAAAGCCTCTATACCATACGGTATACCAAACTTTTTTATTTATTTTTAAATGATACACATGGAAATATTTGAAATTATACATTTATTTTTTTTAGACTTTTCACATTTAAAAAAAAAAATGAAAAAAGTCTAGAGCTCTCTCAGCTGGGGGGCAATATAAATATCATATACAGACAACTAAAAATGGCCAGATTACAGTGTTTTTTGGGCACAGGGCACAACTTTTGATACAGGTAGGCAGGAAAGCATTACAGGTGTATGTACAAAAAGAACTACAGTGCCTTGCAAAAGTATTCACCCGTCTTGGCATTTTTCGCGTTTTGTTGCCTCACAAACTGGAATTAACATGGATTGTTTGAGGATTTGCATCATTTAATTTACAGAACATGACCACAACTTTGAAGATGTTTTTTTTTATTATTGTGAAGCAAACAACAAATAGGACAAAATGTGCATAACTATTCACCCCCCTAAAATCAATACTTTGTAGAGCCACCTTTTGTGGCCATCACAGCTCCAAGTCATTTTTGATAAGTCTCACATCTTACCACTGGGATTTTTGCCCATTCCTCCTTGCAAAACTGCTGCAGCTCCTTCAAGTTGGATGGTTTGTGCTTGTGAACAGCAATCTTTAAGTCTGACCACAGATTTTCTATTGGATTGAGGTCTGGGCTTTGACTAGGCCATTCCAACACATTTACATGTTTCCCATTAAACCACTCAAGTGTTGCTTTAGCAGTGTGTTTGGGGTCATTGTCCTGCTGGAAGGTGAACCTCCGTCCTAGCCTCAAATCCCACACAGAATGGTACAGGTTTTGCTCAAGAATATCCCTGTATTTAGCACCATCCATCTTTCCCTCAACTATGACCAGTTTCCCAGTCCCGACTGCTGAAAAACATCCCCACATGGTGTTCTCATCAGACCAGAGCACCTTCCTCCATACATTTTGGGAGTCTCCCACATGCCTTTTCGCAAACTCAAAACGTGCCATTTAGTTTTTTGCTAAAAGTAATGGCTTTCTTCTGGCCACTCTGCCATAAAGCCCAACTCTATGGAGCCTACGGCTTATTCTCATCCTATGTACAGATACTCCAGTCTCTGCTGTGGAACTCTGCAGCTCATCTGGGGTTACCTTAGGTCTCTGTGCTGCCTCTCTGATTAATGCCCTCCTTGCCCAGTCCATGAGTTTTGGTGTGTGGCCGTCTCTTGGCAGGTTTGCTGCTGTGCCATGTTCTTTCCATTTGGTTATGATAGATTTGATGGTGTTCCTAGAGATCATCAAAGATTTGGATATTTTTTTATAACCTAACCCTGACTTGTAATTCTCAACGTGTTTGGTTAGTGGTGCCTCTTGCTTAGGTGTTGCAGCCTCTGGGGCCTTTCAAAAAGGCGTTTATATGTAATGACAGATCATGTGACACTTAGATTGCACACAGGTGGACATTATTTCATAGTTATGTGACTTCTGAAGGTAATTGGATGCACCAGAGCTTTTATGGGCTTCATAAAAAAAGGGGGTGAATACATACACACATGCCAATCATCATTTTTTTATTTCTGAAAAATAGTTTTATGTATATATTTTTCAAATTTTACTTCACCAACTTAGACTATTGTGTTCTGATCCATTACATATAATTCAAATTAAATAAACTTTGAACTAAAGGCTGTAATGTAACAAAATAGGTAAAAAGCCAAGTGGGTGAATACTTTTGCAAGGCACTGTATAGGGATAGATTAAAACTGTCCAATTACAGCTTCTATGTCAGTACAAATGGCTGTTCATTTTTCACAGCTACTGAATAGCTATAGAAATACGTTTTCATTTTTTTTTTTTTTTTTTTTTTTTTTTTACAGCAGTGGGAACAAACTATTCCTGCCTATAGCCATGTCAAATTATTGCAGCTTTTTTTTTAGGGACAAAGGGGGTTATTTACGAAAGGCAAATCCACTTTGCACTACAAGTGCATTGCCAGTGCACTTGGAAATGCAATCGCTGTAGATCTGAGGGGGACATGCAAGGAAAAAAAAAAACAGCATTTTAGCTTGCACATGATTGGATGATAAAATCAGCTGAGCTTCCCCTCATTTCAGATCTTCCCCTCAGATCTACATCGAGTGCACTTGTCGTGCAAAGTGGATTTGCCTTTCGTAAATAACCCCCTCAGTCTGTCTTTCTCAAGTCCATCTAATAGACTTTATAATATATAGCTCCTCTGTGACCATCCAAGCAGGGCAAAAACTAATAATCTTCAGAAAACTTCAAATTAAGGAATTTATAAGGATTTATCTTGTTGCTAAAAGCTGACAACCTTTTGCATTTTATCCCCTCCCCCCCAAAAAAAAAAAATTATATCTAGAATATGGACAAAACCCCCAGGTTTTGCCCATAGTTTTCAGTATGACTAACTTAATCGTAAGAGCTGGGCAGACTGGTACTTGTGACTTGGGCCAATTTACTTTACATTATTACTTAGGTGTCAAAAAAATCCTATATTCGACTGGGCAAAAATATGAATAAAATGTTTTGTGTAAACAGATAACTGGGCAGCATGTATCCTGGAGTTCTAATAATAATCTCTATATATTTTCAGATCTAGCCTAGTTGTAAATTAAAGCTTGAAGCCTGCAAATCCCAGAATGCATTTATGAAAGAGCTACAAATCCCCTTTTGGTATTAGCATCTTTACAAATTTATTTTGGAGGCATAAATGGAAATGATGTTTGCTCAGGTTTCTATAACTGATTTATTAATAATCTCTGGGGTTAATAATTGTCTGTCTTTAAGTACACACAGTGGGATTTATAGGGCTAATATTTCTGCACAGTATTGAAAACACAACTCAGAAGCCATTGCAAGCACCTGAGTCTTAATCTAGGCATTGTAGACAGGAATTTCATTACTCTGGGTGATTGCAGCACACAGGCACTATCATAAAACTACATACATACATACACACACACACACACACACACACACACACACACACACACACACACAAGCTATTTACTGCAACCTACACTACAGGAGGGAATACAGATTAAAAAGAAGCATTGAAATCAACAATGCCAGGTGCCCTGTGACATTACTCTAAATAAAGCATATAGCAACAATTAAAAAAGACTGGAGTAACACAAACTCATCAAGTGCAATTTCTGTTTTGTAGTGTAGAATGATAAAAGCAATCACATAAATTTATTTTTATGTTTTGTGTTCTCCTTTCCTATGTACTTTTTATGCCAAAAGTCAATCGTTGAATTTAAAATGACAAATTATAATTTTTAGACATAAACAAACATGTTAATAAAGGTTGAAAAATGTATAGTGTAAAAGAGCTTTTAGGAACTGGATGCATTTGCGATAATGGTGGGGTTGAGCGTGGAAGGAATTTTCTTTTACAAAGCTATATTCTAGTCAAGGATAGATAGATAGATAGATAGATAGATAGATAGATAGATAGATAGATAGATAGATAGATAGATAGATAGATAGATAGATAGATAGATAGATAATGTATATACATTATATGAAATATTTTTAACAAGCATCTAACAAAACACTTATTTTTTTTTTTTTAATTCTTTATTTCAAATTTTCTTTAAAATGCATACATACTCATTCCCTCCACAACATATGGAGAAGAATTAACAACAAAAATAGAAAAAATATACAAACGCATTTCACTTTTTCACCCATTCCCCTCCCCCCCCCTTCCCGCCCCAGTCCCTGTCCTGCAGAAACGCATTGCATGGGTGCGGCCCCTGCCAGGGGTGAAACAATCCTTGTCCTCTCTACTTCATGATTTCTTCTGCGTATCTCCATGAGTCTTTGAAGAGTTCCCATCTTTCCCATTTCCCTTGACCCTCTTCTGCTATGTGAACTTCAGGAGTTTCTATTTTTTGATGATGGTTTATGCTGTTTATCCATTCTATTATACCCGGGCTCTCTAATTCCCGCCAGTGCCCTGAGATGAGGTTTTTTGCTTCATTTAGGAGTATCGGAGTTATTGAGGACTTATATTGTCTCATGGGCTTATCCGTCCCATGAAACAGCACTGTCCAGGGGTCATATGGTATGGTTTCTCCTGTAATTGTTTTCATTAAATCTAGTATATGTAACCAATATTTTTTGATCTTAGGACAATCCCACCAGATGTGGGACATCGTTCCCCTATTCCCACAACCTCGCCAACAATCCGCCGTTTTATCTTTTTGAAACTTGCTAAGCTTCACGGGGGTTAGGTACCAATCTGAGATGCATTTATAGTTAACTTCCAGTGTTTTAGTGTTCCAGCCCGACCGGTGCATTAAGTGATATATTTTTTTAATTCTATCTTTACTACAAGTGCTTCCCACTTCCCCTTCCCATCTCTTGACGCCTGGAGGTATCCACTCTATATCCGCTTGAGTAAGCACTCTATAGATTCGTGATATATTATTTCTAGTTGATGTTCTCAAACAAATTTTCTCTAACAGTGTAAGGTCATCTCCATTCCGAATTGGCTGTGGAAGACTATCCACAAAATGCTTAAGCTGCGCATACCTCCATGCGTCTATCGTCATCAGGTCTCTTTTATTTTTTAAATCGTGAAATGTGTCAATCTTTCCTAGCTTAGTAATATCTCGTAGCTGTGTCTCGCCATTTTTAATCCAGTTTCCCCATAATTTACTTCTACCCGGTGTAAAAAAAATATTGTCTTTTAGATATATTAGAGGTGAATTGTAGACCCATTTGTTTTTCCTATGTACTCTATCCCATTCCCTTAGTGTAACCTGAGTGATTTCATGTGTTCCTTCCCCCAGCTCTCTATATTTTGGGGGGTTCCAAATTATGTGACCTAATTGTGTATTGCTTAGTGCATTCTCAATATTAACCCATCTTTTGTTGAATCCCCCTTTAAACCACTCCATTGCTCTTGAGATAACTATGGCGCTGTAATAACTCTCGAAGTCCGGGCTAGCTAATCCTCCCTGTTCTTTGCCTTTAGAGAGTATGTTTTTCGCTATTCGGGGTTTTTTGTTAGACCAAACAAATTTAGAAATAATTCTATTTAAAGTTCTGAAAAAGGCTTGAGGGACTGAGAGTGGGAGCATCTGTATTTTATAGTTTACTTTTGGCACAATAACCATTTTAACCGCATTTATTTTCCCCAACCACGACAAAGGGCAGGGTGACATCCTTCTAATTTCTGTATTAACTTCGTCCAGCAGGGGAGGGAAGTTCAATTTATACATTTTTCTTAATGAGGACGCTAATTTAACTCCAAGATATTTAACCTCCGTCCTCCATGGAAAATGAAACTCTTGCGCCAGGCTCGCCGCTTCCGATTGCTTAATATTTATGTTTAGAATTTCTGACTTAGAAAAGTTGATTTTAAAATTGGATAGGGAACCATACATTTTCAGCGTACTTAGAAGATTAGGGAGGGTGGTCCTGGGCTGGGTAATAAAAAAAAGCACGTCATCGGCGTATGCCGCCATTTTGTGCTCCTCCCACCCGACCTGAATTCCCTTTACATCTATGGTGTTCCTAATAGTAGAGAGCAGAGGTTCAAGGGATAGCACAAACAGGAGGGGAGAGAGCGGGCAACCTTGTCGTGTGCCATTTCTCATGACAAGTGGTAGTGATAGCATTCCGTTAATCCTTACCCTCGCCTGGGGAAAATCATATAGGACCTTTACCCAGCTGATCATTTTCTTTCCGACACGCATAGCCTCTAATGTATTGATCATGTACCCCCAGTCGATCCTGTCAAACGCCTTTTCGGCGTCCAATGACAGGAACAGACTGGGGGTCTCCTCCTGTCTAGCCGCTTGTACCAATAACAAAGCCCTAGTCCCATTGTCCCTCCCCTCTCTTCCCGGGATAAACCCGACTTGGTCCGGGTGTACTAATTCTGTCATATGAAGCTTAAACCTATTTGCCAGGACTTTGGCGAACAATTTTGTGTCGATATTGAGAAGGGCAATGGGTCGGTAACTGGAACACTTTGTCCTGTCTTTACCCTCTTTTAAGATAACTGTAATAGACGCCATTAGCGCTTCCGTATTCATTGCTCCCCCCGCTCCCAGCCCATTCCAATATCTACACAGTCTTGGCACAAGTATCTCTTTAAACCGTTTGTAGTATGTTATCGAGTACCCATCAGGTCCCGGGCTCTTACCCATTGGGGTGGAGTTTATGGCCTCTATTATCTCCTCCTCTGCTATTGGTCTATCCATATTTTGGCTATCCTCGTCAGACAGGGATCTAAGACCACTATTTTTTAAGAAGTCCTGACTTAGGGTACAAGACCCCTCTTTGTTCTGTTCCTTTGACTTAACATTATAAAGCGCCTCGTAATACGTTCTGAACTCATTAGCAATGTCCTTGGTGGAATGGAGCATCTGGCCTGTTACATTTTGGATTTTCTCTATGTAATTGATTTCACGTTTCACACTTTAAACTATATTTACCAACAGGTAACAAAGAGACCAAAGAGGCAAATAAAAGAACATGATTGTTAGCTTTTATATATGCACTGTATTTAATAAACTTTTAGAATGGTATTTCAGTCAATATTATTATTTAATCTGAGAACTAGAACTAGTAAAAAGATAAATAGATTTGTGTGAGTAAAAACTTTCAGCAAATTCAACAAGTTCATTCTAGTTGAGTTAAATATTGTGAGGAAGCAGTGGTTTGCTTCATAAATTAAGTAAAGTTGTTCAATTAGCTGGTAATGAGTAGAAATTTGGGTTTGTGATTGAAAAGTGCTGACGCAGGGTGACACTGTGAATGCACCAGATACTAATGTGCCAACGTCCCAATAATGATTGTGAAGAAAGAGAGCTCTAGTATTTTGAACTTTAAAAGGCACATAGGTAGTAGGTCTAAAAAATGTAATAAGATTTATTTAACAAAGCAGCAAAAGATACAATTACATGTACAGACAATAAAAATGATACTGTTGGGACCCATACATAAACAGATCTGACATCCTACAGTAAGACTCGTGATAGAGTGTACAATACAAAACCATTATTTGGATGGTAGTCGTAATGAATTAATTAGAGGTATGTTGAGTCTTGTGGCAGTGGTGAGTCAGGCGTGTAGGTCCGGATTTTTTGGAATATTAGCTCGACATGTTCCACGCCGAAGATGACGCTTCTTCAGGAGCAATTAACTCGTAAGGTTGTAGATAGCACAGGTAAATATTGCCAGATTGCTGGTAAGCAACCAACAGACACTAGGTTTTTTGTAAGGAAACCACATACATCTATGTAGTGACGCCAAACACCTCTCTTATGAGGAATTGTCACAGAGGGTGTTAATTGGTTAGTGCATAATGTAGCTGGCAATCCAGTTAAAACAAAGGACAGATCCAAAGCAATTTGCATATAGATTTCAATCTCTAGTGAGAGAGAGCATGGGGCGTCAGGTCCCTTCCTAGTGCTGATCAGCACTGCTCCTACGGCCTAGTATACAGTATATATACTGTATACTAGACTCAAATAATTTATTAATACACTGCCTCCAAGCCACTAACTAACTGCCTAATCTAGCTCAAGTTAGCTCTAGCTCCATCCACTCCAACACACTACATACGGCCACTGTGTAAGCAGCCATATATAGTGTGGGGCGTGGACTTAGCCCCCTGAGCCATGATTGACTAAAGACATCCTGTCTTTGGCCAATCATCAGACCATGCAGGTCAGGTGCATGCTTTGGCCAATCATCAAACGTCAATGCACTGCGATCTTGTAATGCATTATGGGGCGTTCTGCGTCGGTGGAATTCGCAGAGAAAGACCCATTATGTTCCACCAAACGCCCAATGTTTGACTCGAACATTGGGACCATTTCTACAACTATTATGTAATGGTTTCGCTGAAAAGGAAGGCTGGTGCCAATTCATTCCTGCTGTGTGTGTCAATGTAGTTTGTGCGCTGCATTTTTGGCGTTTGTATTAATTTTGACTGTTTTAGTTTTATGATAATTCTGCCATTTAACTTTTTAGGGGTTTGGAGTGAGGACTTCTGAACACCAAAAACATTTGTCGTGGTTGTTATTAGCTTCATTTGTATTGCTGCCATGTAACTTTTTGGGGGTTTGGGGTGAGGACTTTTGTTTACCAAAAAGGTGCTTGTTATTAGCTTGATTTGTATCCCTGCTTTTCTAATGTGATTTTTTTAATGTGTCTAATTTTTTGTGTCCGACCCTTGTAGATTGTAAGCTCTTTTGAGCTGGACCCTTCTAACTATATTGTCAAATGATGCAGCATCATTTCCATGCCTTTTATGTTTTTTGGCCAATAATGTACCAAATGTTTATACGAATGTTGAAATAAAAAGTAGATTTTTTATTTTTTTTTGCTCTGTTTGACTTTTGCAGACTATAAATACATATTTTCTAAGTGCAAACTATTCCTACCCCTTCAAATCTGTATTAAATCTAGTTGCATTCAAAAATATCTGGTTGGGCACACATGCAGGTCCTTGAGCATAAAGTGTAATGGGGGTGTAACCCCCCTCCCCAAAAAAAAAACTAAAACAAACAAAAAAAAAGAATAATCCCTGCTCCAATGATGAATCTCAGGGCTCTATTAATTCTTTTCTGGACTAGATAAACCATGAAATATGTCAACTAAATGTGAATTCTCTCTAAGCACCAAATTAAGAAAAAAAACAAAAACTGTTTTTAAATATTTGGCGTGGGCCGCCCCCCCCCCCAAATTTATATCAGACCCTTTGGGTCTGGCATAGATTTTAAGGGGAACTCCATGCCCAAATAAAAAAAAAAATTGGCGTGGGGTCCCCCCACAATCCATACCAGACCCTTATCTGAGCATGCAGCCTGGAGGTCAGGAAAAGGGGGACAAGCGAGTGCCCCCCTCTTAAACCATACCAGGCCACATGCCTTCAACATGGGTAGGGTGCTTTGGGGTGCCCCCAAAGCAACTTGTCCCCATGTTGATGGGGAAAAGGGCCTCTTCCCAACAACCCTGGCCGGTGGTTGTTGGGATCTGCGGGCGGGGGGGCTTATCAGAATCTGAAAGCCCTCTTTAACAGGGGCACCCCCAGAAACCACCCCCTATGTGAATGGGTATCGGGTACATTGTACCCCTACCCATTCACCCAAAAAGTGTAAAAAATACAAACCACAAGAGAGAGTTTTTGACAAATCCTTCATTAAAAACAATAAAAAAAGTATCCCGTGATATACATCCATCATCAATCACGGCACCCAACGGACCCGAAAAATAACGAAAAAAACGCTTCGCTTCCATGGGAGGGCTCATGGAGGCGGAGCGTTTTTGATTTTTTTTCTATTTTTCGGGTCCGTTCGGTGACTTGATTGACGGTGTTTGTGGTTATTGCAGTTTTATACTTACCTTGGTGCATGCAGCATCTGTCCGATGCTGCACCTGTCCAGTGCTGCATCTGTCCCCCGGCATCCCTGCTCTGAGAGGCTGAGACAGCTATTAGACTCCCAGAGTTGGGATGATACGGTGCCTGTATTGATATTGGTGATGTCAGCAGAGAGCGGACTTCAGGAGTACAGGAGTACAAAACGAATTGAATTCCTGTGACCCATAGGAGAAGCCCAGCCAAATGAGCTCAGGCTGGACTTCTCCTTTAATAAAGGATTTGTCAAAAACTGTCTATTGTGGTTTGTATTTTTGACACTTTTTGGGTAAATGGGTAGGGATACGATGTACCCAATACCCATTCACATAGGGGGGGGCCGGGATCTGGGGCCCCCTTGTTAAGGGGGGCTTCCATATTCTGATAAGCCCCCCACCTGCAGACCGCGACAACCAATGGCCAGGGTTGTCGGGGAAGAGGCAAGGTGCTTTGGGGGAACCCATGTTGAGGGCATGTGTCCTGGTATGATTCAGGAGGGGGGCGCTTTCTCACCCCCCCTATTCTGACCTCCAGGCTGCATGCTCAGATAAGGGTCTGGTATGGACTTTTGGGGGGGCATGCCCATTTTTTTTAAACATTTTGGCGTGGAGTTCCACTTAAAATCGATGCCAGTCCCAAAGGGCCTAGTGTGGCTTTTGGGGGGGACCCTACGCCATTTTTTTTATTTTGGCATTGAGTTCTCCTTAAAATCTATACCAGACCCTAAGTACCTGGTATGGACTGGGGGGACCCCATGCCATTTTTTTCAATTTTTTTTCCCTAATAGCCAATGCCACATCAGCATTAGCATGGTTGTTTTCATAATAATGATGGCTCCTTTGCAAAACATTATTGTATAGAATTAAAAACATCAAACACTAGTAAATGTATTTTCTATGTATGATTGTGCTTGGTCCAATAGGCATTTAAGGACCCATGAGTTCAAATCCCACAGAGGGTATCCCCTACTAAAATATAGCATTGGCCTTAGCAGCATATGCTGAAAATAAGCGAATGCCAATTAGCCAATGTACTTTAGTTTGGTTGATTCTATTATATTAACTCTTCAAATACATGCAATGGTATGCAAGTATTCAATAATATTATGGTGTGAAATTCCAAACATCACACTAGTAAACGGGCATTTAAATTTTTTTGTTTGCACTTTTTAATTCGCTTGTGCACTGGAAAAAAAAAAACACAGCTGGGATTTGAACTCATAACTTGAGTGCTTTGGAGACATCGGAGCACACCACCAAGCCATTGTACTAAGTACACTGGACCTGCATAATAGTGTAGTATGATTAACCACTTCAGCCCCGAAAGAATTTACCCCCTTCTTGACCAGAGCACTTTTTGCGATTCAGCACTGCATCGCTTTAACTGACAATTGCGCAGTCGTGCAACATTGTACCAAAACAAAATTGACGTCTTTTTTCCCCACAAATAGAGCTTTCTTTTGGTGGTATTTGATAGCCTCTGCGGTTTTTATTTTTTGCGCTATAAACAAAAAAATAGCGACAATTTAAAAAAAAAATTATTATTTTTTACTTTTTGCTATAATAAATATCCCCCAAAAATATATAAAAACAATGTTTCCTCAGTTTAGGCCGATATGTATTCTTCTTCTACATATTTTTTGGTTTAAAAAAAAAAAATCGGAATAAGCGTATATTGATTGGTTTGTGCAAAAGTTATAGCGTCTACAAAATAGGGGATAGTTATATAGCATTTTTTTTTTTTACTACCCTGTTTCCCCGAAAATAAGACCTAGCGTGATTGTCGGTGAGGGCTGCAATATAAGCCCTACCCCCCAAATAAGCCCTACCCCGTTTCCCCGAAAAATAAGCCCTACCCTGAAAATAAGACCTACAAGGACTTTAACTAGGGCTTATTTGGAGGGTAGGGCTTATATTGCAGCCACTACGGATAATCACGCTAGGTCTTATTTTCGGGGAAACAGGGTAGTAATGGTGGCGATCTGCGATTTTTATCAAGACTGCGACATTATGGCGGACACATCAGACAATTTTGACACATTTTTGGAACCATTGGCATTAATACAGCGATCAGTGCAATTAAAAATTCATTGATTACAGGCATACCCCACTTTTAAGTACACAATGGGGTTTATTTACTAAAGCTGGAAAGTGCAAAATCAGGCTCACTTCTGCATAGAAACCAATGAGCTTCTAACCCCAGCTTGTTCAATTAAACTTTGGTAATAAAACTTGGAAGCTCAATGGTTTCTATGCAGAAGTGAGCCTGATTTTGCACTTTCCAGCTTTAGTAAATAAACCCCATTGTGTACTTAAAAGTAGGGGAATGCCTGTACTGTAAAAATGTCACTGGCAGTGAAGGGGTTAACACTAGGGGGGAGGGGTTAACTGTGTTCCCTGGGAGGTTATTCTAACTGAAGGGGGAGGGACTAACTACAGGAAGTGACAGATCGTGGTTCCTAGCTAATAGGAACACACGATCTGTCACTCCTGTCACACACTTGTCCCTGTTTTGTGTCTCCTGGTCACGATCGTCACCCCCGCTGTGCAGCAGGTGCACGCGCGCCTGCTATCCGGGCACCGCGAGATCACGTACAGTAACGGTCTGGAAGCAGTTAAAGAATGAACATAAATAATTACTGCTTCATAGTCAACTAAATAAAAAAAATAACATGAAAAAAATAACAAACAACAGATATGGAAGTGTAAATGTTCAATACATGTAACTTGTCAGAATAGCAGACATTACTCTGCAATACTTATTCATAACTGCATTGGTTAGCAAAAGAAAAAAATAGGAATACTAATTGCAATATACATCAATAGATACACATGAGGTAGAGCACATCTCACATAAAAATATTTTCTTCACATACATGGATCATGGTTGCAGTGCAGTGCTATATAATAACTTGGTAGCAATTGGCACCTGCAGATCCACGGAGACGCCGATCAGCGCCGATTCCGAATTTACTAAGGCATGTTCGCCGCTAATACGAATTTTCATTTCATAACATTTGCCTAATTGAACTCTTAATTGCCTGAAACAGGTGCTATTACATGTAGAGCGCCCAGTACTTCCCGGGAATCTTAGTAAATCAGCCCCATAGAATCAAATGTGGACTTTATCTACAGTAGAAACTAATACTGGTAAAAGAATATAAAATTATTCTTGTGAGACAGTAATGACAAAAGAAAGATTACTTGTCTACAAACAAAGTATGTATTATTTTGTTATATTATATAATACAAATGTATTGCCAAACAAACAGGCCCACAGTGAAAAGGTAAAACTTGTTCTGGTTCAAGGGTATACAGGTGAGAGGCTGAAGTGGTTAAGGTTTAATAAAAATGTTGTAATATACAGTATACACTGTTTCTCACCAGGGTTAGTATTTGTTCTCTCTAAAGCTAGAATTTCTTTAAAAGCTGATATGGTTAATTTCACGTTCAGTGAATATTTTTGTACCTGATCATTTCAAATGGACTCATTTTTCCACACTTATTTTTCCTCACATTTCTTTTATAGATGCTATTATTAAACATACTCTCATATTATCAGATATGCACATTGACAGATAATGTTTTTAATAAGACACAGCAGACAGTGTCTTAGCACAGTATTTCTTTATGGTATCTTTAAAGGGTAACTTCATTTTTGTGAAAAATTATAGCAAACAAAAAAAATATAGCACATACAATTGCTACACAAACCATATTGTATTTAATGTATTTAAAAATTACCTTTTCTTTTCAATTTGCAGCCGCTATCATATTCTGTAAAATTTAATGCAATATGCTGGCATTTTGGTGTGCAGAACTTCCCCAGAAATGTCATTTCCTGCTTGTGTGATTGGCCCACAAATTTTTCCAGAAGTCTGCACTAAGGCTGGGTTCACACTGCTGCGCTGTGAATTTTGCCGCGATTTTGATCCGATCGCGTCGCGATTTTGCATTGCGAATTCTTCATATGTACTTGCGAACGTACTGCGAATCTAGGCAAACATTGCGAATTGGTTGTAATTTTGGGAGGGGAGCGCGATTTTATGTCTGTCCAATAGAGTCCAGTGTTTATGCAAATGTAAAAAAGAGCTGTATCACTTCCTGTTGTCTTCCTGGTTCCTGTGTAGTGTGTGGAGAAGAACGTTGTGTCAGCATGTATCAGCAGTCATTGCCTTTGCTTATGGCAGCAGTTACTGCTACTGCTGCAGTCCTGCTAAAAAAGAAAAAAGCCAGGTTGAGGAGGAGGATGATGCAGACACGTCGAAGATACTGGGTCCACCCTGTGATTGCTAATCGTGAGCACAAAGGACAGTTCACACTCATATATAATGATCTACGTGCACATAATGCCAAATTCTTTAACTACACTCGCATGTCAGTGAGCAGGTGAGTAAAATTCCTTCTGCCCCCCCCTACCTACCTCCCCCTGTATCCCTTCCCCCAATATCTCTAGGGATTAGGGCTGGGATTAGGGTTAGGGTTGGGTTAGGGTTAGGGTTAGGGTTAGGGTTAGGGTTAGGGTTAGGGTTAGGGTTAGGGTTAGGGTTAGGGTTAGGGTTAGGGTTGAGATTAGGGTTAAGGCTGAGATTAGGGTTAGGGCTGAGATTAGGGTTAGGGCTGAGATTAGGGTTAGGTTTGAGATTAGGGTTAGGGCTGGGATTAGGGTTAGGGTTGAGATTAGGGTTAGGGTTAGGGCTGAGATTAGGGTTAGGGTTGAGATTAGGGTTAGGATTAGGGTTAGGGCTGGGGTTAGGGTTGAGATTAGGGTTAGGGTTGAGATTAGGGTTAGGGTTAGGGCTGAGATTAGGGTTAGGGTTAGGGTTAGGGCTGAGATTAGGGTTAGGGTTGAGATTAGGGTTAAGGCTGGGATTAGGGTTAGGGCTGAGATTAGGGTTAGGGTTGAGATTAGGGTTAGGGTTAGGGTTGAGATTAGGGTTAGGATTAGGGTTAGGGTTAGGGTTAGGGTTAGGGTTAGAGATTAGGGTTTAGGGTTAGGGTTGAGATTAGGGTTAGGGTTAGGGTTGAGATTAGGGTTAGGGTTGAGATTAGGGTTAGGATTGGGGTTAGGGTTAGGGTTAGGGTTAGGGTTAGGGGTTAGATTAGGGTTAGGGTTGAGATTAGGGTTAGGATTAGGGTTAGGGCTAGGGGTTAGGGTTAGGGTTGAGATTAGGGTTAGGGTTAGGGCTGAGATTAGGGTTAGGGTTGAGATTAGGGTTAGGGCTTACCTAGAGCTTACCTCCCTTTCAGTTCACTTTGTCATCTGATAAATGTTCCCTTATCTATGTAATATCAACCCTTTTTTGTATATATATCAATTTTAGCTTCGACGAATTGCTACGACTGACATACAGCTATTTGGAACATCAAAATACCAACTTCAGGATGAGCGTGGATCCTGCAGAGCGATTACTGGTCACCTTAAGGTAATCTTGTAAATGATATGAAATAGAAACTACTGCAACATATCCTATAGGAATATTTATATTTTTATTCAGAATTTTTGGTAACAATCTAAAAAGCCAAAATAGGCTATAAACATCTGCACAGGAATAGAATATATTAAAATAACACAAACTATGTGAACATTGTACAGTATCACAAAAATGTAATATTATAAAAAATAAATTAACAGAAAATAAAACATTATATAAAATAACCAAACACAAAAATCAACATTAGTTTCACAGATCATAAAAGGTCTCGGCACCCCTTTCCGTAATACTTGGCATATAGTTAGAACTCGGCCCAGGAACCTCAGAGTATTTCGTCAAGGGTGCACTCAAGTAATTCGAGTATGTTTGCTGCGTGTTTTGGTTTCCAAATTTGTAATCTATATGAGGCACACTTGAGGGCATTCGAGGCATTGTAGAGGACACTGGAGGTTTGTTGGAGGCCACAGGGGGTAATTTGTTAAAGTAGTTGCCGCCATGGGCTTCTCTGGGTGCATTTGGGTGTACAATGGGTGGTCTGCTGTGTAAGGGAACTCCAGAATTGGTGGGAGGCATTGATAGGGGCCTGATAGGGGGGGAAATCACAGCAGGAATAGGAGATGGAATGGGATGTGGGGTTCCAGAAGTATTCATTTCATAAATACTTGGGACATTATCAAAACTTGAAGGGTAAGGGTTTAGGACTTTTTGGGGTGGAGGAGGATGGTTGGTTGATACATAACCATCGGTAGATTGTACCGTTTTTGAGGATGGCTGTCTGGGAACACTGAAAGAGTGTATGCACTCCTGGACCGCCATCCGCATTGCATAATAATTTTCCTCAGGGACCTATTTAACTAGGGGAAGCAAGCTCATTATGAACAAAGTGTGAGGGCAGCGCTGTCCCTCCATTTGTTCTGAAATCCCAGTCACAATGTTAATCAGCTGCCTAGTGCCATCATCCTCCTCCTGCAATTGAGCTTTCCTTTTCATTTGCTGGCGCCGATTATATCTGTGCACTACAGGATTTTGTTCAGCCTGTGATTGCATGGGAGCCTGTGATGCTTCAGCCGCCAAGGGCTCCTCCAGACCAGACTGATTCATTGGGGACTGTTGCAAAGGGCTGCAGCCCACATTTTCCTCCTCCTCCTCCTCCTCCTCAGCAGGTGCTTCGACAGCATTCTCCTCCCCCCCCCCCAACTTGATTCGGTGCTGTAAAATATAAAAGTTTTGTAAGAAATCATTGTGTCAATAGATGGTAATTTATATGTTAGCCACATTACAAAAAAAGGAAATCAGGTAGATTGAGGGAGGAAGGAAGGAGTGAGGGTAATAAGGGGGGGGAGGGGGAGGGACACTTAATTGCTTACTTCCGCAGTTCCAGGACTGGTTTAAGAAAAGCAAGGTAGCCAGCAAAAGCGTATGGCTTTTTCCTTGAGGCAGCTTAGCCACTCTTGGTCTCTCGCAGAGTCTTCTCATATTTGGTATATGTGTCACGTAGACTCCGCCACCTCGTCTTGAGAGCGAAAACTGTGAAAAAAGTACGAATAATAGTAATTATGCTTCTCTTTCCTTTCAGGTACCTAGCTACAGGGAATTCATTTTCTAGTTTACATTTTGAATACAAGCTGGGAAAATCTACAGTGAGTTCGATTGTACATGAAACTTGTGCAGCTATCTGGCAAGTGCTAAAAGAGTTGGTGATGAAGAAGCCTACAAGGGAAGACTGGGCTAAAATAGCTGAAGTTTTTTGGCAGTGGTGCAATTTCCCCAATTGTGTGGGTGCAGTAGATGGGAAGCACATCAGGATCATCAGCCCAATTCGCAGTGGCTCCAAATACTTTAATTACAAAAAGTATTTCTCTTTCGTTTTAATGGCGGTGGCCGATGCCAATTATTCATTCACCTATGTTGATATTGGTTCATATGGCAGTAGTTCAGACTCAAGCGTCATTTCTCATTCATCCTTTGGAAGGATGCTTCGTGAGAACACATTGGACCTTCCAGATAGTCAACCACTTCCTGGAACTACACAACCGCTGGAGCCATATGTGTTTGTTGGGGATGAGGCATTTCCTATATCTGAGCGACTTCTACGGCCATATGCCAAAAGAGGACTTACCCTTGAAAAGAGGGTATTTAATTACCGACTCACAAGGGCAAGGCGCGTAGTGGAGTGTGCGTTTGGCATACTTGCTAATAAGTGGCGTTTCCTGCACTCATCGATCTGCCTGAGCACAGAGCACGCCATTGGTGCAGTGAAAGCAGCCTGTTTATTGCACAATTTTGTCCGTGCTAGAGATGGCTACTTATTTGAGGACAGTCTGATGCATGACCTTGAAGAGCCAACATGGATCAGAACCCGGGGCAACTACAATGGGGAAAATGTTCGCCAGGACTTCACTGAGTATTTCATGTCAGAAAATGGGCAGCTATCATGGCAGCTAGATGCAATTGAGGCTTAAAAATTTAAATCACTGCACTCTGCTGAACATACTACAGTTTGAAATATAATTTTGTTAAATAAAATATTACATTTGATAATGTTCACATGTGTGTCTTGTAATTATTACACAGGGCGGGTGTGTGTATTTGTGTACCTATAGATCTTCCTATACCATATCACTAATACAGATAACCCTAACCCTAACCCTAACCCTAACACTAATACAGATAACCCTAACACTAACCCTAACCCTAACCCTAACCCTAACCCTAACCCTAACTAAGCTAAGCTCAGAGTGCATGGGGACAGTTGTACTTACGCAGGTCTTTCTGGACAATAGGTGTCAGGTTGTCCCACTCTGGAAAAAGGATCTTCACAATCTCCAGCCATCCTGTGTTTTTCTTCCCTGTGTCTTTATGGCGTGGGTCCCTGCTGTCCCAGAGGTATTGCCTTTGTTGGACCAGCCTTATGAGATCCTCGTTTTCAACACCGGTCTTTGTGCGCTTGCTAGCCATTTTAGTAACTGATCAGCACAGCACATGGAGAAACAGGAAGTTGGTTAGTGAGGGGAAGGGTGGGGCTGTGAGGGGGAATGGATGGGAGGAGTTGGAGGGGGAAGAAAAAGATAATATCGCAGTGATGTGAATGTACTATTGCTGTTTCATTGCGAATTCAATTGAAGTCTATGGGGCTGAATTCGCAACGCACACGGATGAAACTCGCACAGGACCTTTTTTCCCCGCAGGTTGAATTCGCAACGCATTGATGTGAACGGATCTGATGGAAAACGATGTTATTTAAATGACTTGCGAATTTGAGCGATCGCAAGAGCTCAAATTCGCAATAGAATTCGCAGCAGTGTGAACCCAGCCTAAGCTACAAGCAAAATTTTGTCATTCTCTGCAAAAGGAATTCTATTTTTGTGAGATGCTCCCTAAAGCCATACATGGATCATAATTCCTGCAGAACGGGCAGAATTTTGATCCATGTATGGACAAGGAGGTTTTACAGAAGTCGAACTACCGATCAACTTCTCTACAAACTCCATGGCCAATTTTTCCCTTATTGATCAGCACTACTGGCTACAGCCGGCAGCGCTGATCAGTGGTGGGGAAGTCTCCCCAGTGCCAGGATACAATAGCTCAATGGGGAGCAGTCCCACATCCACACCTAGGGGGTTATTTATGAAAGGCAAATACACTTTGCATTACAAGTGCAAAGTGCACTTGAAATTGCACTAAAAGTGCACTTGGAAGTGCAGTTGTTATAAATCTGAGGGGTAGATCTGAAATGAGGGGAGGCTCTGCTGATTTTATCATCCAATCATGTGCAAGCTAAAATGCTGTTTTTTATTTTCCTTGCATGTCCCCCTGGGATCTACAGCGACTGCACTTCCAAGTGTACTTGTAGTTTGCACTTGTAGTGCAAAGTGGATTTGCCTTTCGTAAATAACCCCCCAAGTGTGTGGATGGGTAAATCAAATCAGTTTTATTTGTTCAACCCACTGGTTGAATAAAAAAGAAAAAAAAACAGACTCATCTATGGGCCACCTAAGGGTTGATAACTTCTAATGGGATGAAGGCACTGCAACTTTCCTCTTTAGGCGACTGCAAGTGCATTAGCTGATTAGATTGAACACAGACACTCCCTTTCATGGAACTTGACTCCCAAGGACATAGTAGAACATACAACTTTTCTTAAAGAACAGAAACAAGTAGGACTTGATACAAAATGTGTTAAAATCCTTGCAATGTACATAAATCAACCAGAGGGGATTGTTTTTTTTTTGCTCAACCAAAGTGAAGTTACTATTGGCATTGGGGGTTATTTACTAAGGCAAATCCACTTTGCACTACAAGTGCACTTACAGGTGCTCTGAAAGTGCACTTGGAAGTGCAGTCGCTGTAGATCTGAGGGGGACATGCAAGGAAAATAAAAAACGGAATTTTAGCTTGCACATGATTGGATGAGAAAATCAGCAGAGCTTCCCCTCATTTTAGATCTCCCCCTCAGATCGACAGCGACTGCAGTTCCATTTGCAGTACACTTGTAGTGCAAAGTGGATTTGTCTTTTGTAAATCAACCCCACAGTGTCATAGTGTTAGTTACAGGAACAAGGAATCTGTTAATAAGATTTAGTTGAAAGTACTCTGTTTAGGTTTATTGTCAGTGCCTAAAATATTTGCCTGGCCCTACTGTTGAATGGGGCCATTGGTGGGGGGCACAGTCTTCCTTCCACAGGTAATCACTGCATGAATGCCTACAGCCGTTTCCTTTCAATGGGGCTTCCTACCTGCAGCAAATCACAGGTAACCCCCCGGGGCCTCCCGCAGCTAATCGCAAACAGCCCCACTCACAAGTGTGAAAGGAGCCTAAAAATGTGTGTTGCCCCCAATAAAGAAACTATTTCCATATTACACAAATATGCATACTGAAGTCTCCATACTGTAACAGAGTTATTTGACATTATGTTGGCATGCTGTTTATCCACTATTGTTTTATGAACATTTCAAACTAGTGAGAGGTTGTTGAGTTGTATCCTCATTGTTAACCAGTGGAATTATTATATAGTTATATGTGTGTTATACTATATCTCTATCTATAATCACAACTTTGTCTTGGATATCTAGAGAGTTTAAATTATAAAACAAATTTGTCAGCTTTGTGCAGTGAGAACAATAAGTGGATCATCAGTATAAGAACACTAAAAATATAAATACCTGCCTTGCAGATGTATTCCGCCCAAGAGTAATTTCCAAAGTAATTCAACTAATCCAATTTAAATAGCTGTTGTTCAATGTGTTTATTAACATGAATTATTTAATTAAACTCAGGTTGATCCAGTGGGGAAATTAGACTAAAAATACAAGTAGCAGGAGTATGTATAACACCGAAAACAGAAGAAGAGTCCTGATCTCATTGTTTACGAAATGATTGTGTTGCAAGGCATAATCCAAAAGAAGACTTTCTCTATGGTTTTCACAAATTCTGCTGAGAGGTTGTCCAGGACACAGTCCAAAATCTGATCAGTGTTTAGAAGATATTCATTTTAGCTACAGGCAAACTTTAATAATTGCTGTTGCAATTGACTTGATTTCTGTCAAACTTTGTTGCTAATTTCCTTTATATGCGAGGAGAGGCAGAACGAGAAGATGCCTATGTAAACAAGGCATTTCCCTGTTCTGCCTAGTGACATGACAGGGATCTACTGGAGTAGTAATCACTGTCATATCCTAGGTAGCCCATCCCCCCTACAGTTAGAACACATCCAGGGAATGCACTTAACCCCTTAACCCCTTGATCGCCCCCTAGCGTTTAACCCCTTCCCTGCCAGTGACATTTACACAGTAATCAGTGTATTTTTATAGCACTGATCACTGTATAAATTTCAATGGCCCCGAAATAGTGTCAAAAGTATGCGATCTGTCCGCCATAATGTTGCAGTCCCGATAAAAATCGCAGATCGCCGTCATTACTTACTTAGTTAAAAAATAAATAAATAAAAATGTCATAAATCTATCCCTTATTTTGTAGACGCTATAACTTTTGCGCAAACCAATCACAAACCAACAGGCGCAAACCAATCAATATACACTTATTGCGTTTTTTTGTACCAAAAATATGTAGAAGAATACATGTCGGCCTAATATATATATATATATATATATATATGTGTAGGAAGGCCAGTATGGTGGCCTGAATTTATGGGAGGAGCCCGGGGGGGTATTTAACCAGCCCGCTCGTCTGTGGTCTTTGTCGGTTTCCTGTGCGCGATACTACGTCACTAAGCCGACTACTCGAATCGTTAGCGTTCGTGAGTTCCGTCTCCAGACGTCTCGTGGTTTTCGTTCTCGCTCGTGTTTTTTGTACAACGTATCTGGCTCGGCTGCCGCAGGTAGGGGTCTCGTTTGACCTTCATTTCATGTATAACTGTTAGATATCTTGTCACGAGTCATTAGTTAGAACCTACACGTAGCTGCGTCTCTAATCACTCACCCGCACCGCTATCTGCAAACGATAGCCGATCGTTCACGCATCACTACAGATTAGAACTTAGTCGCATTACCATTTCACCGTTTCCGTTCAGGATTGTCGGTGTCGTATCTTCACCTCGGTGTCATGCTCCACGGACAGCTCGTTGCCAGTCGCGAACTCACGGCACAACGATTCGTGTCCCCCAGCATAGCCGAAGCGTTCAAATCATTTCAGCCATTTCACTCATTTCACTGTCATGTACCGCACTCCGATTCTAATCTAGCCGCATCCCGGATGCTCCGATTCGTCCCGGTGTGCTCCAGCTGTCGGGCCCCATTTCAGTACATGCTCCAGACTGCGGTCGTTGCTAGTCGCAGTTGCGACTAACCGATTATCACCTCTGTTATGGCAATCATTTCACTGTCACGTATCACGTTCCGATTCGAATCTAGTCGCACCCCGGTGCTCCGATTCGTTCCAGCGTGCCCCAGGGCTTCTCGGCCCCTTTTCAGTACATGACACAGTACATGACACAGTACATGACAGAGTCCGGTCGCTACCAGTCGTAAAATTTCGGCTCACCCATCGGCGCTTCTGTCATGGGAAACATTTCACCGTCACGAATCACGTCCCGATTCGAACCTGGTCGCACCCTCATGTGCCGGTTCGTTTCCGACGTACCCCAGGTATTTTGTTGGCCCCATTTCAGTGCATGCTCCAGAGTCCGTTTTCTTTGTCGCTCGTAGTCCCGACTGGCCGATCCGTGCCTCCAGTCATGACAGAACTTGTTCATTTCATTTGGCTGTCACAGACTGCACCCCGATTCAAATCCAGTCGCATCCCATGCGCCGATTCGTTCCGGTGTGCCCCAGACGTTTGTTGGCCTCATTTCAGTACATGCTCCAGAGTCCGGTTCGTTGTCAGTGGCAGTCGCGGCTCGACCTTTTCGTGCCTCTGTCATGACAATTTTAGTTCATTTCACTGTCATGTACCGCGCTCCGATTCAAATCCAGTGGCATCCGCGATGCATCGATTCGTCTCGAGGTGCCCCAGTTGACTTGGCCTCATTTCATTAATCTTCCACATTTTGTTTCAGTTGATAGGCACAGTCACAGCACACACTTTGCGCCTACGACGTGGCACAAAACTTTTCTAATTTCTCTTTACGTGGAACTGTCGCAGTAAATATTGCATGACAACAAGAGCAGTCAAGCGCCTTGAGGCGATTCAGTTCGCATTTGTAGCGCTATACAAATCATTCATTCATTCACCAAAAAAAAAAAAAAAAAAAAAAAAAAAAAGAAAAAAAAAGAGCAAAAAAAAGGAAAAGAGAACCCCCCACGCACGGAGTCACCCAAAAAAAAAAAAGGGGGGGGGACACATCACGGAGTTACACCAGCCAGTCACTTAAATATCTTTCAGACTTAGTTAGGCAAACCCCTCACCAGTTGTCATCTATTGTTTCCTTCCCTAGGTCAGTCCAAGTTCAGTAGGTCCACCCTGCAACAGGTTGGACGGTATTTTCTCCAGGTAAAATATAGAGATAAACCCGTGTATACACGTATACGTACGTGTACACACCCATCCTTTGAAGCATGGCAACTGGGTACGTATGTTGGCACAAGAAAAAGAAACAGTCTTGACTTATGTCATCCCCAAATAGGTCCGGTCAACCATCTTGCGACCTCGGAGCAACAGGACATCGCGTTAGGGTACAAACCACCTAAGAGCCATGTCTCAAGCGGGCAGCGAGGACCTCACCGCCCCCCTGTCACCTTCCCCAGCGTCAGTAAGCGACAGCGGGCAGTCCCTCAGGGGATGGACCATCCCCAGGCTGACGGCAGAACTAAGGCGCAGGGGTGTGCCTTTCCCTGCCACAGCCAGGAAGGCAGAGCTTTTCAGGCTCCTATTCCCTCCTCCAGCCACAGCTGGGCCCAGCACCCAACAGGCTTCTCTCCAGTCGATGTCCGTGGCTATAGCACAACTCCACACCATGGTGTCATCCTTGGCGAACACAGTCACGGACGTCCAAGCCAGAGTGACTCTCCTTGAAGCTCGCCCGACCCCGGCTGTCCCTGACCCAGCCACAGTCCAGGTTCTGGCACCGGTCACTGCAGGTACCACAGGGACAAGTCCCGTTGTCTGCCCAGCACACCTAGTTCCGGCCAGCATAAAGAAGGACATCCTGGATGGCAAGGATATCAACCTTGCCTCCCTGCTCATATCGGTCCATGACCTGGCTGAAAACAAGGCCTATACCTGGGGAGATGTCTCAGTGGTCCTCAAAGCCAAGGACCCTAGGCTTAACCGAAAGCTGTCCGTCCCAGAGTTCGCGTTAGCCTTTGGGATGCTCAGAGACGTCATATGCTCAGCTTCCCCCGGAAGGAGGGAAGAGCTGGACTTGTATCTCCACACCGTGGTAGACCTGGGCTACAAATACGGCAGGTTCTCCTTCTACGACTACCACTGTTCTTTCTCCGCAAAGGCAGCTGCCAGGATGGCGCAATTCCAGTCATCCACGGACTGGAGCCTAATGGATAAGGAGTTGTTCTGCCGTCATTTTGCCGGTCTGCGCTCACCACTATGCGCAGTCTGCCAATCCTCCACGCACACCACCACCTGGTGCGCCAATATAGCAGTCTGCCGCTCGTTAGAGTTTCCCTCTACCTCGGGTACAGTCCAAGGCCCGCCAGCCCTGGCACAGAAGCCCCAGGTAGACAAGTTCGGACGCCCCGTTCGGACCATGGGAGGAGCGGCCATCTGTAATAATTACAACTACGGCTCATACAACTTCAGCCAATGCCGCCTGCTCCACGTTTGCGTCGTATGCCACAGGGCACACCCGAAGAATTTATGTGAAGTCAAGCAGAAGAACCTGTGACTAAGCTGCATAAATGTCCTATTGTTGGGATTCTATCTTGACTCACACCCCACCCCCTCACTAGCCACGTTCCTTATACAAGGATTTACGGTGGGCTTTCATACCGGCCTCATCTCCCTGCCCCACACAACCTATGAGTGTAGAAATCTCAAATCAGCGGCCACCGACGAGCAGGCCATAGATGAATTACTCCTAGCGCTCCTAGAGCGAGGTTTCGTCATAGGTCCCTTCACGCAGCCCCCCTTTAACATCTGGAAAGTCAGCCCTATTGGGCTTATCAAGGGTAAGTTCTCGAATAAAGTCCGTTTGGTGTACGACCTGTCTGCGCCTCATTCTTGCCACATTCCCAGCCTTAATTCCCTAATTCCCTCTGAGGAGTTCTCCTTAAATTACGCCTCTGTGGACATGGCAATCCAAGCCATCCTTAAAGCAGGCACAGGCGCCTGGCTGTCCAAGGCTAACATCTCAGACGCCTTTAAACTGTTTCCTATTCACCCATCCCTCTGGTGTTGGCACGGTATCAAATGGAGAGACAGGTACTATTTTGCTACCAAGCTTACATTTGGCTCTAAAAGCAGCCCCTGGCTCTTCAATACTTTTTCTCAATCCCTCACCTGGATTCTCCTACACAAGGCCCAGTGCCAAGAAGTTATCCATTACCTGGACGACTTCTTGCTAATAGAGCAGCCCGATGTGTCACCAGTAGAACTCGACAAGTTGAGAGTTGTCTTCAGGAACATCAACTTCCCCATTGCCAAACACAAGGTCGACGGGCCTACACACTCCATCACCTTCCTCTGAGTTGTCCTGGACACTTGCTCCATGCAGGCCAGTCTTCCCCTCGACAAGTTAACCCGCATTAGATCTGTTCTTCTAGAATTTACCCGCACAAGAGGGTGTACAAGGAGACAGCTCCAATCACTATTAGGAATGATCAATTTTGCCATGCGGATCATTCCTTAAGGTCGTTCCTTCGTCTCACGGCTGTTAGTCTATCTGTCACAGGCACAAGACCCCGACCAAATTCTCAGCCTGGACACCACGGCCGTAGCAGACTTAGCAATGTGGGAAGAGTTCCTTTCCTCCTGGAACGGCATATCCATGTTCATACCAACTATCTCGCCCCTCTCGCCACAGGTGGTGACAGATGCTGCAGCCTCCACAGGCTTTGCAGCCATTTTTGGCCACCATTGGTTCGCTGGCCCTTGGCCTCCACAGATCCTGTCAATCCCTGGGTTCAGCCGGACTTCCTCCCTCTTCGAACTCTACCAAATCATGGCAGCCGCCAAACTTTGGGGTCGCAACTGGATCGGACAAACGGTAAGCTTCACAACGGACAATCAGGCCAAGGCAGACATTATTAACAAAGGCAGGTCCAAGTCGCTTTCGGTGATGTCCTTCTTACGCAGGCTGGTCCAGCTGTCGCTACGGCATCAATTCAACATTCATTGCTCATTCATCCCAGGTAAATACAACATGGCAGCGGACGCGCTGTCACGCTTTAATTTTGTCTCCTTCTTCCGGCAGGTTCCAGAAGCCGACCGGGTATCCGCCCCTATCCCCGCTTGGTCTCAGCTGACCCTGGACTAGACCAACATCTACGTGGAGCCACCCAGCTCATCAACCAGTACCTGTCATATAATACACTCAAGGCCTACCGCGCAGCTTGGGACGTATTCAACAAGTTCCTAGCTTCCTGCTCCGTATCAACACCAACAGACACCAGGCACATTCTGGCCTTTGTCTCACATTGCCACACTCAGTTAAACCTTTCCTACAACACTATCCGGCTGTACTTAGCCGGCATACAGCACTTTCTGGCACTCCAAGATCCCACAAAGCCATCTGTCTTCTCGTCCCATGCCGTTCAAACCGGCCTGCGCGGCATCCAAAAACAGTAGCCGGCAAGCAAAACCAGACGTCGTCCCATTACGAGTGCCATCTTCCGCGAGATGTCCACCATGCTCGCCGGTTCCCCTTTTGGCGTCCTCCCCAGCCTGGTCATACAAGCCGCCATCTACCTGGCCTACTACGGGTTCCTGCGACCCAGCGAG
Source organism: Lithobates sylvaticus (assembly GCA_028564925.1). Taxonomy (NCBI): domain Eukaryota; kingdom Metazoa; phylum Chordata; class Amphibia; order Anura; family Ranidae; genus Lithobates; species Lithobates sylvaticus. The sequence goes on along the minus strand of CM053026.1, from coordinate 185,634,081 downwards.
TTCACCTGTAACAGCTCAACCAGTCAAATCCTATACAGACATCACTTGATTCGCCATCAAGACCACTTCATGCTCCACCTCACAATGTCCAAGACCCAACTAACAGGCCCTGGGGTAGACATCCATCTCTACAGGACTGGCAATTCCTGGTGTCCAGTGACCGTGCTCAATCGCCTGCTCTCACTCCTGCCAGAACAGAGGGACACCAATCCCCTTCTACCTTTTCCTGTCAAACCCCTAAGTACCTGCCAGTTCATGAAGCATATAAAGATTCTCCTTCGCAACCTACGCCTCAACCCCGGTGAATACTCAGGTCACTCTTTCCGCATCGGGGACGCCTCAACCGCATCACGGCATGGGGTCCCAGAGCACGTCATCCAAAGACTCGGCAGATGGAAGTCGGCCTGCTTCACCCGGTATATCCCTGATCCTCAGGTGGAGATGTCACGGGCGTTCGCCCAACTCACGCAATGAATGGTTCCTGAAAATGAATAAACAACTTTTCAACCCTACCTGAGTTTTTGCCCCCTTATTTTGGCATACCGTCATTAGACCAAGGCACACTTCAGGTCCATTTCATGTTGTAGATCTTATAGTAAGTTATCCTTGTTCAGACACGTATCGGCCATAAGGCTTCAACCATAAGTACGAAGGCCAGTATGGTGGCCTGAATTTATGGGAGGAGCCCGGGGGGTATTTAACCAGCCCACTCGCCTGTGGTCTTTGTCGGTTTCCTGTGCGCGATACCCACCCTCCCATTCCCCCTTTTTAGGGCATTCCTCAAAACATTACATTACTCTCATCAACATTCATTTCTAATCTTGGGTATGCCCCCTTATTTTGGCAACCGTCCATTAGACCAAGGCACACTTCAGGTCCATTTCATGTTGTAGATTTTATGGTAAGTTATCCTTGTTCAGACACGTATCGGCCATAGGGCTTCAACCATAAATATATACACATACACACACAAACACACACACGCTAGGAAGCAGATTCGTTTCTATGCAGAACTGCACCAATTGTTGCACTCTTTAGTTTTAGTAAATCAACTCCTCTGGCACCAAGGGTTCTATGTGCCTAGTCTAGTGCCTGTTTTATGAAAATACATTTTATGGCAGTTACTGTAAATGGGATTTTGGAGTTGGAAATCAAATTTATTGATTTATTGGAAATCAAACAGATTGTTGTGGAATTTTTCAACTCAGGTACAGATACCTGACCTCTGTTAGTCAGTGATACCCAATTCAAGAGATGATATGTAGGTACTTAGAGACCACACAGATTCAAGTGCAATGCTGTTCTGTTTATTTCAGTGCACTGTCAGATTAAGGAAATACAGATTGACGTATGTCATGTAGTTTGTGTCAAGGTATAAAATTGACCAATCAAAGAATAATATGATTACAGCAAGCATTGAGTTAATTGTCTTGTGATCACGGTTCAAAAAGTTATAATAAGAGGATGTTTATTTCTTGTGGCTCAATGTGCCATTGAAAAATAGTGTCCAGATACTGATTTCCAGTAACTTCTTTGCCACAGGTTCTTCAAACATAAATCATAAATTTTGGCAAGTCATCAGAACTTATTTTGGCAATAAGTGTACATATAAAAAGGAAAAATAAGCACAGATTTAAATTCTTATAATGAAGTCATTTTGTATCTAAACAGCCATCTTGTTTGCCATCTCTAATGCCTGGATTATTTCCTAAATGTACATAATATGGGGGTACATAATATATCGGGAGATCAGGAAGGAAATGTTTCCCCTGCTATAGCAAATTGGAGCATGCTTTTCTGGGGTTTTTCGCCTTCCTCTGGATCATCTGTGGGTGAAGGATTGTTTATATAGGAATGATTATTTATTTTTTGGTTGATCTAGATGGACTTGCGTCTTTTTTCAACCTGACTAACTATGTAACTATATAATACAAGATACTACATTTTCTTGCCATAAATCAGCTATGTAGTATTAAAAAATAAATAAATAAAAGCTTGCCATAAATCAGCTATGTAGTATTAAAAAATAATATAAAAAATAGAGTTGAGCGGACACCTGGATGTTCTGGGTTCGGCAGGTTCGGCCGAACTTCAGAAAAAAGTTCGGGTTCGGGACCGAACTTGACCCGAACTTGACCCCGAACACCGAACCCCATTGAAGTCAATGGGGACCCGAACGGCTATAATAAAGTGTCGGCTCCCGTCCCCCTTAATACAGAGAACAGTCATTGAAGTCATTTATTTTTAAAAAGTTAGTCATAAAAAGTGTTTGGGGACCTGGGTCCTGCCCCAGGGGACATGTATCAATGCAAAAAAAAACTTTTAAAAACGGCCGTTTTTTCGGGAGCAGTGATTTTAATAATGATTAAAGTGAAACAATAAATGTGTAATATTCCTTTAAATTTCGTACCTGGGGGGTGTCTATAGTATGCATGTAAAGGGGAGCATGTTTCCAGTGCTTAGAACTCTCTCTGCAAAAAGTGTCATTTTTGCAGAAAAGAAAGTTATTTAAAATCACTCGCGGCTATATGAATTGTCGGCTCCCGTAATACAGAGAACAGTCATTCATTGAAAGTCATTCATAAAAAAAAAGTCATTGATAAAAAAAAATAAAAAAAAAAAAAAAAAAAAGCGTAGGGGTCCCCCCAAATTCAATAACCAGGCCCTTCAGGTCTGGGATGGATATTAAGGGGGATCCCAGCCCAAAAAAAAAAAAAAAATGGCGTAGGGTCCCCCTCAAAATCCATACCAGACCCTTGAGGTCTGGGATGGATTTTAAGGGGAAACCCAGCCAAAAAAAATGGCGTGAGGTCCCCCTCAAAATCCATACCAGACCCTTATCCGAGCACGCAACCTGGCAGGCCGCAGGAAAAGAGGGGGGGACGAGAGCGCCCCCCCCCCCCCTCCCGCCTGAACCGTACCAGGCCACATGCCCTCAACATTGGGAGGATGCTTTGGGGGTCTAAGACCCCCAAAGCATCTTGTCCCCATGTTGATGAGGACAAGGGCCTCATCCCCACAACCGTGCCCGGTGGTTGTGGGGGTCTGCGGGCGGGGGGCTTATCGGAATCTGGAAGCCCCCTTTAACAAGGGGACCCCCAGATCCCCCCCCCCCCTGTGTGAAATGGTAAGGGGGTACAAAAGTACCCCTACCATTTCACCAAAAAAGTGTCAAAAATGGTAAAAATGACAGGAGACGGTCTTTGACAATTCCTTTATTAAAATCTTCTTTCTTCTTTCTTCTGGTCTTCCTTTCTTCATCTTCTCCTTCCGGCATCTTCTTCTTCTTCATCTTCTTCTTCCTCCGATCCGCTTCTTCTTGGCCTTCTCGTCCAGCATCGGTGTCTCTTCTGGGCCGCTCCGCGCAATGGGAGGCTCCCGCTGGGTGAGGCTTCTCTTCGGTATCTTCTTCCACGGCGTCGGTCTCTGAGGCTTCTCTCCGGTATCTTCTTCCAGGGCGTCGGTCTCTTCTTGGGCCACTCCTCGCAATGGGAGGCTCCCGGTGTGTGAGGCTTCGCTTGGGCTGACAGTTCTTTTATAACGGAGGGCGGGGCCACCTGGTAACCCCGCCCCCCTCTGACGCATGGGAACGTCATGGGGACTTCCCTATGGCTTTCCCCGTGACGTGGGGAAAGCCATAGGGAAGTCCCCATGACGTCCCCATGCGTCAGAGGGGGGCGGGGTTACCAGGTGGCCCCGCCCTCCGTTATAAAAGAACTGTCAGCCCAAGCGAAGCCTCACACACCGGGAGCCTCCCATTGCGAGGAGTGGCCCAAGAAGAGACCGACGCCCTGGAAGAAGATACCGGAGAGAAGCCTCAGAGACCGACGCCGTGGAAGAAGATACCGAAGAGAAGCCTCACCCAGCGGGAGCCTCCCATTGCGCGGAGCGGCCCAGAAGAGACACCGATGCGGGACGAGAAGGCCAAGAAGAAGCGGATCGGAGGAAGAAGAAGATGGAAGAAGAAGATGCCGGAAGGAGAAGATGAAGAAAGGAAGACCAGAAGAAGAAGAAAGAAGATTTTAATAAAGGAATTGTCAAAGACCGTCTCCTGTCATTTTTACCATTTTTGACACTTTTTTGGTGAAATGGTAGGGGTACTTTTGTACCCCCTTACCATTTCACACAGGGGGGGGGGGCGGGATCTGGGGGTCCCCTTGTTAAAGGGGGCTTCCAGATTCCGATAAGCCCCCCGCCCGCAGACCCCCACAACCACGGGCACAGTTGTGGGGACCCCCAAAGCATCCTCCCAATGTTGAGGGCATGTGGCCTGGTACGGTTCAGGCGGGAGGGGGGGCGCTCTCGTCCCCCCCTCTTTTCCTGCGGCCTGCCAGGTTGCGTGCTCGGATAAGGGTCTGGTATGGATTTTGAGGGGGACCTCACGCCATTTTTTTTTTGGCTGGGTTTCCCCTTAAAATCCATCCCAGACCTCAAGGGTCTGGTATGGATTTTGAGGGGGACCCTACGCCATTTTTTTTTTTTTTTGGCTGGGATCCCCCTTAATATCCATCCCAGACCTGAAGGGCCTGGTTATTGAATTTGGGGGGACCCCTACGCTTTTTTTTTTTTTTTTTTTTTTTTTTTTATCAATGACTTTTTTTTTTATGAATGACTTTCAATGAATGACTGTTCTCTGTATTACGGGAGCCGACAATTCATATAGCCGCGAGTGATTTTAAATAGCTTTCTTTTCTGCAAAAATGACACTTTTTGCAGAGACAGTTCTAAGCACTGGAAACATGCGCCCCTTTACATGCATACTATAGACACCCCCCAGGTACGAAATTTAAAGGAATATTACACTTTTATTGTTTCAATTTAATCATTATTAAAATCACTGCTCCCGAAAAAACGGCCGTTTTTAAAAGTTTTTTTTGCATTGATACATGTCCCCTGGGGCAGGACCCAGGTCACCCAAACACTTTTTATGACTAACTTTTTAAAAATAAATGACTTCAATGACTGTTCTCTGTATTAAAAGCACTCGCGGCTATATGAATATCAATTCATATAGCCGCGAGTGCTTTTAAAAGACATTTTAAAAAGCAACATTAAATCCCCGAACACCGGACCCGAACCCGAACATACAGTCAATTGTTCGGGTTCGGGTCCGGGACCCGAACACCCTAAAGTCCGGTACGGACCCGAACTTTACAGTTCGGGTTCGCTCAACCCTAAATCATTTATAAATATATTAAAATGTACAGGTCCCAACACTGAACCTTGGGGTACACCACTAATAACCTTGGACCATTCAGAGTATGAATCATTAACCACTACTCTCTGAATACGTTTTTTAGCCACTTTTCTATCCATTTGCAAACTGATTTTTCCAAGCCTGTAGACTTTATCTTACATATTAGCTGTGTGTTGTGAACTGTGTCAAATGCTTTTGCAAAATCCAAGTATACCATGTCCACCGCCACCCCTCTGTCCAAGGTTTTGCTCACCTCCTTATAAAAAATAAATCAGATTTGTCTGACAACTTCTGTCTTTCATAAATTCAGGTTGACTTTTGCTTAAAATATATTTTTTTCTAACAAAAATCCATCTATATGGTTTTTATTAAACTCTCCAGTATCTTCCCAACTATAGAAGTTAAACTAACAGGTCTATAGTTACTTGATAAAGACTTGGACCCCTTAAATATAGGCACAACATTGGCCTTATGCCAATCCAGTGGTACTATTCCAGTCATTCATAAATTAGAAACAATGACTTTAAAATCACAGAGCTTAATTACATGCGACTAGGACTGATGTATTAACAAATTTGGCACTGAGGAGAAAGGCTTATGAAGGCAATGTCAGAAGGAGTACTGTGACCTCCATGAGAGAAAATAAGAGAGAGAAAATAATACATACCTGTATTTGTGTTACGTGTTATTTAGCTTGCTGCCATTATTCTTACCATTCACAATAGAGCACACTGTATTAGCTGCTAGAGGGAGGATTCTGCCCTCTCCTCTCTCAAGCAGCAGTGTAAAGTGGGCAGGAGAAAAGGCAAGGGAGCATTCATGCTGAGAACATTGGACAATTTTGTCAGCACAGGTGCCTGCCGGAGAGTGAGGGCAGAATGACATATCACAGGACAAAAGAGGGGAAAGAAGACAAAGCTGTCCTCATTCTGCTGTAGATGCTGCTGAACACTGTGCAGTACACTGAACTGTATATGCACAGAGGGTGGGGGGAGCAAGTAACCCCCAGAGCTCACCTCCCCCTCTCATAATCAACCTACATCTCAAGCTCATTTACACTTGCAGTTGGGGGACCACTAAAAGTAGGTGGTTAAGCTGTGTTTTTACTGCCTCCAAATGCTCCTGCATAACCTTGTGCCACCCATATGACACATATGGGCGGCAGGCTTTGATGCCCAAATGCCACACATATGCTTCACTGGGTGGCTGATTTTTCTGCGCGGAGAGCATGCTCACTATGCACTCCTAGCACAGAGACTTAGCTGTGAAAGACCACTCTTCGTTCCCGCTAATGTGGCTCCTAATCATGTGATCACTGTGACAGCCAACCAAAGTGGTCACATGGCCAGCTGATCTTTCTCTCCCCCAATTGCTGGTGCCTGGGTGGGCAGGAAAGGGTTAAATGATAAGTTCACCTTTAGAAAATGTTACATGTTTCCGCTTATATTTAAAGGTGAAACATGTAACATGATCCAGCTCCCAATCGCTGATCGCAGGTAGAATACTTTGCAGGCTCCTGTTTTAAATTTGTACAAAGATGCACATTTTTTACCTAAAAAATAATAAATGCACATATTTTTCAGATAAAAGTGAACTTGGCCTTTAAGCTGCAAAGGCAGCAGACAAGGATGTAAACATACTAAAACAAGAATTCATCCCCTGTTGCATTCAGCTGGCAGTAACACCTGCCAAACGCAAACCATTCAACTCAATGGGTCATGCCACAACTGTGTTCAATGCATGTGGTTGCAAGAAGTGGCTCTTATATGGTTAAAGCAGACAGTGAGCAGGTAACATAATGCATCCTTGCCACCTATCAAACGTCTTGTGAAATGCAATCCACCATGGATCACTCTTCAGAGGGGTAATGCTAATGTATAATAGCCCTCAGCCACACAGGGCCCCTTAGTTAAATGCACCCCACAGAGCCCCTCCCCTTGCCTCTTCATACCAGTGCCATCATCCTGATACCACACCTAAACAGGGACATTTTTGTGCCAAATCAATCCTCCTGACACCTCTAACATAGCGCCTTTTTTTATTTCCAGTGACACCACAAACACAGGCATTTTCCTTTCAAAAACACAACTAATGCAGGGACATTTTTCTTTCCATTGGCATAGGGACATCTATTTTTTTTAAGCGATACCACTGATGCAGGGGCATTTCTTCCTTCCAGTGACACCATCATTGTTCCTCACACTGTTGCTGGGGCATTCTTTCTCCATCATTAATAGCCCCATCTTTTACTGTAGGATAAAAGGTGTATGCTATCAAACTCATATGTAACATACACCATTCAGTGCAGCATGCTACCTGCATCGCTATTAACCCAAACCCACCCCCTTCACCACCCGAGGGGGGGGCACAATTTGGTATCTTCACCCTGGGCACTAGATGACCTTGTCCTGCCACAGCATATAATTTAGCTTTTTGTGAACCAGGGCTTATGCCGCGTACACACGAGCGGAATAGGTTTGACGGTCTTCCCAATGGACTTTCAGCGGAGTTCCGACGGACTTTCCGAACGAACGGACTTGGCCACATACAAGCACACCAAGTCAGACGGATTCGAACGTGATGACGTTTGACCAGACTAGAATAAGGAAGTTCATAGCCGGTAGCCAATAGCTGCCCTAGCGTCGGTTTTCATCCGTCGGACTAGCATACAGATGAACGGATTTTTTGACCGGACTTAAGTCCGTCGGAAAGATTTGAAACATGTTTTAAAATCTAAAGTCCGTCTGATTTTTTGACAGCAAAGGTCCGATGAAATTGTCTGGCGGATTCGTTCCGTCGGACCTAGTCCGTCGAAAAGTCTGCTCGTGTGTACGTGGCATTAGTGTCATTATAACCAGTGTGTTAAGCCACTGCTCTTTCCATTTAAGAATTCTGGTCTAAACATCAGGGAATCTGAAGGAAGGAAGGAAGGAAGGAAGGAAGGAAGAAGAGCTGCCTACGGGTAATTTTTTGTAGTACTTGCCATCCCAATTACATTTTCACCTTGAGAATAAGTGAAAAATGGGTTTAACATGAGTCTTCTTTTTATTTCTCAGAGACAGACAGAACATGGCCATAGGTCTAAATGTGAATATTACACTAAATGATTGACATGACAGTATGGATGTGGGTGCTTTAATGTGGAGACCAATTATACCATTGAACTCTAGTACAGAGAAAGCTGGCGACAGTAAAATGATCTAAGAATTCAGAGAAGGAGAAGAAAGATTTGTTCTACCAAAACTTGAAATGAATCAAACACAGCTGCCATTTATTAGAGTATAAAAGTTTGTGAGGTCTTATCAACAATGACATGCAGGTAATGTGTTGGAACTACTACACATTAAAATTACACTCACGAGCACAGCTCATTGTATTGACCGAGCACAGTGTGAAAAGAGCCAATGAATACAGGAAAGGCTGCTCTCTAAAGATTAACAGCACACTGTCTGAAGATTAAACCCTTGCTGCAAACTTCTGATGATCAGAACAGAAACACCTGGACATCAACCGCTAAGATTGTTTGAGCAGGTGCAGACATGTTGTACGTCCCCTGGTTATAGATTATCGATACAATGAATGGTACTGTGTCAAAGACATCTGCTTTTAACCTTCACATCGCCCTTGTGAAGTCAAGTGGATGTCACCCTTATCTTAATCATTGCTCAAATGAACGGATCAAGAAACTATAAGGGATAAAAACATTATCAATATGCTCTAGCTGAATGTGACATTTTGCACTTTAACGTAGGGACGTCTCATGCCTGCTTTTTCACTCTAAAATTAATTTTCGGCACCTAAGTGACAAGTCTTTATCTTCTGACTGGCATTGAATTTGAGCTTACCAAAATATAGAACAGTGGCTTAATGGTTAATGCTTGGGTCATTGGGTTAAATCCCAAACATGACACCTGCATGGAGTTTGCATGTTCTCTCTGTGGTCTAGTGGGTTTCCCACCAGTATTCCAGTTTCCTTCCACGCTCCAGACATGCTGGTAGGTTAAATGGTTCCTGTATAAATTGACCCATGTATGTATGTGTAGCACCCTCTACCTGAAGGTAGGTGCTAGAGAAGAATTTTTTTCCCTAAGTTCAGTGATATGTGCAGGTAAATTTAGGCAGGCTTATGCTGCGTGCTGGGCCTGTCTGTTTTGATTCTGGGACTGTGTGTGTACAGTGCGGTGGTGGGTGTGGTCACCTGTACTTTGATTCATAGATGCTTCCCCTATCTTCAGGAAGATGTTTCTGGAATGGGGGTTGGACCTGAAGTCTGAGTGGCAGACAGCTCATGTAAGGAGCTCTGACCAATTACCTCTGGGTGTTGGCAGGGGGCAAGCCTCCCATATAAGCTGGGGTCCCATACTACCAGGGATGAGTTCTGAGAGCAGGAAAAGATAGAATGGAGTGCTGAGTTGCTGTTCCGGGCATCCCCACATGGGGGGTGCGCTGAGCGCGGAGGAGGGCTGGAGCAGCCATTGAGATGCTTTGGAGGATAGAGATCTTCATCAAAGAGCTGGTGTCAGGATGCTGTGACCGGGGAACACAGGACTTGTACACAGATGAATGTTGGTGAAAGAGAATTAGCAGTAAAGAGTCAGGAGGAAATTTGCAGTTAAAGTCAAGCTGCTGGGACCGGGGAACACAGGACTTGTACACAGATGAATGTTGGTGAAAGAGAAGTAGCAGTAAAGAGTCAGGAGGAAATTTGCAGTTAAAGTCAAGCTGCTGGGACCGGGGAACACAGGACTTGTACACAGATGAATGTTGGTGAAAGAGAAGTAGCAGTAAAGAGTCAGGAGGAAATTTGCAGTTAAAGTCAAGCTGCTGGGACCGGGGAACACAGGACTTGTACTTTGGAGGAGGTCAGTGCTAAAGAAGTATAGAAAAAGACTGGAGAGAGTAGTGCAGAATGCTGTGGCCGGGGAACGCAGCATTTACAGCAATGGACTGGCTGGGAACAGTAGTCCGACTATTACCACATGTCAGCTCAACGGGGAGAGGTACCGAGTATCTCTGGCCTGGTGAGCACTTTGGTAATAACCTCCAAAAGTCTGTGTAACTTCCAGATTTTTTTGAGCCACCGGGGAGAGGTGTTGTGTGCCTCTGGCTTATGGATTTGTTCAAGTGACACTATTCAAAGACTTTAAAGTACATCTATCAAGCAGAGGATTATTCAGAGTGATTCTCTGTACTGGAAGTAAAACAGCATTAAATCTAACAGTTTTGCAGTGGAAGTTTGTACAGGAGAGGTGATGCTCTGCAGCAGTTAGTGCAGAGGAGGAGGAGCAATAGTCTGCAGCGGGAGAAGCACTGAACAAATAGACTGTGAAGTATGGAGATTTATCATTGCAAGACAGAAGCTACTGATTAATGCTTTGCAAATCTGAATACAAGTCAACAAATGCTATGGGCATCCCATATCGTCCCTTGTCCTACCAATAAACGTAACAAAACTACGCAAATGACTGCTTATTGTCTTAACTGGTGCTTTATGAATATCTGTAATACATAAATATGGGCCACTAAGTGTGTTACTCCAGCAGTATCCCCTCTCTGAGTTTACTGTAGCCTCACCCATCACACTCATTTGAGTATAAGATAGCATATGATTCTGTGTTTTGAAACATCGGGGCAGCAGAACAAACAAGAAGCACATTGATAAGCCTGAGGAATCTGCGATAATTATGCAGACAGATTAACCCATTTATGACTGCCATATGCATATATGCAGAGGGTGGGCCCTAACACCCACCTTCTACATACATGTTCCTGTTTAGTTCTGGGGTGTACTCAATCTGTCATCAACAGATAACAGTTCCCATATTGAGGATTGGCTGAGAATGGGCTCCCATGAACATCAGCATTGTGCAGACAATCAGAGTGTAGAAAGTAACCATGAGCCCATCCAACTAGCTTTGGATGTCAGAGTGTACTTAAATACCCAGCTGTGGCCTGCTTAAAGCGTATAAGGCTGAACTCAGGCTAGGTTAAAAACAAATACTAAGTTTCCATCAGCACAAAAATTTAAATTAATTAGTGACAAAAATATCACAAAACCTGTGAAATAAAATGTGCAAAGTTACGTTTGTGCAAATTTGCAAAATGCACCTCCACCTGGCTGCTGTTAACACAGAAAACGTGTCCACTTCACATTGATTGAATAAAAACCAAAACAGTCCTGCGCTGCCAATCATATAAATGTGCAAAGAATAAAATAAACTTCAACTTAATTCAACCTGCAAAAAAATGTGCAAAAATATACAATGTGCAAGAATAAAATTTCAGTGCAAAATAACAGTTAGGTGCAACATTACACCTCCACCTGATTGCTGCTGGTACCGACCAAATAGATAAAAACAGTACAGTGCCAACAACACACACATTCGTATCAATTAAATTGCATTAAAAAATTAAAGCCGTGAAAGTCCAAAGTACTAAAATAAAAGTGATATAAAAGTCTTCAGTTTCTTCCAAGTTGAAGGCTTCACCAAATAGAACACAACAAGTTGAAAGTGCTGGTGCTCTCCTCCACCTCAGTGTCCTAGCCCCTCAATTTAAAATTTGACCCCTGTTTTACCAGTAGGTCAGATAAAGCAGACCCCCTATGAGGGTAATCAATGAATCGGCCCAGCATCTACAAAATAGAGCATAGATTTATGGCATTTTTATTACAATTTTATTTTTATTTTTAGTAATGGTGCCGATCTGCGATTTTTATCATGACAGCGACATTGCGGCGGACAGATCGGACACTTTTGACACAATTTTGGGACCATTGGCATTTATACAGCGATCTGTGCTATAAAAATGCACTGATTACTATGTAAATGTTACTGGCAGGGAAGGGGTTAAACACTAGGGGGCGATCAAGGCGTTAAGTGTGTTCCCTGGGCATGTTCTAACTGTGGGGGGGGGGGGGGGGGTGGACTTACTAGAACATAACAGAGATCACTGCTCCCGATCACTGGGAGCAGTAGATCCCTGTCATGTTGCTAGGCAGAACAGGGAAATGCCTTGTTTACATAGGCATCTCCCTGTTCTGCCTCTCTGTGTCATGATCGTGGGCCCCCAGCGGACATAGAGTCCACAGGACCCGCAGGCACGCTCCATCGGCAGGCGCGCACACTAGCTGCCGATGACGCATCGATGTACGGATACGTTGTTTTGCGCACCGTGACACTATGCCAACGTATATCAGTGTGAGCCGGTCGGCAAGTGGTTAATTTAAAAGCTAAAATCCAGAAAAATTCCTTAATGTATAATCCATACCTTACAACCCATTCAGTTTAAAAGAGAAATGTAAGGTAAATCATTTGCATGGATATATAAAAAAAACATTATTTTTTAATAAGTAATCACATGATGTCTGTTCTCAGCTGCATAAGGAGCTTGGAGAGGTGGGAGAGGAGACTGCTGGGGGGGGGGGGGGGGGGAGGGGGGCGGGGGGGGGGGGGGGGGGGCATGTCAGCAGAGGCAAAGAAGCAACAATACGCTGATCTTCCCAGTGAGGAGGAGGGGTGTGCAGGGGGTTATGTCTTCAGAAGTATGACCAATGGATCAGACAGTCTGTGCTTCCAAGTAGAATGCAAATAAGAAAACTGACCACACTTGGATTGATGTGCTCTCATGCCTAACGTGGTCAGTTGAAAGAGGAAAGAAGGGGGACTGGTAGGATTACCAGGTATTTCACACAAATGAAGCAATGCAAAGAAAGCAGTATACTTTTTAATGCAAGTACATGGTACAACAGACACATATCAGGAATATGAAATGTTTGGGGTAACAAATACTTAGTACACAGATTAATACACAGATTAATTGTATGCTGTACAGTAAATCAGAGCTGTTTTACTTGCTTAAGTGTTTGTATTTCTGTCCATCCAATCCTGAGTTTTGCACAGCTTTACCACAAAGAACAGCCTGCCTGGCAGGACAGGAGTCCTGCTTTCCTCTTCTGCAGTTAAAGGTTTAGTTCACCTTTGTGAAAAAATTTTAAAATGCACATATTTTTGCAGGCAAAAAATTACATTTATTTAGGGCTGTGGAAATTAAAGATTAATTCCTCGATTAATCGTTAATTTTTGTTGATCGATCAAAATTCTTTTGATCGATACTCACCTCTCCGCCGGCTTACGGGTCTTCAGGGAGTTCTGTCGGAGACTCCTCCCCCCTTCCCCAAGTGCCTCCGTCTGCTAACGAAGGGAAGGGGGGAGAAGTCCGGTGACGTTGAAGTTCTGATTGAACGTAAAGCGTATGGGGGAGGAGCTACGCATGACGTCACCCACTGCTGCCCTACGAAACGAACATGATTGTCGGCTTTACATGCTGTGTTTTTATCATCTTTATGTGAGAAGTTTGTGTTTGAACACAAAAATGTAATCTTATACTTAAGCGGTGAGCACTTAGATCTTTTCTTTCTACCCATGACCTGGCGTCCTTGCTAAGAGGAGACGTGAGAGAAGTATATGGTCCGTGTTAACCCTTTTGATACCCGCTTGCATGACCACCTGTTTGCACAGGGGTCCATGCCATAAGGTGAGAGTGATTAGTTAGACCGGAGGTGGAGGGATTGTCACGCTACTGTAAAAAAAAATGACTTACGTCAGTGCTACAGTTTGAATTTAAAACGTATTTGTGTGAACTGTGAAGTTAAGTCATGGAATGTGGAAACTAACTAGTGTCAGGTGATTGTATATAGTGTATACCACATTTACCACTGACTAATGCAGAGTTACAATGCAAGGAGATCAGCTAAAAGTAGTATGTGCGTTATAATTAATCAAAATTATTAAAAAAAAAAAAATAGATTAAATCGAACACGAAAATTTTAATTAGTAACAGCCCTACATTTATTTTTTTTTTTCACAGGAGCCTGGAGACCATTACACCAGTGATCAGGGAATTGTGGGAGCAATGTCAGGCCCCTACAGCTTTCTGCTTGAACTTCTGTACGGGCTGTCAGTTTGAAAGCTGCAGGGCTTGTAAATGAACTATGAGGGCAGGCATCAGTGCCCTCACAGTTCATTGAGAACTTAAAAGCCATCTGCCGCGGTGGATGATGGGACTTGTAGTTTTCTCATTCACAGATCACAGTGAATGGAGGACAATACTGTGCAGCTGGTGCCCCACAAAGCTGCACCAATTTTGAAATGTGAAAGTATACTCCAGAAGATTGGACAGTGAAAAAAGAAGCAGACTGTTGAGCTCACCACTTTGTCCTCTCATCCTATCAGCATGATCCTTGTTAGAACATGAGCACAGCAGTACAATTGATCAGCTCCTTGTACGTCTTCTTCATTGTTGTCTAAAACCTACTGTATAGGGTTTGCAAGAGTGGGATATCAAGACAAATTCAGATACTCACACTACATTTAATAATTTAGTAATGTATACAAAGTTGCAATTATTATATAAAGTTATGAGTTATAAGAAGTTTTGGTGGTTACTGTAAATAATACCTCCACAGCAGTTTTGTTGGTGAGCTCCATAGATATCACAGAAATGGCAAACAGCAATGTTCACCATTTGATTATACGGGTGATTTTTAATCTCACGCAGTCCTTTTAGAGTGATTTCTTTCTTTGCATTGCACTCATTTTAAAGAGCTGCATCACAAGAGATTTGCAGTCATGCGACTGAGCGATCCATCTCCCACAATCACAATTTAATTGCATATCAGAAAGCTTTACTGTTTAATCTCCTGTCCTGCACAAGCTGTAACGGAAAAGGAGATTAATCATTCAGCAACTACTCATTTATGATATTTTTTCCCCATGGTAACCCTACCCTTAATGTGCCTAATCTGTTAACAATTACTCAAGTACAGTATCTTGTGCAGAAGAATCAAATGTTTTTTTTCCTTGGTTCCTCAGATTTAATTGCTCATGTAGCCCTAGCCTCACCCAAAGTAATCTACTATGGATTCATTTACATGTATGGTATTTTATAGTCAAAAATGTACACATGTGGTGGTAAAAATGGTGATGTGTCTAAAACACTGCAATCCATTCTGTTTCCAACACTTTTATATTAGCTCTATCATTTCTAAATATTATATTTCCAAAATGACCAGGTTTTATCATACTAACAATTAAAAGCAGAAATTATTATTATTCAGGATTTATAAAGCACTAACAAGTTACAATACAAATCAATATAAGAGCTTCATGGAGTTTGCATGTCCTCCCTGTACTTGTGTTGGTTTACTTTTGGTACTCTGGATTCCTCCAACACTCCAAAGACATGCTGGTAGGTAAATTGGCTCCTATCCTAACATTAACCAATATATTCTACTGAGTGTGCTCAAGATAGCTGCCTCACCATCTGCTGATAAAGGACTTTGAGTCCCCAGGGAGAAAATATAGAATCACAAAATTAATTAAAAATTTGATTCATTATTATGAACCCAGGAAAGCATTTCAATAGGATGAATAGGCAGTCATTGTCCGCTCTAGACCATAGTTGATTGGTCCTGTTAAAGTTATATTGTTCTCTCTAATGCTTGATATGAGCACTGCTCTCACAATATCCAGTGATAGACATCAACATTGATTATCCCTCCTATCGGATTCTGAAATACATTGAAGAATATACTCTGCTGGGGGCTTTGAGAGAATGGCCTAAGAGGGCTAAAGAATGTGGCCCGAACAGCATGAACATGTGGCCACCACCCAGACGGCTGTCCTATATAATTTATAAAGAAAACAGGCGGGAAAACGGGGTCATGTGACATTGGAGAATAGTAGGGAATGTCACATGACCACACTGGAATGTTCCAGAAGGTCACAACATTCTGGAAGCAGGGGCATGTCTATATAAAGGGGTCCTCCATGGCAATTTCCTCACAGCTGGTCAGAGTACAGCAACAAGCTCCCCCACCATTGTCGCAGGGACGTTATGTGGTTTTGTCACCCTTTAAAATTAAAGGTGGACTTGTTTTATTGATATGCGGTATTGCTCGTCCTGAAGACTGAGCTGTTTAAATTTATTTGTGAGAATTTTATGTATTAATAAAATGATTGAATTGATTTAAGTTATTTACAGTTTACACCAATAAAAGTGCCGCGGTCAATTATATTCCAAGATACGTCATTGAGTGTCTTTATTCATTAGAAGGCAAAATTTGGTTGAGATGTCACATGTATTTTTCAGTATAATTCACCTTACATGTTTTACTAATAGATGTTCACAGAGCAAAACATTCTCCTTCTAATAGCTTTCCATTCAGTAAACATACAAGTGCAAAACACTTCCACTTGATACAGCCAGGGTGTCTTTCCATACACACAAAGGATATCCTCTATAAGCCCAGAGGCCACTGTAAACCAACCCACAGGACCCGCTAGGATTCTCATTTTTTTCTGCTCCTAAGTGTCCTTAGCAAATTGATATTTGATATTCTCCAGTTCAGCATTACATCTCTGCAGATCAGGGGTGCCATGTTCCCTTACCCCAAGTGCACTGGGCGCCACCCACAGCTGGCATATAAAGGGGCACCATCTTCATTTATTACTTCACTAAAGGAGGGCCAACAATGCAAGAGGCATTAACTGCTGGCATAAAAAGAGAAGTATGGGTTTGTTTGTTTTTTCCTAATCATACTTACCTAGGTGGATGCACCATCAGACCAATGCTGCAGCTTTCCCCCCAGCGTCTCTTCACTGAGAACCGAGTCATTGAACACAGCCAACGGCTCGGTTCTCACTCCTCCCTGAGAGGAGAGCTGCTGACTGTCATTCAGCAGTAGGGAACACCCCCGGTTCGGTTCGCACCAGAACCTGCGAACGGACCGAAAATTTGCAGAAACTTTGGAACCCTATTAAAATCTATGGGACTCGAACGTGCAAAATCAAAAGTGCTAATTTTAAAGGCTAATATGCAAGTCATTGTCCTAAAAAGGGTTTGGGGACCCGGGTCCTGCCCCAGGGGACATATATCAATGCAAAGAAAAGTTTTAAAAACGGACATTTTTTTCGGGAGCACTGATTTTAATGACGCTTAAAGTGAAAAAAAAAGTGAACTAGTCTTTTAAATATCGTGCCTGGGGGATGTCTATAGTATGCCTGTGAAGTGGCATGTCTTTCCCGTGTTTAGAACAGTCCCTGCATAAAATGACATTTGTAATGGAAAAAAAGTCATTTAAAACTGCTTGCGGTTTTAATGTAATGTCTGGTCCCGGCAATATGGATGAAAATCATTGAGAAAAATGGTATGGGTACCCCCCGCCCATTACCAGCCCCTTTTGGATCTTGTATGGATATTAAGGGGAACACCGTACCCAAAATAGGGCGTAGAGCCCCCAGGCCCTATATACTCTGAACAGTAGTATACAGGCGGTGCAAACAAGACAGGGACTGTGTAGGTTTGTTGTTAAGTAGAATCTGTTTGTAATTTTGAACTGGTGCATTTTTAAAGTGTAGCTCCAGTCAAAAAATCTATTTTTAAGCTCTTTTCAAAACATAGGGAAGGGTTATCACCCCTGTAACATTTTTTTTTGCTGTCTGTGCACCTCTTCAGAAGATTTCACTGGACTTTCTGTCCCAATGACAAATGTTTTTTGAAAATTTGGCTTTTTTAGTAAAACAAGGATTGGGATAAAGCATCAGTGGAGAGGAGACACATTTTTCCCATATCAACTCTTACAGGAGAGAATTTCCCTTCCTAGGGGTAGATTTAATCTCACTTCCTGTTGTCTCCTTCCATTTGCAAGTAGGAGACGTTTGTAAGTTGGATGTTTGAAAGTAGGGGCCTGCCCTATATGCGCTGCAAAAATGTGGGCCTAGAGTGTTGGTGTTGCCACAACACTGTAAGCCCTCAAAGTGACTCTTGGCGGGCGCTGGAACGGGCCCTGCTGTGAAATATTATATCAATAATTGTAATTACATGCACCTGTTGAACAGGGGCAGAAAAATTGGGCCTTAGTACATGCTCCATGAGGATGCCCAGCGTTTTGAAGGCTCTGATGATGATACCCAGCTAGAGGAAGGCAGTAACGTGAGCCCAGAGAGAGGGGATGCCCAATAAGGACAGCAATTTGGCAGTCATGTTCCCCCAGCTGCAGCATACTGCCAGGTTTGCGCCAGTGATGAGGAGGGAGGGGATTATGAGGTCACTGACTCCACGTGGGTGCCTGATAGGAGAGAGGAGGAGGAGGAGGCACATCTCCAACCAGGCAGGATGCCCTCCAGGGGCCAGCTTAAGGGCAGCACATGACTGCATCACACCGCACAGCTGCGCATGTGCAGGGCATGCCTCTGCTCGTTATTCCAAACGTTTTTTGCTGCGGGCCTGTTTTGAGACGAGTGCATCAGATCGCACCGCTGCTATTTGCAACATATGTCTCAAGCATATCTCGCGTGGCCAAAATATCAGCTGCTTGGGCACCACATGCTTGACCAGACATATGTCGACCTGCCATGCAGTTCGTTGGCAAGCGTACCTAAAAGACCCACACCAAAGAACAAAGCAGACTTCTCCTTGCTCCTCATCAGCTGGGATCTCCAACCCCACTATACCTTCAGTCCTCTCTGAAACCTGCACTGAGAGGAATGAAGGTGTAGAATTAGGTGTGTCACAGCCAAGTACTTGCGGGCAATCAGCTATCGGTACACCAACGTCCGATTGTACCAGGCAAATTTCCCTGCCCCAGCTGCTGGACCGTCGACAAAGAAGTTCACTCCCAGCCATCCACATGCCCAGCGGTTGAATGCTAGCTTGGCTAAATTTCTAGCACTTCAACTGCTGCCTTTTCAGTTGGTAGACTCTGCCCCCTTCTGTGAGTTTGTGGAATGTGCGGTTCCTCAGTGGCAGGTTCCCAAACGCCACGTTTTCTCACGGAAGGCGATTCCGGCTCTCTACCGCCACGTGGAAGGCAATGTCTTGGCCTTGCTGGACAGGGCGGTCACCGGTAAGGTGCATAATACCGCTGACTCCACTGGTCCAGCAGGCATGGACAGGGATGTTACCTATCTTTCACGGCGCATTGGGTGACTCTTCTGGCAGCTGGGAAGGATGCAGGACAAGGTGTAGTAGTGTTGGAGGTCGTTCCACCACCACGCCTACAAAATGCTACTACTGGTGATTCTGACACACCTCTCTCCTCCACCCCTTCCTCTTCTTCTTCCTCTATGGCCTCTTCCTGTGCTTTGTCCACGGAA
Source organism: Lithobates sylvaticus (assembly GCA_028564925.1). Classification (NCBI taxonomy): domain Eukaryota; kingdom Metazoa; phylum Chordata; class Amphibia; order Anura; family Ranidae; genus Lithobates; species Lithobates sylvaticus. The sequence goes on along the minus strand of CM053026.1, from coordinate 185,614,728 downwards.
CCAGCAGTGCTCCATAGGCGTTCCAGGGGCTACGCAAGTATGCAGGCAAAAAGATGCAATGCGGTGCTTGCGCTGGTGTGCTTGGGGGACAGGAGCCACACTGGGGCAGAGGTTCTGTCAGCTCTGCAGGGGCTGGTTGACGCCACGCCAGCTTAAGCCAGGAATGGTGGTTTACGACAATGGCACCAACCTCCTCTCCGCCCTCCGACAGGAACAACTGACCCATGTGCCCTGTGTGGCTCACGTCCTTAACTTGGTGGTGCAGCGGTTCTTGGGCAGGTATTCGGGCTTACAGACTGTCCTGAGGCAGGCCAGGAAAGTCTGTGTGCATTTCCGCCGGTCATATAATGCCAGTGCTCGACTGGCTGACCTCCAAAAGGAATTTAACCTGCCCAAGAACTGCCTAATCTGCGACATGCCCACCAGGTGGAACTCAATGTTGGCCATGCTGCAGCGGCTGCACACGCAGCAGAGGGCCATCAATGAGTACCTGTGCGACTACGGCACCAGGACAGGGTCAGGGGAGCTTGTTTTTTCCCCCACGCCAGTGGGCCATGATCAGGGATGCATGCACTGTCCTGTCACCATTTTAGGAGGCCACGAGGATGGTGAGCAGTGACAGTGCATGCATCAGTGACACTGCCCCTCTTGTCCACCTGTTGGAGCACACGCTGTGTGGAGTAATGGACAGGGCACTTGAGGCAGAACAGAGGCAGGAATAGGAGGACTTCCTTACCTCTCAAGGCCCCCTTTATCCAGACAGTGTTCATGCTGGCCTGCCGATCACACAGGAAGAGGAGGAGGAGGAGGAGGATTGTGTTAGCATGGAGGTGGAGCCTGGAACGCAGCATCAGCAGCAGTCTTTTAGGGATCATTTACAGTCCCAAGAAACCCGGGGACTTGTACGTGGCTAGGAGGAGGTGGCTGCGGATTATGTCATCCTTAGTGACCCAGAGGACTCCGGTCTGAAATGCCTCAGCTAACCTACGCTGCACGGCCTCCCTGATCCTGCAAAGCCTGCGGAAGGATCCTCGTATTCGTCGGATCAAGGAGGGGATCATTACTGGCTGGCAACCCTCCTTGATCACATTACAAGGGCTAAGGTTGCAGACCTTATCTTGTCGTTGCAGAGGGAGCAGAGGATGAAACATCTTCGGGAGGCCTTGCAGAAAGGTCTGTGCAACGCGTTTCCAGAGACTGGGAGGTTCCAAATTCCTGTTCATGGACAACGTGTTTCTGAGGCTTCGGTCAGTCACAGAAGGAGCGGTGGAGAAGGTGGCCGTCTGACTGATGCGTTCGGACAATTTTTTAGTCCGCAGCCCCAAGGTATGATCGGTTCCAGCAACCATCGCCAGCGTCTGATTTACATGGTCCAGGAATACCTAGGGGCAAGGTCAGACTTGGACACCTTTCCCACCGAAAATCCTCTGGGTTACTGGGTCTTGAGGATGGATCACTGGCCAGAGCTTGCACAGTATGCAATTGAACTACTGGCCTGTCCTGCATCCAACGTTCTTTCGGAACGCACATTCAGTGCTGCTGGAGGCTTTGTAACCGATCACAGTGTGTGCCTGTCCACCGACTCGGTTGATCGACTGACCTTCATAAAAATGAATCAGTCTTGGATTACCACCAGCTACCAAGCACCTGATGCTGATGTAACCAAATATATTTTTTTGAAATGTCAGATCCCTTCAAGACTGCCTATGCTGATGCTGAGTGGCTATCCTGTTATGCTGAGTGACTATCCTCTTCCTCCTCAATGAACATGCTGATAGCTTGTAAGAACATTTTTGGTTCTGGGCACCGCCACCAGTGGCTAAGGCCCAATTTTTTAGCCCCTGTTTAACAGGGGTGTGTAATTACAATTTTTGATGCAATACTTTGCAGCAGGGCTCATTCCTGCACTCCAACTAGAGTTTCTGTGAGGTGTTGCAGCGTTTGACTATGCTCAAACAGTTTGGCGGACCCCTCAGGAGGACATGGTGGGGCTAGGGAAGGAGTGACTGATGCCATTGAGCCTAGGGAAGAGGCCGCGTTGGTAGCTGCTTTGCCAGTACCCTGAGCCTGGGTGAGAGAGGATGAGGAGGATGAGGACGGCTTGGTCATCCACTCTACCAAGTCTTCAGCATGTTGCGGCTCAACACGTCTAGCTGCGGAAAAAAAGGACGAGTGTGTCCCATGGCCACGTGCTGATGAGGATGCACCACGACCAGCACTTTTGCCTCTAGACACAGAGCCTGCTTGCCCTCCAGACATACTAATGGCCTGCAGGGAGATGTAGCTGCACAAAGCTGGGATGTATATACTGATATACTGCAGCTAGCAGACTGCTTGCCTGTAGTATTATTATTGTGAGAACACCAGCAATTTGGGTAGATTTAGGCGTACACTGTGCAGATGGCACAATTCACCCACTGTAATTGCTACAGTTGCCTGCGGATAGGATCAGCAGAACACCAGCAGTTGGGGTAGCTTCAGGCGTACACTGTGCAGATGGCACAATACACCCACTGTAATTGCTACAGCTGCCTGCGGATAGGATGAGCAGAACAACAGCAATTGGGGTAGCTTCAGGCATACACTGTGCAGATGGCACAATACACCCACTGTAATTGCTACAGCTGCCTGTGGATAGGATGAGCAGAACAACAGCAATTGGGGTAGCTTCAGGCCTACACTGTGCAGATGGCACAATACACCCACTGTAATTGCTACAGCTGCCTGTGGATAGGATGAGCAGAACAACAGCAATTGGGGTAGCTTCAGGCCTACACTGTGCAGGTGGCACAATACACCCACTGTAATTGCTACAGCTGCCTGCGGATAGGATCAGCAGAACAACAGCAATTGGGGTAGCTTCAGGTGTACACTGTGCAGATGGCACAATACACCCACTGTAATTGCTACAGCTGCCTGCGGATAGGATCAGCTGAACACCAGCAATTGGGGTAGCTTCAGGCGTACAGTGTGCAGATGGCACAATATGCAGACTAATTGCTACAGCTGACTGCGGATAGGATCAACAGAACACCAGCAATTGGGGTAGCTTTAGGCGTACACTGTGCAGATGGCCCAATACACCCACTGTAATTGCTACAGCTGCCTGCGGATAGGATGAGCAGAACAGCAGCAATTGGGGTAGCTTCAGGTGTATACTGCGCAGATGGCACAATACACCCACTGTAATTGCTACAGCTGCCTGCGGATAGGATGAGCAGAACAGCAGCAATTGGGGTAGCTTCAGGTGTATACTGCGCAGATGGCACAATACACCCACTGTAATTGCTACAGCTGCCTGCGGATAGGATGAGCAGAACAGCAGCAATTGGGGTAGCTTCAGGCGTACACTGTGCAGATGGCACAATACACCAACTGTAATTGCAACAGCTTCAAAATGAAATAAAATCCCACTGTCTATCTCTCTTCGCCGCCACAACACACTACACAAGGCTGCAGCGCAGGCGGCCTTATATAGTGTGGGGTGTGTACTAAACCCCCTAAGCCATAATTGGCCAAAGCCAGCTCTTTGCTGAAAACGGGTCACAGGAGTGCAAAAAGATTTGCACTTCTATGATCCATAGGAGAAGCCCAGCCTAAAAAGCTCATGCTGGACTTCTCCTTTAACTGCCAGCAACCATGGATTTATTTTGTTTTTGTGCACCAATCAAAAGAAATAGGCACTTTTATGTCAAAGGAAAAACAATAAACAATTTGTTGATCTGGATGGAGATTGGCTTTTGAATAACATCTAATAAGGCGATATTTGCCGGACACGAGAGTGAATAGCAACAGCATCTGGTGAGCTTTATTGTTAACCGCTTCCCGACCGCCTCCTGCACATATACGTCAGCAGAATGGCACGGCCAGGAAAAACCATGTACAAGTACGTGGCCTTTTAATTGCCTGGCCGTGGGTCACACGCCGCCAGCGGCGCGCTCGCGACTCGGTCGGGAGCTCCGTGACCCCGGCCGCGGGACCAGCGGACCCTATCGCCGCTGGTGTCCCGCGATCAGGTCACAGAGCTGAAGAACGGGGAGAGGTCTATGTAAACAAACCTCTCCCCGCGCTTCCTACTCTGCCTGTCATTGATCGGCTGTTCCCTGTCATTGGGAAAGCCGATCAATGACGTCAGACGTCAGCCCCGCCCCCTAATGTAAAAAAAACACACACACGTCACAGCCCATAACCCCTCCCCCTAGTGGTTAACTCTTTCACTGCCAGTGTCATTTATACAGGAATCAATGCATTTAAATAGCATTGATTTCTGTATAAATGACAATAGTCCCAAAAATGTGTCAAAAATGTCCGATGTGTCCACCATAATGTCGCAGTCACAATAAAAATCGCTGATCGCCGCCATAACTAGTAAAAAAAAAAATATTAATAAAAATGCTATAAAACTATCCCCTATTTTGTAAATGCTATAACTTTTGCGCAAACCAATCAATAATCGCTAATTGCGATTTTTTTTACCAAAAATATGATGAAGAATACGTATCGGCCTAAACTGAGGAAAAAAAATGTTTTTTGATATATTTTTTGGGGATATTTATTATAGCAAAAAGCAAAAAATATTGAATTTTTTTTCAAAATTGTCGCTCTATTTTTGTTTATAGCGCAAAAAAAATAAAAACCGCAGGGGCGATCAAATATCACCAAAAGAAAGCTCCATTTGTGGGAAAAAAAGGATGCCAATTTTGTTTGGGAGCCACGTCGCACAACCGCGCAATTGTCAGTTAAAGCGACGCAGTGCCGAATCGCAAAAAGGGGCCTGGTCCTTTGGCTGCCAATTGGTCCGGGCTGAAGTGGTTAGGGGAGACGAATTGGCACACATCACTTTGGTGAAGGATTTTGGTGGATTAGCGAGACTTTGTTTCACTATATTTTCATCACTTTAAGTTGGACTGTATTACCATATTGATTTGCATATGATGGAGCAAATAATATGTTTTTTGGATATGCCATATGGACACTTTTCTTTATGTATAGGTGTTTTATGTTGATCATATCACAATGTTAATATTTAGGATATTTGTAGATTAATTTTGTCCGCTACTGTGGAATTATTTGTCTCTGTCTTTTTTTCATTGACATTTGTTTCACCTCATTTGCATGTTTATTGAATATTATTAAGTGGCAGCACAAACAGGTGTTTTTTATTAGGGCAGTGCGCACACATACTGTATACAGGGGGTCCCCGACTTACAAACATCCGACTTACAAACGACTCCTACTTACAAACGGAGGGAGACAACAGGAAGTGAGAGGAAATCTACCCCTAGGAAGGGAAATTCACTCCTGTAAGAGTTATTATGGGTAAAAGGTGTCTCCACTGATGCTTTATCACCAGTCAATGCTTCCCTAACAACCCAAAATTTTCAAAATGCAATCGTCATTGGGACAGAAGGTGAGGTGAAATCTTCTGAACAGGGGCACAGACAGCAAAACAAATGTTACAGGGGTGATAACCCTTCTCTATGTTATCTAAAAAACTTAAAAATAGATTTTTTGGCTGGAGCTACACTTAAAAAATGTACCTGTTCCGACTTACAAACAGATTCAACTTAAGAACAACCCTACAGTCCCTATCTTGTTTGTAACCCGGGGACCCCCTGTATATACCTTGATGTATTTAAGATGGGGATGAGTTTTAAAAGTATCATTATTCTTTAGGGCTCATTTACAGTTCTGTGCCATGGTAACATGATAATGATGTAATGTGTTACTGCGTTGTGGTACTATTCATTTTTAAATGACACCCCACGCACTAAAGTAATGCACCTGCATTGTAGTATATTGCAATGCATGGCAGTGCCTTGGTCAACATTGCATTACAAAAACAATTTTTTCCACAATAGTGTGTGTTGGCAGCCCATTTTTTTTAATGGACTGGCTTGACACAAAACACAATAATGTACGCTAAAGCACTGTAAAGAAATAAATGGGGCCTTAAAAAAAAGGCTTTAGTTGCCCAACTGCATTTGCAAATTTGTCATCTCTATTGTTCTGACTCAACTGGGTTTGGCAATATAGAGATTATGAATAAAAAAAAATATTAATGGTGATTAAGCCTAATATTCATTAAAGGGATGAACAATTCCATGAGTTCAGCATTTATATGTACAGTGGTGCAGAGGATTTTAAAGAGAGCAACTTAACACAAAGCGTAGCACATCTGTATATTATGCAGACTATAAACGTAAGCTGAATCCAACTACTTGGAATACCACAGTGAAAGAATTTATATTGCAAAAACAAACTAGGCAGGTGGTTGAAAGTACATTTTATCTGAACATCTAAAATAATTGCTGGGTGAAAATACAGCTTCAGAGGGAAAGTAAGTGCTTAAACTGGGAGATGTTCTTTATTAACATGGCTTCACTGCTGAGACCCCGAGAACAGGAAAAGTGTGCCACTAATCAGATTTCTAAACCAGGAGCCTTTTGGCATTCTGTTTTATTATAATGAGAGTTAATAAGGTTCTTAGCAAAGATTTGAATATTGTATGTAATAATAACCTTAGTTTTCCCCCTTTTTGTCGTTTGCCATATGTTCCCTATAATACTGCTCTGACAGTAATTGTGAATGTAGATGTTCAGAGACAGACTAGTTCCTACCAACCTCAGAGCTAAACAAAGAGTCTGTGTAATGCTATAGTTATCCAGGGAGGTCTATAACAATACAAAAGTCAGAAAATCAAAATACAGTAAGCCCCCCGTTCACACCAGTGTGACTTATCAGGCGATTTGACAGGTCCAAATCGCATAACAAGTGACACCCTATTGTGGGCAATAGAACTATTCAAATTGGTGCGACAAGGACTTTGTGCTGCTGCACCAATTTGAAAAAAGTTTCCTGCACTATTTTTTGCGATTTCTGGTGTGACTTGGATAGACATCTGTGGATGAAGTCGCACAGCTGTCAGCCAAGTTGCACCTAAAGTTGCACTGGCCTGCGACTTTGAAATCATGCAATTTCAAGGGAAGTTGCACCATTTCAAAGTCGGATTCGGTGTGAATGGGGAATAAATTGTGTATTCCAGCCTACAATATGACGTTCATTAAGGCAGAACTGCAACTAAAAAGAGAATACTCCACTTTTCCTTCTCCTCCCCTCCTTTTCTACTACTTTTGGAGGTTTTTTTTTTTCTTTTTTGTAGTGAGTATCTATTTTTGGCAGATACTGCCTAGGCATAGCCTACCTAATATGCTGTGAACAGACCCAAATAGCAGCAGATTAAATTACACAACCACACACACATGCACACAACTGATTGGGTAAGTGGGGGGACACACCTGACATCCTCTCTCCTAGCAGAAATGGACCTGTATGGATTTCAGGTTAGACTGAAATAATAAGTAAGGCAGTGTTCGACATTCTTATTAGAATGTCCAGTATTCTCTGCAAAGCATCATGGAAACACACTGCATTACATGTTTCAAAACAATTGTATATAAAAAAAATTGCAAACAGTAAAGAACTACCTTCTTATCGGCGTATAACATGCACTTTTTCCCCCTAAAAATCAGGGGAAAATCATGGGTGCGTGTTATACGCCGATCCCCCGCCGATTCTGAGCCTCTCCGGCCATTCTAGCGGCTTTCGGACGCTCTCGAACGCTTTCGGACGTTCTCTGAGGTTTTCGGCCACTGTCGCCGTTCTCTGAGGCTTTCAAACGCTTTCGAAGTCCCGCGTGAGCCGGCGAGAACGGCCTAGAGCTGCCGAGAACGGGCAAAAGCGGCCGAAAGCCTTTGAGAGCGGCCGAGAGCCGACGAGTGTGGCCAAAAGCCAAAGAGAGTGGCCGAAAGCCGACGAGAACTATCGAGCGCCGCCTAGATTCACAGAACATCTGGCTCTGTATCTCGGCGGCGCCATTTTTAAATTCTGCAGGTGGAACTGGGGCAAGAAAATACAAAAGAAGAGGCGCTTCTGGGTGTAGATTTAAAAACAAATGTAATCATGTAAGACAGGAAAATGCAGGCAACTCACATTTTGGTAGTTTAAAATAGGCATGGGTTAAAAGGTAGTCCAGGGAGTAGGGATCATCAGATCGGTCTGATCGTCCTGCCAGCAGAGACTCTGTTGTGTCCAGGGAGCTGCTTAGGAAGAAGCGCTGGTTATGGAGACAGAGCGAGGGATGGAGCGCAGTCGGAGGATGATGACGTCACTGGCATGCGACCGGTTTGTGAGCGTTCGGGCTGAGATGACAAGACAGCCGCGCTCCTTCGTCAAGCTAATGGGAGAAGTGGAGGGGACAAATAAATCAAACCTAAAGGGGGGATGCGTGGCTAGGGCGGAGACGGCTGCATAGCATCAGTTACTATAGAGCAGAAGGGGAGATAATGCTGGCAGCTCATAGAGATTAATGGATATGGATGGGATTAGGCTGAGGGGGATAGGTACAGTGTGGAAATCAATTCGAGAAATAATAATAATGAATGGAAATGAGAATGGGAATGGTGGAAAAAGTTAATAAATAAAATGAAAAATAATAATAAATGTGAAAAATTAAAAATAAAAATAATAATAAAGACCTGCAAAATTGTTAACCCTGGTCAAAAATCGTTTACCACAAAAGGCAAAACATACCAGCTACAAGAGTTTTTCAATTGCTCATCTGACTATGTTGTTTATGCTCTCATTTGCCCTTGCGACCTACTGTACGTAGGCCGCACCATTAGGGCACTAAGAACTAGATTTGGTGAACACAGAAGATTTATAGAGGGCGGTATAAACCCTCACAGTGTTCCCAAACATTTTGCTATGGCTACAGTCTATTCGCTGTAAGCCCCCCTCAGTTCTTGCCATTGGATGCGGAATCCTCACATCCAATTCGTAATAGCAGGAGATTTTGAGCCGGTTCACATATCTCTGCAGCGGGTCCGGTGCGTCTTTTGGTCCATTTCAGGTCCAAATTCAGCCCAAAATTTGGGTTGAAATCAGGCCTGAAATGGTGAACCAGCACGCACTGGACCCCTGCATGCGGTTCATATGTGAACCAAGCTTTAGACTATATGGGACACAGAAGCCTCTGTGACTCCTATCCCAGAGAACTTGCAGTTACAGTGAACAAAACTACGTCTACAGCAGAGCTACCTACATTATAAGTCTATTCATGGATGTATGAAAGCCTCCAAGTGAAACTTACAATGCAATTCTCTCTATATTCAGAAGTACTTAACTTTACAGTAACACTTTAATGCCAATTCCAAAATTAAATATAATAAAGAGAGAGTAAACCGCTGGCTTTTTTTTTTCTGACCTGCAAAGTAAAGGCATAATGTGCTAGTATGCATGGCATACTAGCGCAATATGTGAAACGTTATTTTCCCCCTCACCAAGATTTACTTTCCCCCCCCCCCCCCCCACACACAAACGCTAAACCCTCCACCGATGTGTTGTCGAAACCCTCCACCGATGTGTTGTCATCGATGGAGGCCGCATTCATCTTCACCCATCTTCCTTCCGATTCCGCGGACTCTGGCTGTGTGACTGGCCGGAGCCGTGTGATGTCACTCTGACGCCGGTCGCGGCACAGGTGGCTGTGGTGTCATTGGCACAGGTGGCCAATGATGTCATTGGCTGCATATACAGTAAATATCTCCTAGACGGTGCACGTTTAGGAGATATTTACAGTACCTGTAGGTAAGCCTTATTATAGGCTTACCTATAGGTACAATTTATCAATCGGAGTTTACAACCACCTTGAGAAGCCTCCTTGCACACTCACCAACTCCACTTCATAAATTATAGAGTTGCACTTTAAATAAACCACAAACCTTATTGTGATGCTTCATTCCAAGCAACAAGTTTGTCATTTCCATAAGCATATAATACACTTGAAATGCTTGAGCTCAGTAAAATATGTTGGGCTATTGTCTTCATAGCAGAACACATCCCTGCTAGTAAACAACATTTGTGGGATTAAACTGGTTTCAGATATAATTACTCTTTCCCCCACGGATTTTCACAGCTGACACATGCAGCCTCCCTCAATGATTAACGCACCCTGTTCTAGAGCCAGCTGAGCTAATGCTACAACATCGCAAGAGATTTCAATGCAAAATTATATTATTCTTCATTAAGAATGTCTCCATCAGGGACATTCAGCAAGAAAGACTGATCAAACACTAAACTTTTTACAGTAGTTGGATAAAAAAGTGGCATCCCTGGAGATGAGAACAACCTGTTGCAGGAACACTACCTGTGTATCAGTGCAAATTACCTGCTAAGCTGATATATAGTGAGGGTTTTTAAGTGAATTCATAGCCTCTTTCTTCCTCCCCTTTTTCAAACTCCCAGTGTTTCACAAATATATGCTAGTGAATTGATTTAGACAGACCTGGACTACACAGGAGATTTTCTAATTGCTCAATAAATTCCTTGCTAACAAATGACTTATTAGAAACACATTGCAAATAAGGTGAATGCCAACAAGAAATGTATTTCATGCTATTGATTGATTAAAAATCTTCTGGGAAGTTTAGGCCTGAAAATACAAGAAGAAAGCATTGAGCAATTAACACAAGTTCAAGTACACTGAAGGCTTTAATAAACCATTTTTTTACGGGGGGATGCACATTGCACCTATTTGCATGCTGGCTTTAAAGGGAATCTTTTGTGGTGCACATTTTTCTCCTCTCTATGTATTTTGGTATGGAAAATGTATTTATTTTTGTCAAGTATATATGAAATATTGATTAGCAATGTGTAGCCTCCTATTCTACCAGTAGGTGTGCTCTAGTCTCTTTTCAAATGGTTATGTATTTCAGTTTGCAGCTTTGCTGGAAAAAATCTTCTGTTTACAGAGCTCAGTAGATCAAATTGTATCAGTCCCAGGTTACAGTCAAACAAGCTGCTTCCGCTCTGCTGTCTATTTGTAAAAGAAGTTATATATTCAGTAAAAACACAACAGTTTAAAAATGTTGCTTCTCAGTAAAATTTATGTTGCAGCACTAAATTATAAGTACATCTCTACTTACAGGTTTAGTTCCCCTGCAACGTCCAACGAATTCCAGCCAGTGAACTCCATATAATGCAGCTTCCTGTGATGAGATGGCTACAATGCTACACTACTCCTAAGAGTTGCTAGTAGATTAGACTGCTTGCACCATAGTGGGTTATTAAAAATGTTGCTGTGTGGCTATCAGCATTGTCACTGCTGATTTACTAGTCAATAGCCTATCGACCAGCACCTGGTCACCTCTACTCCTGCCCACTGTTTTCTGGATTGAAAGTGCTGCCTCTGTTGCCGAAACCTTCTGAATGTGATTGAGAGTATCTGGAAAGGGGATGTGTAAGGCACAAATTGCCCCAAACACGGAAGGTTGAAAAAGGTTTCCGTATACTTTATGAGGCTTCTGCATTACATAGTAAGCCCTTTCCCCTTCCTTTCCCTCCCCCCCCCTTTTTTTTTTTCTTTCTGTTTTCAACTCCAGATACTCACCTGTGTCTCTCCTGAGGAAGCGAGTTCTTTATCTTGCGAAATACGTAGAGAAAAATAGCACTGGTGGAAGTTTTTCAGCTCAGATTATTTCAATATTGTATATGCATGTACTTTCACTGTTGGTAATTATACATGCTAACATATTTTTAATTGTATGTAATATATTTGTTTTGGAATAATACATTTTCTTACATTTTATACCTTTGGGGTATGACTCGTTAAAGTCCCGTGGGCAATGAAATTTTAAGTGTGTATGTACTAATTGGGACTGAGACACGCCCTTTCCCATTTATATCCCAGTTTATCTTTTGCTATATTATTTTTATCTTTCTTTAGTTTTGTTTTTCCCTTGTATTGTTCATACTGTCCTATGTCCTATAGTTGCTCCATTTCCATTTCTTGTTGTACTACAGAAGCTACCTAAAAGCCTTTCAGACAGTCTTTCTGATTTGTTACACAAATATAAATTTTCCCTTCACTCTTGGTGTGTCAAAGGGTGTGTTGCATTGCTGAGAAGGTTGAAGACATCAGAGTCAGGGGACCCAAACATCAGTGGCGCTACATATGTTTATAGGAGACAAATGCATTCATATTCCAGATCAATTTGAGGAATAAAACCGCTGGTTGCTAAACAAATGGTTGAAAGAAGATTTTATACTTTAGTGTATTAATCACAAGGGAATATAGGATTCATTAATTAACTGTGCCTCTATTGCCAACATATTCTAAGATGGCTGGAGGTGTTTAAGAGGCTGTTCATCATAAGTGGTTATTTATGAAAGTTTAAAAATGAAGGCCCCAATGGCATATCTGCATGCTTTTGTTTAAATGAGGTCAAGCTGAAAAACAAGCCCAAAATCACAAGTGAAATTAGTGGTGCGTTTGAAAGTAAAAATAATGTATGTTTGGTTTAAAGAAACTGAATGGCATTTATAGCTGAAATTTGAGTAAAAAACATTGATCTGTCCACAGGAAGTGACAATGCCATAAAATCTAAATAAGGAGCTTTTATCACTCTTAAAACAATTTCTTTATAGTGTAATAGATTACTAGGTACATGTCAAGCCAAAAAATACCAACTATTTCAAGGCAACTTTACTAAAATGTATTTAATCGGAGGATTATTTACTAAACATTTGCCAAAGCAGCAAATAGTAGATATTTGCAGTAAACTAGTCTGTCTAACCATTAGTAAATCGTAGAATGTCAGCATCTGCTGACATCCCACCTTACCACCAAGGTTTACTAACACTGCTCTGTTGGGGGTTGCTCAACACGGTCATGTGGAGGAGTCAGTGGCAACATGCACCCCTGGTAAACTTACCCAGTGTGGTCTATTGCAGGTTGCAGGCTGCATGATTGGTGATTGCCTTGATTGAGCACATGGAAGATAATTTCCTATCTCCACCCACAGATTAAAATAAATAAAACCTAATAATCAGTGTAGATTTAGGTCTGTTTTGGGGTCAGTAAATCAGGGTTAAATCCAAAGTGTCCCAGATTGCCTCATCTATAGATAGAAGGGACTTGCTTGACCTAAATTATGGCACTGCAGTTTAGCAAACTGATTGTGCTATCTGAGTCATGCACATTTTCGGTTGGATCTGCAACCTATCAATTATAGGAGTAGATTGATTTTACAAGGGCAGATCCAAAGACCTTGCACTGAAAGCACGCTGTAATATGCATAAAAAGAATATGCTCTTCTGCAAAAACAAAAAACCATTATGCCCACAGTTGTTTACAGTTCATGAATTACCTTGATAGAATTTTAGGAGATTAATACCCTCAACCCATTATAAAGTTTGTATCGGTTATGTAGCAGTATCTATACAGGCTGGGTACAGCATTCTAGGTCATGAAACTCCAAGGTGAGAGCATCAGTGACACCATACTCTGACATTACATATTTTGTATGTGTAATATATTTCTGTGCTTTTACATTACTGCTTGGCTTAAAAACAGAACCCCATTTAAAATGTATTACACCTTGAAAAAAAAGACGTCTTTTGTTAAGCAGCCTCCTAACGCCAATAATTTTCCTTGTCAGCTGCAGGGTGCAGCTTCCCTGCACTTACTAGGTATCACCCGCTACTTTCCCTATCTTTCTTGTAAGGTGCAAGATACCTGTCCACACACCCCCAGCTCTTGCATTGGTCCATGGTGCAGGAGGTGCTTTTTGTAAAATACATTAGCCTGTGCCTTTGTGCTTGCATTTTCCTGCTGACTACGTTCTCCTGTATCTTTTCCTGTTTATTTTTGCTGATGACCTTTGCTATGGTTAACAGATTGTTGCTTGCTGCCTGCCCTGGTCTTTGCTACATTTAATAGAGTCTTCTACTGTCTGCTGCCTGCCCTGAAATGTGCTACATTTGTCAAATACCACTACTGTCTGCCTCCTGGCCAGGCCTTTGTTATCTCAATAGATTATACCTGCTGCCAGCCACAAGTCCTGAATTATTTTGAGTAGCCTTCATCTTGTTTCTTCCATTGTTATCTACTCTCTTCTACCTTATGTCTGCTAGGAACATTCTACAGCTAGAGTATATTATGTTGTGTATGCTGCACCAAGGTACCGTATGTCTGGTCAAAATATATCCAAAGGATCAACTTGAGAAAGCTACCAGGATGTATGCCATAATAGATGAGCAAAGCTACAGATCCCTGGTCAAGCCTAAACTCTTTGAGATCTTTGGCATAAAGGGACATGCAACACCATAAATTCTCAACACCTGTTCTGGTCATGTAGAAACCTCTAGCAGAAGGGCCGATGGGTTCATGGTCTCCCATATCAAGACAAAGAAGGGCATACCCTTGCCAACATTAGTTGAGTGTGACAAAATACCAAACAACAGGGAAGAAACTCCTACTCCAGAAGCTGCGTATCATCATCCCCACTTAAGGCACCTGGTTACTGATATTCCTCCAATGGACATGGATGCTGAAATACTAGCCTTGCTGGGAAGAGACCTTCTCAAAGTACACAAAGTGCACCAGCAGTGCAATGGATCTGATGACACCCATATGCACAAAGACTTGATCTAGGCTGGCTAATAGTGGGTGATGTATGCTTGAACAGAATGCACACGCCATCTGAGACCAACTCCTTTAAGACTCATGTGTTAAGAAACGGGCATGCATCTCACTTCAGACAATGCCCTCATCATTATGAATTAAAGGAGAAACCTCTTGACATCATCCAGGTACCTGATGTAACTCCCATCCCCTGTGATGACAACTTAGGTAGAACAGTGTTTTGTACAACACGTTATGACAACAGAATAGCTTTGTCAGTTAAAGATAGAGTTCATTGCAATAATGGACTGTGAATTCTTCAAAGATGAATCTAACAGCGGTGTTGCACCATTAGCTCTTTGTGCTACAAGAGTCAGATTTCCAAACAATTGTGAACAAGCTTTAAAGAACAGGCCTGAAATGAAGGAACATTTCATTGAAAAGGATCTTTGACAATGATCACGCTGAACCAGCTCCACCTCTGCTTGAACATGACAAGTGCTGTAATCTGCGTTTCTTCGGAGTGTATCATCCACGTAAGCCAAATCTAAGTTAGCACCTAAGCCTGAGCACACAATTCCCAGGCTTGAACTTTGTGGGACTGTGCTAGCCATTAAAATTGCAGACTTTATACTGCATGAGCTAGACATTCAGATAGACGACATCAAATTTTATACAGACAGTAAAGCTGTTTTGGGCTACATATACAATTGAACAAAATGCTTCTATGTCTATGTCAGCAACCGTGTAGAAAGAATCAGAAAATCCTCAAGGCCTGAACAATGGCATCATGTTCCATCGGAGCATAATCCTGCAGATCATGCGACCAAGCTAGTGTCTGCCAGTGTCTTTGCAAATTCTTCTTGATTAACAGGACCTGAATTCCTGCTGGATCATACAGAAGAAAATACACCTCTTCAGTCTTCTAGATCCTGACAACGATCCAGATATTTTTCCTGAAATCAAGACCTTTGCCACTGATCTGAACCCTAACCTCCAAATTGGAGATCTTGTTTTGCTCAAGGACCAGCAAGCCGCAAGAATTGAATGGCCCATGGGAACATTGTAAAGACCATTCCCAGCGAGGGGGGTATGCAAGGTAGAAGTGAAGGTTGCCAGACAAGGAACTGTAAAGACTTTCCTCAGACCCATTACAGAACTTGTTTTACTCTTGCCTTTTGGAAACTGAACTTGTTTCATGGGTTTGTTGGATCCAGTTTCTACCACAAAAAGAATGTGCCTTGAACTTTAAGTGACACTTCTTGATGTCTTATTGCAGTTATTGTTGTTGCATATATATGCATGTTCTTTTTAGTCTTTCACGTCTTCAAGACAACTGCAAATTGCACCATTGTTTATTTGCATTTGCATTACTACCGTCATGATGTAACATAGTGGTAGTTACAATAACAGATGGGGAGTGTGCTGTTACACTTGTTGTGTGTAACAAATAATATAAGGCATACTTATGGTAATGTTAATATAATTGGTTACGTTACTGCCATCTTGAGGTTATTTTGGTTGTTGCACCTACCTTTCTGTCTTTCCTTTCTATAGTCTCTGTGTGTCCCCTCCCACTGTACTTCATGTTCCTGCTTCATTATACTTATGGGCTAAGGGATGGCCACCTCTGTATAGGCCTTCCATGCAATCTGCTCGCATCCGGAAACACATTATCATGTTTTGACCTGCAGATACCGTCTTTCATTCATCTGCCACATCTTGTTTGCTATACATGCTGCTTGCAATAAAAAGCTACGCTGATGGAAAAGACGTGTCTGGTGAGTTCAAGCTATCTGATAAAGACTGTAAGCAGTGATTATATCTGCTTATACAGGCCAGGCATAGAGGTCTCAGCAAGGGATAAGTCACAAGGGATAAGTCACTAGTTGGAGTCAGAATAACAGAAAAAAATTGCAAAACTCCCTTTGCTTTTATGATGCCATGGTGGATGCAATTGAGTGGAAACAAGAAGGAGCAGATGTGACAGTGGCAGTCACCCAGAAATTTGAGGCTGCGTACTTCAAGAAGGAGGCCCTGGCACCTTCTCCTCTGTCAGACATGAAAACGGCACTGACAAAACTGACTCAGGATTTGGCTGCCTTGAAACAGGAAGTAGCTTCTTCTAAGAAAGACTCACCCCAACCCCAGAGGGGCGAGAACCCTTTGCATAAGGTCCCGAAAGAAGACAGGAAATGCTGATGGTGTGGTCAGTATGGACACATATCCAAGAAATGTGGACAATCTGGACCCAGGAATCCTCCCAGGCTGTCATTAAACTATTAACTCCTGGGGCAGAGGGGCAGCCCCCAGGACAGGCAACACAGAGTCCCGATAAGTCTAAAGGAATGGTGGCTGCTAGTCCAGTGGAAGAGCTGAACCTCTGCTGGCTGTCCCTTACAGTGGCCAACAATCTACCTATATGGGTTGAAGGCACAACATTCAGATTGAGCAGTATGGCCTGTGAGCAGTATGGCTCAGAGTACTCCAAGCTGTTGAGGCACGGTGCAGAGCTACCAAGAAACAGCCTGAGCAAGTGAGGGTGGTCCATACCCCCCAAAACAAAAACTAATCTTTACACCGCTACAGGAGGTGGTCTGGTCCTTGCCAGTGGGGGCCCACAAGAAGCTACAAGGAACCACCAATATGGTATAGACCCACAAAGTCCCTGTTACACCAGGGCAATGGTTGGTGGGCTGTACCTTGTCTAGGGTCCACCGTGGAAGGGTGATTATTCAGCTCATCAATCTGGGAACAACACAAATCGCCCTTCCCAGCCATGCTTCATTGGCCAACATATATGCTGTGCCTTGCCATTGCATATCCGTGGCCCAGCCAGGGGGTGAGGCGGCACGTGCCACCTTACAGGCGGCCATGGCTTTTTGCAACGAGATCCAGTACAAGTCCTTCCTTAAGTGTACGGACCCAGGGTCTCGGGTCGGGCTCATGTAAAGAAGCCATCACCGGCTTGAACAAGCATCTAATCAAACTGATCTTGGTTTGATCAGATGCTTTGGAGGCCAGAGGACAGATATGGGGTCTAAAAGACCTCATATCTCTCCATAAAGAGGACCTGTCATAGCCCATGCTATCACAAGCAATGTTGTTCATCAAATGTAAAGAAACAGTGTAAGATTTTTTTTTTATTTGTAATAAAATACAATTTAAAATACATTTAAACTGCTTATTAATTGCAAATGCATGCATTGGCTCCACATGCAATATGTAAATGGCAACAAACCTGCATTTTGTTTCAAGCCGGGGTCAGGGGCGGGGCCAGGGGTGGTTGAAGGGGGCCCCGTCAGGTAGGCTGTACGGGGCCCCATGATTTCTAACAGCTGCCCTGTCTCATGTATAGAATCTCCAGTGTTCAGCAGAGCGTAGAGAAACAATAGCAGACAGAGGGATCTGGAGTTTGCTAATGACACAGAAATGATCAGGATGTGTGGGTCAAGAAGACTTGAAACCAAACATAAAGCCCAACCTTAAGGGGCCCCTAAATCAGCCCTTCTTGTGACACCCATTGGCAGCATTATGCTTTTTGTGCCGTATTACTTACCTTTTCCAAAGTCTTCTGGCCAGTTACAAGATGTTTCCATCCAAGAACATTTAAACCTTTGAATTGTAAACTTAACTGTAAGCTCAGCCCAAACACTTCAGATATGAGGAAATAAAATTAAAATACCAAAAGGGTGGGGAGTGGGGGACTGACAGCCCCATGCAGTATGTGCTCAATTTTCCAAGTTGGGTGATGCTGGGCATCATTAGCTCAGTTGCAATGTTACATTTTTATTTATTTTAACAGGCAGAGCCAATTAATAAATGTACAGTTTAATGCTGTTTCATGTACCACATATGTATGACTGGTAAGCCAAGTCTATGAATGTAAGCAAAGACAGGTAATCTCATCAGTTCCTAAGGTAAAGGTACTGCTATTTGTAAGACAAAGACAGAGAGGAGAATGTTTCACAGCATAGGATTGTGTAATAAGAAGCTGCAGATCTACCCAGAATCATATATAGGAGCTTTTAATGGCTTACATAAAACTTTGATCAAAATTTAACCACTTTCAGACCAGACCAATTTGCAGCCAAAGGACCAGGCCCCTTTTTGCGATTCGGCACTGCGTCGCTTTAACTGACAATTGCGCGGTCGTGCGACGTGGCTCCCAAACAAAAATTACGTCCTTTTTTTCCCACAAATAGAGCTTTCTTTTGGTGGTATTTGATCGCCCCTGCGGTTTTTATTTTTTGCGCTATAAAAAAAAAAAGAGCGACAATTTTGAAAAAAAAAACGCATTATTTTTTATTTTTTGCTATAATAAATATCCCCCAAAAAATATATAAAAAAAATATTTTTTCCTCAGTTTAGGCCGATACGTATTCTTCTACATATTTTTGGTAAAAAAAATCGCAATAAGCGATTATTGATCTGTTTGCGCAGAAGTTATAGCGTTTACAAGATAGGGGATAGTTTTATAGCATTTTTATTAATATTTTTTTTTTTTATTAGTAATGGCGGCGATCTGTGATTTTTTTTGGTGACATGCGACATTATGGCGGACACATCGGACATTTTTGACACATTTTTGGAACCATTGTCATTTATACAGCAATCAATGCTATAAAAATGCATTGATTCCTGTATAAATGACACTGGCAGTGAAGGGGTTAACCACAAGGGGGCAGTGTAGGGGTTAAGTATGCCTAGGGGTGTGTTTCTTACTGTGGGGGGCGTGGCTGTCAGCTAGTGAATTCTGATCTCTGCTCCAATCACAGGGAGCAGAGATCGGCGTCACTAGTTGCTAGGCAGAACGGGGAGATGCTGTTTATCTCGCCATCTCCCCGTTCAGCCTTCCCGTGACACGATCGCGGGGGTCCCGGCGGCGACCGGCGCGCTTCCGATGGCACGGACAGGCATTAAGGAGGGACTTATATATACGCCCTCCTGCCTGTACGTGCCATTCTGCCGACGTATATCGTCGTGCGCCGGTCGGCAAATGGTTAAAATTAGTAGGCTTTCAAACATTAGCATAGATTCAGTTTTTCCTGAAGAAGCGGTTCACGTGTTGATTTCACATTGCCAGGGACGTTTTTTAAGGCAGGGCAAAAGGGGCAGCTGCCCTGGGCCCTGTCATTGTTGTGGGGCCCAAAGCAGCTGCCGCAACTATCCCAGTTTAAATTCCCTTGCCCCTTAAGGTTTTAGTCCAGTGCTGTGTCCCGATATCTCGGTTTAAAGTTCTGTTACTAATGCTTCCCAGCTCTGCCCTATTGTTGTGTACAGATGACTCACCTGCAGACCCTGTGTTTATATGTAAATACTGACATTGATATGTAAATAGTGATGGCATTCATATATAAATAGCAGCTGACAGGCAGGATTCATATGTAAATAGAGGCAGTATTCATATGTATATCATACCCCCCTGGAGGTCATATTCACCATCACCTATACTGAATGCTGCCCACTGGGAGGTAAAGGGGCATGCTTGAAAGTCCTGCCTACAACTGTGGTCATTAAGCCTATCTATCATCAGCCTGTTCTGCAAAGTTAAGCAAATTAGTGGGGGGGGGGGGGGGTAGGGGGGGCTGTGCAGATGTAGGCAGCGAAAAAATTACAGTTTGGAGTGCAAGGAGGGGATGTATAGAGGTAAGTAAGGTGGGTGCAAAGATGAGCAGAGAGGTAAGTAGAGTTAAAGGGGAGGGGAGAGGATGCGGGAGGTTTGGGTTGCAGAGGTTAGCATGGGTTTAAGGATGCAAAGGTGTACTGACAGGGTGAATAAAGATGTAGGGCAGCCCATTAATTTCAATGGGCTGCTCTATGCGCTACAAATGCGGAAGAAACTCACAAACACTTTTCCAAAATCAGTGAGCAGTATTGATATACAGTAATCTCTAGCAACCAATCAACAAGCAGAAATGATGTGCTGTAACCTCTAGCAACCAGTCAGTGAGTGGTAATTATACACTGTAACCTCTAGCAACCAATCACAATCGCTGTCTGATCTGATTCAGTAAACTGATTTTGAGTCTAGCTGCTTTTTATTGTATGTCTCAAAGCAGGTGGAGAGCGAAAACTGCATGGGGGGGGGGGGGATGTTTTTGCCCAGGGTCCAATCAATATTAAAGACGGCCCTGCACATTGCCCATCATTGGTGTATAATCGGCTGGTTTGGAAATACTTATTTTTACAATACATTATTCCTTCAAAATTAATTTGATTTCTGAAGATTGAAAATCACTGTAGGATATAGAAGCCTGAATTAAACAGCAATAATTATGTACACACAAAACAGATCATGTATCCTGCAGATGGAATTTGTACTATAATTTCTTATAGATATAGAAGTATTGCACAGATGGAATCAATTACATAATTTCTTACAAATATAGAATGTTTATACAGCTTTCAAATCATATCTTGTATAGGCACATATACACATGCTTCTTTCCTCTTCAACGTTTCCACCTGAGCAAGCACCAACTACTGTGGGTGGACAGCAAGTATGACACTTGTACTATAGGAATGTTAATAGCACAAATACAACTTGACACCCTCCCTTTTCTGTTACACATTTATTCCTGTCACTGTGTTTATGTAGCTTCTCTTTTTTTTCTTGTCAGCACTGTAACAAATATCCTACCCTGAAAGCCTAATTCCTTAAAAAAAACTCCATTGTTTGAATAAATTTATGATACACAATACAACAATACGGGTCTGCAAAAGATGAGCAGAATTTTGTAGGATGGTGTGCCACCTGTGTGATGCAGAACACTTCACCATACTTCTTATCCTGACTCTGCAGAGACACTGTAGCTAGGGATAGTAACACTTTGTTCAGAGCTTCCTGTAATGTCTCATATTTTCCTGCAGCCAATCAAGTCAAATAGCATGTGTGTGAAGCCATCTTGCTTTTCTGTTTATTCATGTCTTTATCACTCTCAGGTCCTGCCACACTCATTCCTCTTCATTAAGATATACCATTGAAGTCTCATTACGCAGAAAAGAAGGCAGAAAAAAAACTCATGTCAGCCATAATGAAAGGTGGATGCAAAACTGTAAACAAAGAATCTGTTAAAAATTTAGATCAGTGTACCTTTTTTTTTTTTTATTATGAGAATTGTTATTATGATGAAAATGATTTAATTGCAGAATTAGGAATAATGGGTAACTATATAAGTATATTATCTGGTAAACTGATGCATAATTTAAATTTTATAAAGCAATTTAGGTAAGCTAAGATGTTGTTATCCATAACTGTAGCCCATTAAAATAGTCCCTGATAAATGGGTTATTGCATGACCTCGCATTTTCCATGGTAATAAAGAGACCCGTTACTGTGTAAGGGGGTGAGTTATTACCATGCAAAGTGGTAAACTGCTCCTCTTGTATCTGCCTTTTTAGCATATTTAAAACGTTGTGGCATTTATGAGGAAAACATCTTTACTTTCAGCTCTACTTTTTACTAAACTCAGCAAATTGAGAGCTATGGTGATTTTTCAGATTTAGCTATAACTTAGTTATAAAGAAACCAAAAATGGTTGTAAATATATAGTTACATAGTTGGTGAGATTGAAAAAAGACATCAGTCCATCCAGTTCAACCTATGATGTGTGTGTATGTATGTGTTTATGTCAATAGTACATCGTATACCCCTGTATGTTGTGGTCGTTAATGTGCCCATCTAATAGTTTTTTTGAAACTATCAACGCTCCCTGCCGATACCACTGTTTCTGGAACAGAATTCAACATCCTTACCGCTCTGACAGTAAAGAACCCTCTACGCAGTTTAAGGTTAAACGGCTTCTTTTCCAACTTTAGTGAATGGCCACGTGTCTTTTTAAGTTCCCATTCACTAAATAGTTTTTTGCTATGGTAGTACTAGGTCGCCAGTATGGTATTTGCACATTGATATCATATCCCATCTCAAGCGTCTCCTCTCCAGAGAGAATATGTTCAATGCTTGTAGTCTTTCCCTATAGCTGAGGTCCACTATCCCCTTAATTAGCTTTGTTGCCCTTCTCTGGACTCTCTCCAGTTCCAGCACATCCTTCCTGGGGACTGGTGTCCAGAACTTGACAGCCTATTCAAGACACGGCCACACCAGAGTCTTGTAGAGTGAGAGAATTATCATTTTATCTCTGGAGTGAATCCCCTTTTTAGTGCATGTGTCAGTTCTGGGCTCAGCCCTTCCTTCTCTGAGCTGGCCACTCAGCTGTCAGCTAATTTCCAGCTCCTATCTCTATCACAGTGACTCACCTGTTGATGATATCCTGCTCATCAGTCCTGCCTACTTAAGCCGTCCAGCCCAGATGATCTCCTTCTCCTTGGTCACATCTCTAGAAACCCTCTCCTGTGTTCCTGTTAAATACTTGCTTGGCTGACATTCCTTCTGGCTCCAGATCCTACTTGCTGTTCTACTACACTCATCTCTGGCTCCTTGACGTTTTGGCTTGTCTGACTATTCGTTCCAGTTCCTGAACTCTGGCAATGTTTTGACTACGTTTACTCGGTGTACCTTTTTTATTATTATTAAAGAAGTGAGATTTAACTGTACTTCTGTCTCAGTCTGATTCATAGTTTCGGACAGTAGGCGAAGGCCATGAATTCAGAAGATGCAGTCAATCCACTTGTTGGTAATTTTTTTCCAGATCGGATGAGCAGGATCACTGCATGGATCAATTTGCCATGGCATTACAAACGCTCCTGAGTCACATGGCTCACCTGGAATCTCCAACTGTGGCTGCTCCGGTACATCCTGTGTTGCAGGCCCTCCCTGCTGCTGCTCCAGTCTCTGTGCAGGAACCTGTCTCGAGTATTACCTCTATAAGAGGTATGTCTGGTTCCACTCTGCTTCCCCATCGATTTGGGGGTGATCCAGTCCAATGCAGAGGGTTTCTCAACCAGGTTGACATATACTTTGGATGCTGCCCCAGGCGTTTCCCACAGACAGAAGCAAAGTAGGTTTTGTGATATCTTTGCTTTCTGGCCTGGGCAAACCCTCTATGGGAGACACAAAAAACTGTTGTCTTGAGTTACCCTGAGTTTGTAGCTTCCTTTAAAAGGGTATTTGACGTTCCTGCATGCTCTGCTTCTGCTGCCAAGTGCCTCATGTCCATCGAACAGAGTACGAGAACTGTTGCCAATTACGCCATTGAATTCCATACTCTGGCAGCGGAGGTTGCTTGGAACAATGAGGCCCTCGTGGCTGCTTTTTCTCATGGTCTCTCGGATACCATCAAGGATGAGATAGCAGCCCTATCAGGGCTGGGCTCAGCCCTTCCTTCTCAAAGCTAGCCACTCAGCTGTCGGCTAATTGCCAGCTCCTATCTCTCCACAGTGACATACCTGTTGATGATAGGTTTCTGTGCAGCCTGATTTTGCACTTTCCAGCTTTAGTAAATAAACCCTATTGTTTACTTAAAAGTGGGGTATGCCTGTAAAATGTGCAAAAAAATCTATTATAAAAAAATATATATATAAGGTGCAAAAAAGGTGATCAGATTTTTTAAAATATCAATAGTTCCCCTTTCTTTGCCATAAAGGAATGATATCAACGTGCACCACCAAGGAAAAAGTGCTCCCAAAAGGAATCACCACAAACGATTAAATGAGCTCCTTAGCTGCTGCTCCGATCTCACAAGGTGACCATCAGACGCCTTGCAGCAGAGGAGCCATATACACCACGATCTTGCATGCAAAGGTTACACAATCTCCTAAGCCACGATAGACTATGCACAAAGAATGTTTTTTACCTCCATGCATAGAATGCATGAAGGTAAAAAACCTTCAGACTTTAAAAACACTTTAACTGAACCAGAGCATGGTTCTAGAAACCCAAAGGAGGATGCCCTGCATCTGCTAAGAGACTAGCTGGATACACACTATACAATTTTCTGTAGATTTTTTCCTTCAGATTTACCAAAACCATATAATACCTCAAGAGTTTCCATTTGTATGCAATCAGGCAGGCCCTTGCACTACATGGTTTTGGTAAATCTGACAACAAAAGTTGTATAGCGTGTATGGTATAGTTATTTAGTTGTCTGCTGGGAACTGCTATACTTTCCTTAAGAGCTTCAAATTGGGACAGTTAGAGCAAGTTAGGTCTGTCTTTATATACTGTTGCTAGGTAAATGGTTGCAAATTGCACTTTTTATGTACAGCATATAACAGATACACCTTTTTTCTGTAGGAAAATCTGGCCTTTTTTTATTTAGCATCACGGGTTAGGACTGGAACCTCTGTCTTTATGTGTGGTCAGTGTCCTAGGGCAGGGAGTGATATCAAATCTTTTCAGAGTGGACAAAGACTGTAACAACACCCTTTTTAATTACAACAGGGAAGTGTTAGAACCTCTAACCTGTCACAGATAGGAAGCAGAGATGTTACCAGAATCTAAACTGCTATCTCTGGTTGTTGCACCCTTTCCTTATGCAGGCCATACATGGGTCAAATTCTGAACAATTTGTCGATTGAAAATCAAAAATTTGTGTGTTTTGTCATCTGATGGTGCAACCATTGATTTTGAAATCCGACCAACCAAGCCTTCAAGTTCACTTGAAGAAAATTTATGGCTGGGAATCTTCTTTTCTTTCCAGGTCACAGCTCATGTGCATTTCTTTTTCGATTATATTTCTTGCATGATTCTCCCATAATTGATTAGTAATTTGTTTGTTTTTCAAAACATTTGCAACATGCACTCAAATTCGATGGCAAGACAAAAAATTGGCCTTTGCTGTTGCCTGACTAATGGTCAAAAATCGAAATGTTTATTCAAAGGTGCAATTTTCTAACATTATCCCTGCATCCTCTCTGCCACCTCTCCCACCTGTTACTCAAACACCCCTTTTACTGGCACCATACCACTACCTCCAGCTAACAAGCTGTCACTAGCTGCCTGTTCCAGAATACCACTAGCAGAGTGACAAAAAGAACAGACCTAGATGTCTGTTCATATCATTATCAGCAGTTGTTACAAAATCCACAGAACAAAAATTTGTTTTTTAGTTCTGACCACGATAAAAAAAAAGAAAACAATTTTGTTGGTGTACTGCACCAGTGTTAACAAGACCTAAAGGAGCTATTTATGGATGTTATCTGTTTGATTCTAACATTTAGAGACAAATTTGTTTCATAACATTAAAACATTTTCTTTCAAGTATCATGGCTTGTTTACAAAGTTGTCAGTGTAACCATTTTACCCGCACATTTAAAAAAATAAAAAAAACATTGATGGGAGATTTAACACACAGCAGGACATTCCAAATATCAATGTTCTATATTCATGAAGGAATCTCCTCTTCTTGCTGTACTTAGATAAAACAATCCCCTAAAATACACTGGTAAAACTTCACCATTTATTTTAACTATCTACTGTCCCACTCACTTCACTCCTCCAGTTTTTTTTGATCAATAGTTTTTATTGAAATTTTTATCAAGACAATTAACAAAGAATAAGATATACTAAAATATCATTATAACATTCAAATACATAGATAATAGTATCTAATGAAACATATTAATTATAATTGTCAGGTAGCTATTGATACACCTATTGTGGAGGCAACACAATAATAACAGCATAAAAATTGTCATTGTATAGTTATATATACTACCAATTCAGGTAAATTAGAGGCAATGAAGTCAAATATAGTCCTGAACACCCCTATGGATGCTAAACTGTGTTCGGGACAAAGGCTTCAGTTTTTAAGACACACATGGTGAGATGAATATCCACTGCGTGCAAATTTATAAAGACAACACACAGGACCCAAGTATTTTATTTATCCATATAAGTTCACGCAGTTAGTCGCTGATTTTAAGATTACTAATAAAGACTGAATTGAAGAGAGAACACATCACTAACTCATTACACTGGGCATGCATATCAGAGCGATCGCGGTACCTGACTATATAATTCATACTACCAGAACCTGTGATGGACTAAACTTGGACACTGGTTATATTCAATATATATTTTATCCAACCTGGGAACTATAGTTAACTATTTATTTTTAACCATACATACATTTGCCTTTAGAGTATATATTTTTTTATTACTCAAAAAAAAAAAAAAATCCATTTTTGATCTTTCGACATATATTTATTAATTATTTTATATTGCTTAGCACTTGGATGCACAATAATTACTTGAATTTATTTATTTTGTACCTCACAGCACTTTTGTATGGTCATCACTAATAAGGTTATTTGCACAATTGCACAAGTCACTTTAAATGTTTGTTTATTGTAGACACCTACACTTATTAGTATTGTATTATTAATGTATTACCTCTCACCAGTAGTATTAATATTTTAATAATATTTTTATCACTGGTGCATCCTTTTATTGCATTACTTCACTTTTAGCTACCTATTGCGCGAAATTCCTTTTATATTTATACTTCAACTGCTGCCTTTTCAGTGGTAGACTCTGCCCCCTTCTGTGAGTTTGTGGAATGTGCGGTTCCTCAGTGGCAGGTTCCCAAACGCCGCGTTTTCTCACGGAAGGCGATTCTGGCTCTCTACCGCCACGTGGAAGGCAATGTCTTGGCCTTGCTGGACAGGGCGGTCACCGGTAAGGTGCATATTACCGCTGACTCCACTGGTCCAGCAGGCATGGACAGGGACGTTACCTATCTTTCACGGCGCATTGGGTGACTCTTCTGGCAGCTGGGAAGGATGCAGGACAAGGTGTAGTAGTGTTGGAGGTCGTTCCACCACCACGCCTCCAAAATGCTACTACCGGTGATTCTGACACACCTCTCTCCTCCACCCCTTCCTCTTCTTCTTCCTCCATGGCCTCTTCCTGTGCTTTGTCCTCAGAACCAGCAGTGCTCCATAGGCGTTCAAGGGGCTACGCAAGTATGCAGGCAAAAAGATGCCATGCGGTGCTTGCGCTGGTGTGCTTGGGGGACAGGAGCCACACTGGGGCAGAGGTTCTGTCAGCTCTGCAGGGGCTGGTTGATGCCACGCCAGCTTAAGCCAGGAATGGTGGTTTACGACAATGGCACCAACCTCCTCTCCGCCCTCCGACAGGAACAACTGACCCATGTGCCCTGTGTGGCTCACGTCCTTAACTTGGTGGTGCAGCGGTTCTTGGGCAGGTACCCGGGCTTACAGGCTGTCCTGAGGCAGGCCAGGAAAGTCTGTGTGCATTTCCGCCGGTCATATAATGCCAGCGCTCGACTGGCTGACCTCCAAAAGGAATTTAACCTGCCCAAGAACTGCCTAATCTGCGACATGCCCACCAGGTGGAACTCAATGTTGGCCATGCTGCAGCGGCTGCACACGCAGCAGAGGGCCATCAATGAGTACCTGTGCGACTACAGCACCAGGACAGGGTCAGGGGAGCTTGTTTTTTTCCCCCCACGCCAGTGGGCCATGATCAGGGATGCATGCACTGTCCTGTCACCATTTGAGGAGGACACGAGGATGGTGAGCAGTGACAGTGCATGCATCAGTGACACTGTCACTCCTGTCCACCTGTTGGAGCACACGCTGTGTAGAGTAATGGACAGGGCACTTGAGGCAGAACAGAGGCAGGAATAGGAGGACTTCCTTACCTCTCAAGGCCCCCTTTATCCAGACAGTGTTCATGCTGGCCTGCCGATCACACAGGAAGAGGAGGAGGAGGAGGAGGAGGAGGATTGTGTTAGCATGGAGGTGGAGCCTGGAACAGCAGTCTTTTAGGGATCATTCACAGTCCCAAGAAACCCGGGGACTTGTACGTGGCTGGGAGGAGGTGGCTGCGGATTATGTCGTCCTTAGTGACCCAGAGGACTCCGGTCTGAAATGCCTCAGCTAACCTACGCTGCACGGCCTCCCTGATCCTGCAAAGCCTGTGGAAGGATTCTCGTATTCGTCGGATCAAGGAGGGGATCATTACTGGCTGGCAACCCTCCTTGATCCACATTACAAGGGCTAAGGTTGCGGACCTTATCTTGCCATTGCAGAGGGAGCAGAGGATGAAACATCTTCGGGAGGCCTTGCAGAAAGGTCTGTGAAACGCGTTTCCAGAGACTGGGAGGTTCCAAATTCCTGGTCATGGACAACGTGTTTCTGAGGCTTCGGTCAGTCACAGAAGGAGCGGTGGAGAAGGTGACCGTCTGACCGATGCGTTCGGACAATTTTTTAGTCCGCAGCCCCAAGGTATGATCGGTTCCAGCAACCATCGCCAGCGTCTGATTTACATGGTCCAGGAATACCTAGGGGCAAGGTCAGACTTGGACACCTTTCCCACCAAAAATCCTCTGGGTTACTGGGTCTTGATGATGGATCACTGGCCAGAGCTTGCACAGTATGCAATTGAACTACAGGCCTGTCCTGCATCCAACGTTCTTTCGGAACGCACATTCAGTGCTGCTGGAGGCTTTGTAACCGATCACAGTGTGTGCCTGTCCACCGACTCGGTTGATCGACTGACCTTCATAAAAATGAATCAGTCTTGGATTACCACCAGCTAACAAGCACCTGATGTTGATGTAACCAAATATATTTTTTTTGAAATGTCAGATCCCTTCAAGACTGCCTATGCTGATGCTGAGTGACTATCCTGTTATGCTGAGTGACTATCCTCTTCCTCCTCAATGAACATGCTGATAGCTTGTAAGAACATTTTTGGTTCTGGGCGCCACCACCAGTGGCTAAGGCCCAATTTTTCAGCCCCTGTTTAACAGGGGTGTGTAATTAAAATTTTTGATGCAATACTTTGCAGCAGGGCTCATTCCTGCACTCCAACTAGAGTTTCTGTGAGGTGTTGCAGTGTTTGACTATGCTCAAACAGTTTGGGGGACTCCTCAGGAGGACATGGTGGGGCTAGAGAAGGAGTGACTGATGCCATTGAGCCTAGGGAAGAGGCCGCATTGGTAGCTGCTTTGCCAGTACCCTGAGCCTGGGTGAGAGAGGATGAGGAGGATGATGACGGCTTGGTCATCCACTCTACCAAGTCTTCAGCATGTTGCGGCTCAACACGTCTAGCTGCCGAAAAAAAGGACGAGTGTGTCCCATGGCCACGTGCTGATGAGGATGCACCACGACCAGCACTTTTGCCTCTAGACACAGAGCCTGCTTGCCCTCCAGACATACTAATGGCCTGCAGGGAGATGTAGCTGCACAAAGCTGGGATGTATATATTGATATACTGCAGCTAGCAGACTGCCTGCCTGTAGTATTATTATTGTGAGAACACCAGCAATTCGGGTAGATTTAGGCGTACACTGTGCAGATGGCACAATTCACCCACAGTAATTGCTACAGTTGCCTGCGGATAGGATCAGCAAAACACCAGCAATTGGGGTAGCTTCAGGCGTACACTGTGCAGATGGCACAATACAACCACTGTAATTGCTACAGCTGCCTGCGGATAGGATGAGCAGAACAACAGCAATTGGGGTAGCTTCAGGCATACACTGTGCAGATGGCACAATACACCCACTGTAATTGCTACAGCTGCCTGTGGATAGGATGAGCAGAACAACAGCAATTGGGGTAGCTTCAGGCCTACACTGTGCAGATGGCACAATACACCCACTGCAATTGCTACAGCTGCCTGCGGATAGGATGAGCAGAACAACAGCAATTGGGGTAGCTTCAGGTCTACACTGTGCAGGTGGCACAATACACCCACTGTAATTGCTACAGCTGCCTGCGGATAGGATCAGCAGAACAACAGCAATTGGGGTAGCTTCAGGTGTACACTGTGCAGATGGCACAATACACCCACTGTAATTGCTACAGCTGCCTGCGGATAAGTTCAGCAGAACACCAGCAATTGGGGTAGCTTCAGGCGTATACACTGTGCAGATGGCACAATACACCCACTGTAATTGCTACACAGCTGCCTGCGGATAGGATCAGCTGAACACCAGCAATTGGGGTAGCTTCAGGCGTACAGTGTGCAGATGGCACAATATGCAGACTAATTGCTACAGCTGACTGCGGATAGGATCAACAGAACACCAGCAATTGGTGGTAGCTTTAGGCGTACACTGTGCAGATGGCCCAATACACAAACTGTAATTGCTACAGCTGCCTGCGGATATGATGAGCAGAACAGCAGCAATTGGGGGTAGCTTCAGGCGTACACTGTGCAGATGGCACAATACACCAACTGTAATTGCAACAGCTTCAAAATGAAATAAAATCCCACTGTCTATCTCTCTTCGCCGCCGCAACACACTACACAAGGCTGCAGCGCAGGCAGCCTTATATAGTGTGGGGTGTATACTAAACCCCCTAAGCCATAATTGGCCAAAGCCAGCTCTTTGCTGAAAACGGGTCACAGGAGTGCAAAAAGATTTGCACTCCTATGATCCATAGGAGATGCCCAGCCTAAAAAGCTCATGCTGGACTTCTCCTTTAACTGCCAGCAACCATGGATTTATTTTGTTTTTGTGCACCAATCAAAAGAAATAGGCACTTTTATGTCAAAGGAAAAACAATAAACAATTTGTTGATCTGGATGGAGATTGGCTTTTGAATAACATCTAATAAGGCGATATTTGCCGGACACGAGAGTGAATAGCAACAGCATCTGGTGAGCTTTATTCTTAACCGCTTCCCGACCGCCTCCTGCACATATACATCAGCAGAATGGCACGGCCAGGCAAAACCATGTACAAGTACGTGGCCCTTTAATTGCCTGGCCGTGGGTCGCGACCCGGTCGGGAGCTCCGTGACCCCGGCCGCGGGACCAGTGGACCCGATCGCCGCTGGTGTCCCGCGATCAGGTCACAGAGCTGAAGAACGGGGAGAGGTCTATGTAAACAAACCTCTCCACGCGCTTCCTACTCTGCCTGTCATTGATCGGCTGTTCCCTGTCATGGGAAAGCCGATCAATGACGTCAGACGTCAGCCCCGCCCCTAATGTAAAAAAAAAAAACATACACACGTCACAGCCCATAACCCCTCCCCCCCCCTAGTGGTTAAATCTTTCACTGCCAGTGTCATTTATACAGGAATCAATGCATTTAAATAGCATTGATTGCTGTATAAATGACAATAGTCCCAAAAATGTGTCAAAAATGTCGATGTGTCCACCATAATGTCGCAGTCACAATAAAAATCGCTGATCGCAGCCATTACTAGTAAAAAAAAAATATTAATAAAAATGCTATAAAACTATCCCCTATTTTGTAAATGCTATAAATTTTGCGCAAACCAATCAATAATCGCTAATTGCGATTTTTTTTACCAAAAATATGAAGAAGAATACGTATCGGCCTAAACTGGAAAAAAAATGTTTTTTGATATAATTTAATTTATATGTTTTTATGATATATTTTTTGGGGATATTTATTATAGCAAAAAAAAAAAAATATTGCATTTTTTTTCAAAAATTGTCGCTCTATTTTTGTTTATAGCGCAAAAAATAAAAACCGCAGGGGCGATCAAATCCCACCAAAAGAAAGCTCTATTTGTGGGAAAAAAAAGGATGCCAATTTTGTTTGGGAGCCACGTCGCACAACAGCGCAATTGTCAGTTAAAGTGACGCAGTGCCGAATCGCAAAAAGGGGCCTGGTCCTTTGGCTGCCAAATTGGTCCGGGGCTGAAGTGGTTAGGGGAGACGAATTGGCACACATCACTTTGGTGAAGGATTTTGGTGGATTAACGAGACTTTGTTTCACTATATTTTCATCACTTTAAGTTGGACTGCATTACCATATTGATTTGCATATGCTGGAGCAAATAATATATTTTTTGGATATGCCATATGGACACTTTTAATTATGTATACAGTGGTGTGAAAAAGTGTTTGCCCCCTTCCTCATTTCCTGTTCCTTTGCATGTTTGTCACACTTAAGTGTTTCGAACATCAAACCAATTTAAACAATAGTCAAGGACAACACAAGTAAACACAAAATGCAATTTGTAAATGAAGGTGTTTATTATTAAAGGTGAAAAAAAATCCAAACCATCATGGCCCTGTGTGAAAAAGTGATTGCCCCCCTTGTTAAAACATACTATAACTGTGGTTGTCCACACCTGAGTTCAATTTCTCTAGCCACACCCAGGCCTGATTATTGCCACACCTGTTCACAATCAAGGCATCACTTAAATAGGAGCTGCTTGACACAGTAAGGTCCACCAGAAGATCCTTAAAGCTACACATCATGCCGAGACCCAAAGAAATTCAGGAACAATTGAGAAAGAAAGTAATTGAGATCTATCAGTCTGGAAAGGGTTATAAAGCCATTTCCAAAGCTTTGGGAATCCAGCGAACCACAGTGAGAGCCATTATCCACAAATGGCGAAGACATGGACATGGAACAGTGGTGAACCTTCCCAGGAGTGGCCGGCCACCCAAAATTACCCCAAGAGTGCAGCGACGACTCATCCAAGAGGTCACAAAAGACCCCACAACAACGTCCAAGGAACTGCAGGCCTCACTTGCCTCAGTTAAGATCAGCGTTCATGCCTCCACCATCAGGAAAAGACTGGGCAAAAATGGCCTGCATGGCAGAGTTCCAAGGAGAAAACCACTGCTGAGCAAAAGAACATCAAAGCTCGTCTCAATTTCTCCACAACACATCTTGATGATCCCCAAGACTTTTGGGACAACATTCTGTGGACCGATGAGACAAAAGTGGAACTCTTTGGAAGGTGTGTGTCCAAGTATATCTGGCGTAGAAGGAACACTGCATTTCAGAAAAAGAACATTATACCAACAGTAAAATATGGTGGTGGTAGTGTGATGGTCTGGGGCTGTTTTGCTGCTTCAGGACCTGGAAGACTTGCCGTGATAAAAGGAACTATGAATTCTGCTGTCTACCAAGAGATCCTGAAGGAGAATGTCCGACCATCTGTTCGTGTACTCAAGCTGAAACGAACTTGGGTTCTGCAGCAGGACAATGATCCTAAACACACCAGCAAGTCCACCACCGAATGGCTGAAGAAAAACAAAATGAAGACTTTGGAGTGGCCTAGCCAAAGTCCTGACCTGAATCCTATTGAGATGTTGTGGTATGACCTTAAAAAGGCCGTTTCATGCTCGAAAACCCTCTAATGTAACTGAATTAGGACAATTCTGCAAAGATGAGTGGGCCAAAATTCCTCCAGGACGCTGTAAAAGCCTCATTGCACGTTATCGCAAACGCTTGGTTGCAGTTGTTGCTGCTAAGGGTGGCCCAACCAGTTATTAGGTTTAGGGGCAATCACTTTTTCACACAGGGCCATGATGGTTTGGATTTTTTTTTCACCTTTAATAATAAAACACCTTCATTTACAAATTGCATTTTGTGTTTACTTGTGTTGTCCTTGACTATTGTTTAAATTGGTTTGATGTTCCGAAACACTTAAGTGTGACAAACATGCAAAGGAACAGGAAATGAGGAAGGGGGCAAACACTTTTTCACACCACTGTAGGTGTTTTATGTTGATCATATCACAATGTTAATATTTAGGATATTTGTAGATTAATTTTGTCCGCTACTGTGGAATTATTTGTCTCTGTCTTTTTTTCATTGACATTTTTTTCACCTCATTTGCATGTTTATTGAATATTATTAAGTGGCAGCACAAACAAGTGTTTTTTATTAGGGCAGTGCGCACACATACTGTATATATACCTTGATGTATTTAAGATGAGGATGAGTTTTAAAAGTATCATTATTCTTTAGGGCTCATTTACAATTCTGTGCCATGGTAACATGATAATGATGTAATGTGTTACTGCGTTGTGGTACTATTAATTTTTAATGACACCCCACGCACTAAGGTAATGCACCTGCATTGTAGTATATTGCAATGCATGGCAGTGCCTTGGGCTGCATTGCATTACAAAAACAGGGTCATGTACATTTTTTTCCACAATAGTGTGTGTTGGCAGTCCATTTTTTTTTAATGGACTGGCTTGACACAAAACACAATAATGTACGCTAAAGCACTGTAAAGAAATAAATGGGGCCTTAAAAAAAAGGCTTTAGTTGCCCAACTGCATTTGCAAATTTGTCATCTCAATTGTTCTGACTCAACTGGGTTTGGCAATATAGAGATTATGAATAATAAAAATATTAATGGTGATTAAGCCTAATATTCATTAAAGGGATGAACAATTCCATGAGTTCAGCATTTATATGTATAGTGGTGCAGAGGATTTTAAAGAGAGCAACTTAACACAAAGCATAGCACATCTGTATATTATGCAGACTATAAATGTAAGCTGAATCCAACTACTTGGAATACCACAGTGAAAGAATTTATATTGCAGAAACAAACTAGGCAGGTGGTTGAAAGTACATTTTATCTGAACATCTAAAATAATTGCTGGGTGAAAATACAGCTTCAGAGGGAAAGTAAGTGCTTAAACTGGGAGATGTTCTTTATTAACATGGCTTCACTGCTGAGACCCCGAGAACAGGAAAAGTGTGCCACTAATCAGATTTCTAAACCAGGAGCCTTTTGGCATTCTGTTTTATTATAATGAGAGTTAATAAGGTTCTTAGCAAAGATTTGAATATTGTATGTAATAATAACCTTAGTTTTCCCCCTTTTTGTCGTTTGCCATATGTTCCCTATAATACTGCTCTGACAGTAATTGTGAATGTAGATGTTCAGAGACAGACTAGTTCCTACCAACCTCAGAGCTAAACAAAGAGTCTGTGTAATGCTATAGTTATCCAGGGAAGTCTAGAACAATGCAAAAGTCAGAAAATCAAAATACAGTAAGCCCCCCGTTCACACCAGTGTGACTTATCAGGCGATTTGACAGGTCCAAATCGCCTGATAACAAGTGACACCCTATTGTGGGCAATGGAACTATTCAAATTGCACCAATTTGAAAAAAGTTTCCTGCACTATTTTTTGCGATTTCTGGTGTGACTTGGATAGACATCTGTGGATGAAGTCGCACAGCTGTCAGCCAAGTTGCACCTAAAGTTGCACTGGCCTGCGACTTTGAAATCATGCAATTTCAAGGGAAGTTGCACCATTTCAAAGTCGAATTCGGTGTGAATGGGGAATAAATTGTGTATTCCAGCCTACAATATGACGTTCACCTCATTAAGGCAGAACTGCAACTAAAAAGAGAATACTCCACTTGTCCTAATCCTCCCCTCCTTCTCTACTACTTTTGGAGTTTTTTTTTTTCTTCTTTGTAGTGAGTATCTATTTTTGGCAGATACTGCCTAGGCATAGCCCACCTAATATGCTGTGAACAGACGCAAATAACAGCAGATTCAATTACACAACCACACACACATGCACACAACTGATTGGGTAAGTGGGGGGACACACCTGACATCCTCTCTCCTAGCAGAAATGGACCTGTATGGATTTCAGGTTAGACTGAAATAATAAGTAAGGCAGTGTTCGACATTCTTATTAGAAAGTCCAGTATTCTCTGCAAAGCATCATGGAAACACACTGCATCACATGTTTCAAAACAACCGTTTATAAAAAAAAATTGCAAACAATAAAGAACTACCTTCTTATCGGCGTATAACATGCACTTTTTCCCCCTAAAAATCAGGGCAAAATCATGGGTGCGTGTTATACGCCGATCCCCCACCGATTCTGAGCCTCTCCGGCGATTCTAGCGGCTTTCGGACGCTCTTGGAGGCTTTCGGACGCTTTCGGACGTTCTCTGAGGTTTTCGGCCACTGTCGCCGTTCTCTGAGGCTTTCAGCCCTTCTCTGAGGCTTTCGGCCGCTTTCGAAGTCCCGCGTGAGCCGGCGGGAACGGCCGAGAGCTGCCGAGAACAGTCAAAAGCGGCCGAAAGCCTTTGAGAACGGCCGAGAG
This sequence comes from Lithobates sylvaticus, assembly GCA_028564925.1. NCBI lineage: Eukaryota > Metazoa > Chordata > Amphibia > Anura > Ranidae > Lithobates > Lithobates sylvaticus. The sequence continues at coordinate 185,578,523 of CM053026.1, read as the reverse complement.
CCGCCGAGTGCGGCCAAAAGCCAAAGAGAGCGGCCGAAAGCCGACGAGAACTATCGAGCACCGCTAAGATACACAAGACATCTGGCTCTGTATCTCGGCGGCGCCATTTTTAAATTCTGCAGGTGGAACTCGGGCAAGAAAATACAAAAGAAGAGGCGCCTCTGGGTGTAGATTTAAAAACAAATGTAATCATGTAAGACAGGAAAATGCAGGCAACTCACATTTTGGTAGTTTAAAATAGGCATGGGTTAAAAGGTAGTCTAGGGAGTGGGGATCATCAGATCGGTCTGATCGTCCTGCCAGCAGAGACTCTGTTGTGTCCAGGGAGCTGATTAGGAAGAAGCGCTGGTTATGGAGACAGAGCGAGGGATGGAGCGCAGTCGGAGGATGATGACGTCACTGGCATGCGACCGGTTTGTGAGCGTTCGGGCTGAGATGACAAGACAGCCGCGCTCCTTCGTCAAGCTAATGGGAGAAGTGGAGGGGACAAATAAATCAAACAAATAAACATATATATAAAAAAGGTCCAGCGCTAAACACACATAAATAAAAAAACAATTGAAAAGTTAAATTAAAAATATGTCCATAAACAGTCCAATGGTGTCTTTCTAAGGTGATGACGGAGGCATACATATGCAGGTGACAACGTGAAAGAAAACCTCCACCACAGATGAAATGGCCGCTCACCTCACCAAGTGGACCCTTAGATCATAAAGGGTCACTAAAGCCTTCCCACCAGGGGTTAAATGATAACGATCCACTGGAGAAATACGTCACACTTGGCAGATATGCCGGATGGATGTCAGTCAGTCCTTATGGAAAAGCTCAATCCCATATCGCCATCAATCATGTGAATGAAAAATTAAAAAAAAAACATGGTGTTCTCTGCTTATAAACAGTTTATTGAAAAAAAAGAGATGGGAATATAAAAACTTACAAAGAGAGCACCTATATCCCGGTGCTAGGAGAGTACAGCGTATAGCAAAGTGCACAGATCGGGCTGCGGGTGATGTCACTTTCGTCCGTATGCATTACGTCCATGGCTGCTGTTGTAGTATATTTCTTTCGCTTGGGATTCATATATTTTTGTATGTCTTTTCCTTTATTTGGATTGCCAGCTTTTTTATGAGAGTTTTCACGTCATTTGAGGATACAATATAGCCCCTATAGGCGATGGAGTATAATATTCATTCTATCTGATGGAGTGTGCAGCCCTGAAATTTGTATTTTTATTGGACCTTTCTCCAAAATCACTGAGCCGGGGACACTTCCTGGTCCTCTTTGATAGGCCGGAGGGTATTCAGGGACACTCGCTATAATGATTGAAACTTGATTCAGCTGGCTTCCCTTATCTCTGTACTCTCTGAAAGTTTTTGATTATTCGACAATTAAATCCTGCTCCACCAATGGGAAGTCAGTGTAACCAATTGCTTTCCAATATAAGTCGGGTGTGTTTGTAGTCATGGCCGTTCCGCTGATGAAGTTCTGCATATGGACGTAATGCATACGGACGAAAGTGACATCACCCGCAGCCCGATCTGTGCACTTTGCTATACGCTGTACCCTCCTAGCACCGGGATATAGGTGCTCTCTTTGTAAGTTTTTATATTCCCATCTCTTTTTTTCAATAAACTGTTTATAAGCAGAGAACACTATGGTTTTTTAAATTTTTCATTCACATGATTGATGGCGATATGGGATTGAGCTTTTCCGTGAGGACTGACTGACATCCATCCGGCATATCTGCCAAGTGTGACGTATTTCTCCAGTGGATCGTTATCATTTAACCCCTGGTGGGAAGGCTTTAGTGACCCTTTATGATCTAAGGGTCCACTTGGTGAGGTGAGCGGCCATTTCATCTGTGGTGGAGGTTTTCTTTCACGTTGTCACCTGCATATGTATGCCTCCGTCATCACCTTAGAAAGACACCATTGGACTGTTTATGGACATATTTTTCATTGAATTTTTCAATTGTTTTTTATTTATTTGTGTTTAGCGCTGCACCTTTTTTATATACGTTTCTACAGAGGGATTTTTGAAGGTTGACCCTTGGTGTTCAGCTGCTTCTAATTATTTTACATAATATTTGATATACCATTGCGCTGATTTATTTTATTATTAATAGCAGGAGATTTTGAGCCGGTTCACATATCTCTGCAGCGGGTCCGGTGCGTCTTTTGGTCCATTTCAGGTCCAAATTCAGCCTGAAATGGTGAACCAGCACGCACTGGACCCCTGCATGCGGTTCATATGTGAACCAAGCTTTAGACTATATGGGACACAGAAGCCTCTGTGACTCCTATCCCAGAGAACTTGCAGTTACAGTGAACAAAACTACGTCAGCAGAGCTACCTACATTATAAGTCTATTCATGGATGCATGAAATAAAAGAAGGAGAGAAAGACGGCGCCCTCTAAGTGCAGCAAGTTAAAAACGATTTAATGTAAAAAAAAAAGGATTAAGAACACTCACACTTTAACAGTGTCATAAAGGCATATCTGTGGTTTAGAAGGTCTTCCGTTTTTGGATCCCGGATAGGTGGATGTCATCAAGGCAGCTATCAGGTGTAATCGTCCTGTGTTGTCCAGTGCAGATCCGGTGGCGCTGTGGGTTCTCGGTGCCTCCGGATGTCAGGACAGCAGGCTGTGCGGACAGTGAATAGCTGGGTGTTGAGCGGTGACGTTGTTGCAGCGAACACTTCCGGGTACGGGTCAGGTGGGCGGCGCTTCGGGGCATGCGTGCCCCTTCATCAGGCTTCTGTTATGGCCATATTGGAGATGGGCATATTATACCCTCAGTGGGGAGTGGCTATAGACCGGATAGGAGGACAAACGGAGGGGGCGGGGCCAAGCGAAGGAAGGGATAGTTACTATGGGAACCGGGCCGGCAAATTAGATAGGGAGAAATATATTTTAGATTGAACTGGAGAGGGCCATGAAAACGAGCGGGTTATAAGGCGGGATATGTATGGGGATGGGTGGGATAATAGATATGTATTGAGACGAAGTAAGTGAGGACTTGGGTGTTTAAATACAATGTAGTGTGAGATTTTATTTTGGTTTCCATGGTTGTATTGGTTAGATGTTACAGGGGCAAAGAGCGGTGATGGAGTAATTATATAGGAGATAAGAACATACAGAGATATATATATAACGAAATGTATGTAAACTATATATAAAAAAAATTATAATTAAAAGAATTATCTGTAAAAGATTAATATACATGTATATAAGTATTAAGGTATTAAAATATTAAAATACCTGCAAACCTGCCATAGGAGGGTATTATTGGATGATGAGGTGTGTAAACAGATGTATAAATGGCAATAAAACACATGAGTGATACTAACGACTATGTGCTATATATTATTATATACTTACGACCAATTTGAATCATTATGTGTGGGCGACATGAGGAGATCTACATATATATAGAAAATAAAATAAAATAAAAGGAGAACGTTATACATTATCATGTGGTGTTATTTAGTACTTGCATAATAATTAACAGATTGAGTAAGATGGTGGGGAAAATAAAGGGAGGGGGGGGGGGGGGGGTTTTTTATTTTATTTATTTTGGGGAGGGAGAGAGAGCGAGAGGGAGGGGGGGGGGTTTTGGAAGGGGGGGGGGGGGGGGGGGGGGGGGGGGGGGGCGAAAAACCAATACCAATGTACCAATGCAAGAAACCTCTGTGCCTCACCTGCTCCCACGTGACCCATAGACAAAAAGATTTCTATCACAAAGGAAAACAATACATTATCCCCGATTTCTTCAATTGTAGTTCCAATTATGTCATTTATTGCCTTTCTTGTCCCTGCGGCCTACTATATGTCGGTCGCACCATAAGAGCCCTCCGTAAAAGATTCGGCGAGCACCGCAACTTGGTAGAAAAAGGTAAAGACAAACACAGCGTACCCAGACACTTCAAGGAACACCATGAACAGAGCTCATCGGGCCTATGTGTCTGGGTACTAGAATCCATCTCCAACCTTCTCCCTACCGCAGAGCGATACAAGCGCCTATGCGAGAGGGAGAATTATTGGATATACAAACTAGACACTTTATCGCCCGGGGGCCTAAACGAGGGGATTGAAATCAACATCCTCCTCTGAATTTTCATTCCTGGTACAGTTCCCCGTACGTCGCAGACACCTTGCGATACCACCTCTATATGATCATGACTATGGCCCCTATATTCAGTTCTGTTTATAAGATATTTATGTGTATGTATAGTAATCTCTTCATATATGTGTATGTATATATATATGTATATATATGTGCTCTTCACTTGTATGTGTCTCTATATATATATATAGATTTGATATCTGGCATAGATATGAAGTTTCACATGTATTTCCATATGGGTGTCTATATACACTGTTAATGTTTATCTATATGCTGATCGGCAGACAACTCTTGTACTTTTAAACATACAGTAATGTTTACTTATCATCTCCTCCCGTGCCACCAACCAGTTTTTTCGCACCCCCTAAATACATAACCTCCCGTCTCTACCCCTTCCGCCACCTTCCCCATAGCCCTCCATCTTCCAAAATATGGAAAACCCTCCAGCTATCCTTCTCCTAATATACCCACCACTCACATATAATCACCTCTTTCCCCCCCCCCCCTCCCTCCCCCATTCCCTCATTTCCCCCCCCCCACCCCCCACCCCCCATAAAAACCCCCCTTTCCCCCTCCCCTTTTTCCTTTTCCCCCCCCCGCCCCAAAACCCCCCCCCCCCCCCCCCCCCCACCCCCCCCCCCCCCCCCCCCCCCCCCCCCCCACCCCCCCCCCCCATCCCCCAAAAACCCCCCGCGCCCCCCCTCCCCCCCCCCCCTCCGCCACCCCTATTTTTCCCCCCCCCTTCCCCCACCTTTCCCTACTCTATTTTTCGCCCCCCCCCCCCCCCCCTTCCAAAACCCCCCCCCCCCCCCTCTCGCTCTCTCTCCCTCCCCAAAATAAATAAAATAATAAACCCCCCCCCCCCCCTCCCTTTATTTTCCCCACCATCTTACTCAATCTGTTAATTATTATGCAAGTACTAAATAACACCACATGATAATGTATAACGTTCTCCTTTTATTTTATTTTATTTTCTATATATATGTAGATCTCCTCATGTCGCCCACACATAATGATTCAAATTGGTCGTAAGTATATAATAATATATAGCACATAGTCGTTAGTATCACTCATGTGTTTTATTGCCATTTATACATCTGTTTACACACCTCATCATCCAATAATACCCTCCTATGGCAGGTTTGCAGGTATTTTAATATTTTAATACCTTAATACTTATATACATGTATATTAATCTTTTACAGATAATTCTTTTAATTATAATTTTTTTATATATAGTTTACATACATTTCGTTATATATATATCTCTGTATGTTCTTATCTCCTATATAATTACTCCATCACCGCTCTTTGCCCCTGTAACATCTAACCAATACAACCATGGAAACCAAAATAAAATCTCACACTACATTGTATTTAAACACCCAAGTCCTCACTTACTTCGTCTCAATACATATCTATTATCCCACCCATCCCCATACATATCCCGCCTTATAACCCGCTCGTTTTCATGGCCCTCTCCAGTTCAATCTAAAATATATTTCTCCCTATCTAATTTGCCGGCCCGGTTCCCATAGTAACTATCCCTTCCTTCGCTTGGCCCCGCCCCCTCCGTTTGTCCTCCTATCCGGTCTATAGCCACTCCCCACTGAGGGTATAATATGCCCATCTCCAATATGGCCATAACAGAAGCCTGATGAAGGGGCACGCATGCCCCGAAGCGCCGCCCACCTGACCCGTACCCGGAAGTGTTCGCTGCAACAACGTCACCGCTCAACACCCAGCTATTCACTGTCCGCACAGCCTGCTGTCCTGACATCCGGAGGCACCGAGAACCCACAGCGCCACCGGATCTGCACTGGACAACACAGGACGATTACACCTGATAGCTGCCTTGATGACATCCACCTATCCGGGATCCAAAAACGGAAGACCTTCTAAACCACAGATATGCCTTTATGACACTGTTAAAGTGTGAGTGTTCTTAATCCTTTTTTTTACATTAAATCGTTTTTAACTTGCTGCACTTAGAGGGCGCCGTCTTTCTCTCCTTCTTTTATTTTATTTCAGAGCTCCTTCTTGCTTTTATGGACTGGCAGCCCCCTCATGCCCAGCAAATATGTTTTAAATCCTAGTATGTGTACCTGGACTAATATTTAATTCTTGAACTAACACATACGTTATTTTCCCCCTCACCAAGATTTAATTTCCCCCCCCCCCCCCCCCACAGCTATATGCCATATGTATTGTAAAAGCTATTTACCTATGTGCGCCATACAAATCCCCATTGTTTGTCTATGGATGCATGAAAGCCTCCAAGTGAAACTTACAATGCAATTCTCTTTATATTCAGAAGTACTTAACTTTACAGTAACACTTTAATGCCAATTCCAAAAATAAATATAATAAAGAGAGAGTAAACCGCTGGCTTTTTTTTTCTGACCTGCAAAGTAAAGGCATAATGTGCTAGTATGCATGGCATACTAGCGCAATATGTGAAACTTACCTGCAAACGAAACCCTCCACCGATGCGTTGTCATCGATGGAGGCCACATTCATCTTCACCCATCTTCCTTCCGATTCCGCGGACTCTGGCTGTGTGACTGGCCGGAGCCGTGTGATGTCACTCTGACGCCGGTCGCGGCACAGGTGGCTGTGGTGTCATTGGCACAGGTGGCCAATGATGTCATTGGCTGCATATACAGTAAATATCTCCTAGACGGTGCACGTTTAGGAGATATTTAAAGTACCTGTAGGTAAGCCTTATTATAGGCTTACCTATAGGTACAATTTATCAATCGGAGTTTACAACCACCTTGAGAAGCCTCCTTGCACACTCACCAACTCCACTTCATAAATTATAGAGTTGCACTTTAAATAAACCACAAACCTTATTGTGATGCTTCATTCCAAGCAACAAGCTTGTCATTTCCATAAGCATATAATACACTTGAAATTCTTGAGCTCAGTAAAATATGTTGGACTATTGTCTTCATAGCAGAACACATCCCTGCTAGTAAACAACATTTGTGGGATTAAACTGGTTTCAGATATAATTACTCTTTCCCCCACGGATTTTCACAGCTGACACATGCAGCCTCCCTCAATGATTAACGCACCCTGTTCTAGAGCCAGCTGAGCTAATGCTACAACATCGCAAGAGATTTCAATGCAAAATTATATTATTCTTCATTAAGAATGTCTCCATCAGGGACATTCAGCAAGAAAGACTGATCAAACACTAAACTTTTTACAGTAGTTGGATAAAAAAGTGGCATCTCTGGAGATGAGAACAACCTGTTGCAGGAACACTACCTGTGTATCAGTGCAAATTACCTGCTAAGCTGATATATAGTGAGAGTTTTTAAGGGAATTCATAGCCTCTTTCTTCCTCCCCTTTTTCAAACTCCCAGTGTTTCACAAATCTCTGCTAGTGAATTGATTTAGACAGACCTGGACTTCACAGGAGATTTTCTAATTGCTCAATAAATTCATATTAACCCCTTGCTAACAAATGACTTATTAGAAACACATTGCAAATAAGGTGAATGCCAACAAGAAATGTATTTCATGCTATTGATTGATTAAAAATCTTCTGGGAAGTTTAGGCCTGAAAATACAAGAAGAAAGCATTGAGCAATTAACACAAGTTCAAGTACACTGAAGGCTTTAATAAACCAATTTTTTTTACGGGGGGATGCACATTGCACCTATTTTCATGCTGGCTTTAAAGGGAATCTTTTGTGGTGCACATTTTTCTCCTCTCTATGTATTTTGGTATGGAAAATGTATTTATTTTTGTCAAGTATATATGAAATATTGATTAGCAATGTGTAGCCTCCTATTCTACCAGTAGGTGTGCTCTAGTCTCTTTTCAAATTATGTATTCAGTTTGCAGCTTTGCTGGAAAAAATCTTCTGTTTACAGAGCTCAGTAGATCAAATTGTATCAGTCCCAGGTTACAGTCAAACAAGCTGCTTCCGCTCTGCTGTCTATTTGTAAAAGAAGTTATATATTCAGTAAAAACACAACAGTTTAAAAATGTTGCTTCTCAGGAAAATTTATGTTGCAGCACTAAATTATAAGTACATCTCTACTTACAGGTTTAGTTCCCCTGCAACGTCCAACAAATTCCAGCCAGTGAACTCCATCTAATGCAGCTTCCTGTGATGAGATGGCTACAATGCTACACTACTCCTAAGAGTTGCTAGTAGATTAGACTGCTTGCACCATAGTGGGTTATTAAAAATGTTGCTGTGTGGCTATCAGCATTGTCACTGCTGATTCACTAGTCAGTAGCCTATCGACCAGCACCTGGTCACCTCTACTCTTGCCCACTGTTTGCTGGATTGAAAGTGCTGCCTCTGTTGCCGAAACCTTCTGAATGTGATTGAGAGTATCTGGAAAGGGGATGTGTAAAGCAGAAATTGCCCCAAACAAGGAAGGTTGAAAAAGGTTTTCGTTTACTTTATGAGGCTTCTGCATTACATAGTAAGCCCTCTCCCCTTCCTTTCCGCCCCCCCCCCCCCTTTTTTTTTTTTCTTTCTGTTTTCAACTCCAGATACTCACCTGTGCCTCTCCTGAGGAAGCGAGTTCTTTATCTTGCGAAATACGTAGAGGAAAAATAGCACTGATGGAAGTTTTTCAGCTCAGATTATTTCAATATTGTATACGCATGTACTTTCACTGTTGGCAATTATACATGCTAACATCTTTTTAATTGTATGTAATATATTTGTTTTGGAATAATACATTTTCTTACATTTTATACCTTTGGGGTATGACTCGTTAAAGTCCTGTGGGCAATGAAATTTTAAGTGTGTTTGTACTAATTGGGACTGAGACACGCCCTTTCCCATTTATATCCCAGTTTATCTTTTGCTATATTATTTTTTATCTTTCTTTAGTTTTGTTTTTCCCTTGTATTGTTCATACTGTCCTATGTCCTATAGTTGCTCCATTTCCATTTCTTTTTGTACTACAGAAGCTACCTAAAAGCCTTTCAGACAGTCTTTCTGATTTGTTACACAAATATACATTTTCCCTTCACTCTTGGTGTGTCAAAGGGTGCGTTGCATTGCTGAGAAGGTTGAAGACATCAGAGTCAGGGGACCCAAACATCAGTGGCGCTACATATGTTTATAGGAGACAAATGCATTCATATTCCAGATCAATTTGAGGAATAAAACCGCTGGTTGCTAAACAAATGGTTGAAAGAAGATTTTATACTTTAGTGTATTAATCACAAGGGAATATAGGATTCATTAATTAACTGTGCCTCTATTGCCAACATATTCTAAGATGGCTGGAGGTGTTTAAGAGGCTGTTCATCATAAGTGGTTATTTATGAAAGTTTAAAAATGAAGGCCCCAATGGCATATCTGCATGCTTTTGTTTAAATGAGGTCAAGCTGAAAAACAAGCCCAAAATCACAAGTGAAATTAGTGGTGCCTTTGAAAGTAAAAATAATGTATGTTGGGTTTAAAGAAACTGAATGGCATTTATAGCTGAAATTTGAGTAAAAAACATTGATCTGTCCACAGGAAGTGACAATGCCATAAAATCTAAATAAGGAGCTTTTATCACTCTTAAAACAATTTCTTTATAGTGTAATGGATTACTAGGTACATGTCAAGCCAAAAAAATACCAACTATTTCAAGGCAACTTTACTAAAATGTATTTAATCAGAGGATTATTTACTAAACATTTGCCAAAGCAGCAAATAGTAGCTATTACTATATATATATAACTAGTCTGTCTAACCATTAGTAAATCGTAGAATGTCAGCGTCTGCTGACATCCCACCTTACCACCAAGGTTTACTAACACTGCTCTGTTGGGGGTTGCTCAACACGGTTATGTGGAGGAGTCAGTGGCAACATGCACCCCTGGTAAACTTACCCAGTGTGGTCTATTGCAGGTTGCAGGCTGCATGATTGGTGATTGCCTTGATTGAGCACATGGAAGATAATTTCCTATCTCCACCCACAGATTAAAATAAATAAAACCTAATAATCAGTGTAGATTTAGGTCTGTTTTGGGGTCAGTAAATCAGGGTTAAATCCAAAGTGTCCCAGATTGCCTCATCTATAGATAGAAGGGACTTGCTTGACCTAAATTATGGCACTGCAGTTTAGCAAACTGATTGTGCTATCTGAGTCATGCACATTTTCGGTTGGATCTGCAACCTATCAATTATAGGAATAGATTGATTTTACAAGGGCAGATCCAAAGACCTTGCACTGAAAGCACGCTGTAATATGCATAAAAAGAATATGCTCTTCTGCAAAAACAAAAAAACATTATGCCCACAGTTGTTTACAGTTCATGAATTACCTTGATAGAATTTTACGAGATTAATACCCTCAACCCATTATAAAGTTTGTATCGGTTATGTAGCAGTATCTATACAGGCTGGGTACAGCATTCTAGATCATGAAACTCCAAAGTGAGAGCATCAGTGACACCATACTCTGACATTACATATTTTGTATGTGTAATAGATTTCTGTGCTTTTACATTACTGCTTGGCTTAAATACAGAACCCCATTTAAAATGTATTACACCTTGAAAAAAAAGACATCTTTTGTTAAGCAGCCTCCTAACGCCAATAATTTTCCTTGTAAGCTGCAGGGTGCAGCTTCCCTGCACTTACTAGGTATCACCCGCTACTTTCCCTATCTTTCTTGTAAGGTGCAAGATACCTGTCCACACACCCCCAGCTCTTGCATTGGTCCACGGTGCAGGAGGTGCTTTTTGTAAAATACATTAGCCTGTGCCTTTGTGCTTGCATTTTCCTGCTGACTACGTTCTCCTGTATCTTTTCCTGTTTATTTTTGCTGATGACCTTTGCTATGTTTAACAGATTGCTGCTTGCTGCCTGCCCTGGCCTTTGCTACATTTAATAGAGTCTTCTACTGTCTGCTGCCTGCCCTGAAATTTGCTACATTTGTCAAATACCATTACTGTCTGCCTCCTGCCCAGGCCTTTGTTATCTCCATAGATTATACCTGCTGCCAGCCACAAGCCCTGAATTATTTTGAGTAGCCTTCATCTTGTTTCTTCCATTGTTATATCTACTCTCTTCTACCTTATGTCTGCTAGCAACATTCTACAGCTAGAGTATATTATGTTGTGTATGCTGCGCCAAGGTATGTCTGGTCAAAATATATCCAAAGGATCAACTTGAGAAAGCTACCAGGATGTATGCCATAATAGATGAGCAAAGCAACAGATCCCTGGTCAAGCCTAAACTCTTTAAGATCTTTGGCATAAAGGGACATGCAACACCATAAATTCTCAACACCTGTTCTGGTCATGTAGAAACCTCTAGCAGAAGGGCCAATGGGTTCATGGTCTCCCATATCAAGGCAAAGAAGGGCATACCCTTGCCAACATTAGTTGAGTGTGACAAAATACCAAACAACAGGGAAGAAACTCTTACTCCAGAAGCTGCGTATCATCATCCCCACTTAAGGCACCTGGTTACTGATATTCCTCCAACGGACATGGATGCTGAAATACTAGCCTTGCTGGGAAGAGACCTTCTCAAAGTACACAAAGTGCACCAGCAGTGCAATAGATCTGATGACACCCATATGCACAAAGACTTGATCTACGCTGGCTAATAGTGGGTGATGTATGCTTGAACAGAATGCGCACGCCATCTGAGACCAACTCCTTTAAGACTCATGTGTTAAGAAACGGGCATGCATCTCATTTCAGACAATGCCCTCATCATTATGAATTAAAGGAGAAACCTCTTGACATCATCCAGGTACCTGATGTAACTCCCATCCCCTGTGATGACAACTTAGGTAGAACAGTGTTTTGTACAACACGTGATGACAACAGAATAGCCTTGTCAGATAAAGATAGAGTTCATTGCAATAGTGGACTGTGAATTCTTCAAAGATGAATCTAACAGCGGTGTTGCACCATTACCTCTTTGTGCTACAAGAGTCAGATTTCCAAACAATTGTGAACAAGCTTTAAAGAACAGGCCTGAAATGAAGGAACATTTCATTGAAAAAGGATCTTTGACAATGATCACGCTGAACCAGCTCCACCTCTTCTTGAACATGACAAGTGCTGTAATCTGCGTTTCTTCGGAGTGTATCATCCACGTAAGCCAAATCTAAGTTAGCACCTAAGCCTGAGCACACAATTCCCAGGCTTGAACTTTGTGGGACTGTGCTAGCCATTGAAATTGCAGATTTTATACTGCATGAGCTAGACATTCAGATAGACGACATCAAATTTTATACAGACAGTAAAGTTGTTTTGGGCTACATATACAATTGAACAAGACGCTTCTATGTCAGCAACCGTGTAGAAAGAATCAGAAAATCCTCAAGGCCTGAACAATGGCATCATGTTCCATCGGAGCATAATCCTGCAGATCATGCGACTAGGCTAGTGTCTGCCAGTGTCTTTGCAAATTCTTCTTGATTAACAGGACCTGAATTCCTGCTGGATCATACAGAAGAAAATACACCTCTTCAGTCTTCTTGATCCTGACAACGATCCAGATATTTTTCCTGAAATCAAGACCTTTGCCACTGATCTGAACCCTAACCTCCAAATTGGAGATCTTGTTTTGCTTAAGGACCAGCAAGCCGCAAGAATTGAATGGCCCATGGGAACTTTGTAAAGACCATTCCCAGCGAGGGGGGTATGCAAGGTAGAAGTGAAGGTTGCCAGACAAGGAACTGTAAAGACTTTCCTCAGACCCATTACAGAACTTGTTTTACTCTTGCCTTTTGGAAACTGAACTTGTTTCATGGGTTTGTTGGATCCAGTTTCTACCACAAGAAGAATGTGCCTTGAACTTTAAGTGACACTTCTTGATGTCTTATTGCAGTTATTGTTGTTGCATATATATGCATGTTCTTTTTAGTCTTTCACGTCTTCAAGACAACTGCAAATTGCACCATTGTTTATTTGCATTTGCATTACTACCGTCATGATGTAACATAGTGGTAGTTACAATAACAGATGGGGAGTGTGTTGTTACACTTGTTGTGTGTAACAAATAATATAAGGCATACTTATGGTAATGTTAATATAATTGGTTACGTTACTGCCATCTTGAGGTTATTTTGGTTGTTGCACCTACCGTTCTGTCTTTCCTTTCTATATTCTCTGTGTGTCCCCTCCCACTGTACTTCCTGTTCCTGCTTCAGTATACTTATGGGCTAAGGGATGGCCACCTCTGTATAGGCCTTCCATGCAATCTGCTTGCATCCGGAAACACATTATCATGTTTTGACCTGCAGATACCGTCTTTCATTCATCTGCCACATCTTGTTTGCTATACATGATGCTTGCAATAAAAACCTACGCTGATGGAAAAGACGTGTCTGGTGAATTCAAGCTATCTGATAAAGACTGTAAGCAGTGATTATATCTGCTTATACAGGCCAGGCATAGAGGTCTCAGCAAGGGATAAGTCACAAGGGATAAGTCACTAGTTGGAGTCAGAATAACAGAAAAAAATTGCAAAACTCCCTTTGCTTTCATGATGCCATGGTGGATGCAATTGAGTGGAAACAAGAAGGAGCAGATGTGACAGTGGCAGTCACCCAGACATTTGAGGCTGCGTACTTCAAGAAGGAGGCCCTGGCACCTTCCCCTCTGTCAGACATGAAAACGGCACTGACAAAACTGACTCAGGATTTGGCTGCCTTGAAACAGGAAGTAGCTTCTTCTAAGAAAGACTCACCCCAAACCCAGAGGGGCGGGAATCCTTTGCATAAGGTCCCGAAAGAAGACAGGAAATGCTGATGGTGTGGTCAGTATGGACAGATATCCAAGAAATGTGGACAATCTGGACCCAGGAATCCTCCCAGGCTGTCATTAAACTATTAACTCCTGGGGAAGTGGGGCAACCCCCAGGACAGGCAACACAGAGTCCCGATAAGTCTAAAGGAATGATGGCTTCTAGTCCAGTGGAAGAGCTGAACCTCTGCTGGCTGTCCCTTACAGTGGCCAACAATCTACCTATATGGGTTGAAGGCATCACTTGGGTGAAGATCCAAATGGAGGACCAAGTGGTGGAACAGGTTGGACTAGTCATTACATGCAGCCCGGTTAACCCTTCTTTTTAGCTAAACATGAACATTCAGATCGAGCAGTATGGCCTGTGAGCAGTATGGCTCAGAGTACTCCAAGCTGTTGAGGCACGGTGCAGAGCTACCAAGAAACAGCCTGAGCAAGTGAGGGTGGTCCATACCCCCCAAAACAAAAACTAATCTTTACACCGCTACAGGAGGTGGTCTGGTCCTTGCCAGTGGGGGCTCACAAGAAGCTACAAGGAACCACCAATATGGTATAGACCCACAAAGTCCCTGTGACACCAGGGCAATGGTTGGTGGGCTGTACCCTGTCTAGTGTCCACCGTGGAAGGGTGATTATTCAGCTCATCAATCTGGGAACAACACAAATCGCCCTTCCCAGCCATGCTTCATTGGCCAACATATATGCTGTGCCTTGCCATTGCATATCCATGGCCAAGCCAGGGGGTGAGGCGGTACGTGCCACCTTACAGGCGGCCATGGCTTTTTGCAACGAGATCCAGTACAAGTCCTTCCTTAAGTGTACGGACCCAGGGTCCCGGGTCGGGCTCATGTAAAGAATAGGGATGAGCCGAACACCCCCCCGTTCGGCTCGCACCAGAACCCGCGAACGGACCTAAAGTCCGTGCGAGCTTTAGAACCCTATTAGTTATAATGGATGCGAACGTTCGAAATTAAAAGTGCTCATTTTAAAGGCTAATATGCATGTTAATGTCATAAAAAGTGTTTGGGGACCTGGGTCCTGCCCCAGGGGACATGTAGCAATGCAAAATAAATTTTTAAAAACGGCCGTTTTTTCAGGAGCAGTGATTTTAATAATGCTTAAATTAAAACAATAAAAGTGTAATATTCCTTTAAATTTCGTACCTGGGGGGTGTCTATAGTATGCCTGTAAAGGGGCGCATTTTCCCCGTGTTTAGAACTGTCTCTGCGCAAAGTGTCATTTTTGAAAGTAAAAAAGCTATTTAAAATGTTGGTGTAGCCACACGACTGGTGGGAACAGGAATGGGCCCTTCTGTGAGTTAATAGATCAAGATTTGTACTTGCATGCACCTGTTGAACCAGGCAGAAAAATTGGGCGTTTGGTGGTGGTGGTGGTGGTGGAGGTGGACGGTGTTGCCACAAGACTGTAAGCCCTCAGAGTTACTCTTGGTGGGCGCAGGAATGGGCCCTGCTGTGAGTTATTAGATCAAGATTTGTAATTGCATGCACCTGTTGAACAGGGCAGAAAAATTGGGCCTTTGGTGGTGGGTGGTGGTGGTGGTGGACGGTGTTGCCACAAGACTGTAAGCCCTCACAGTTACTCTTGGTGGGCGCAGGAATGGGCCCTGCTGTGAGTTATTAGATCAAGATTTGTAATTGCATGCACCTGTTGAACAGGGCAGAAAAATTGGGCCTTTGGCGGTGGTGGTGGACGGTGTTGCCACAAGACTGTAGGCCCTCATAGTTACTCTTGGTGGGCGCAGGAATGGGCCCTGCTGTGAACTATTAGATCAAGATTTGTAATTACACGCACCTGTTGAACAGGGCTGAAAAATTGTGCCTTTGGCGGTGGTGGTGGACGGTGGTGCCACAAGACTGCAACCCCTCACAGATACTCTACTCTTAGCACAGCAATGAGACCTGTTGCAAAGCATTGCCTAAGATTTGTAATTACACGCCCCAACAGGGGCTGAAAAATTGTGCCTTAGGCACTGGTGCTGGTGCCACAACACTGCAACCCCTCACAGGTACTGTACTTGGAGCACAGCAGTGACACGTGTTGCGAAGCATTTTTTTTAAAAAATTGTAATTACACGCCCCTGTTAAACAGGGGCTGAAAAATTGTGCCTTAGGCATTGGTGCTGGTGCCACAACACTGCAACCCCTCACAGATACTGTACTCTTAGCACAGCAGTCACACCTGTTGCGAAGCATTTTTAAAAAAAATTGTAATTACACGCCCCAACAGGGGCTGAAAAATTGTGCCTTAGGCACTGGTGCTGGTGCCACAACACTGCAAACCCTCACAGATACTGTACTTGGAGCACAGCAGTCACACGTGTTGCGAAGCATTTTTTTAAAAAATTGTAAGTACACGCCCCTCGGTAGGGGCTGAAAAATTGTGCCTTAGGCACTGGTGTGGTGGCATGGATCATTGAGGAGGAGGAAGAGGATAGTCAGTGAACATAACAGGACAGTCACTCAGCATCAGCATAGGCAGTCTTGAAGGGATGTGACATTATAAATTATTCCGTTATATCCGCTTCAGGTGCCTGGTAGCTGGTGGTGATCCAAGACTGATTAATTTTGATGAAGGTCAGTCGATCAACCGAGTCGGTGGACAGGCGCACCCTATGATCGGTGACAAATCCTCCAGCCGCACTGAATGTGCGTTTGGAAAGAACGCTGGAGGCAGGACAGGCCAGTAGCTCAATTGCATACTGTGCAAGCTCTGGCCAGTGATCCATCCTCAGGACCCAGTAAGCCAGAGGATTTTCGGTGGGAAAGGTGTCCAAGTCTGACCTTGCCCCAAGGTATTCCTGCACCATGTATATCAGACGCTGGCGATGGTTTCTGGAACCGATCATACCTTGGGGCTGCGGACTAAAAAATTGTTTGAACGCATCGGTCAGACGTCCACCTTCCCCACCGCTCCTTCTGCTACTGACCGAAGCCTCAGCAACTCGTCGTCCAGGACCAGGAGTTTGTAACCTCCCAGTTTCTGGGAACGCGTTGCACAGACCTTTCTGCAAGGCCTCCCTGAGATGTCTCATCCTCTGCTCCCTCTGCGACGGCAAGATAAGGTCCGCAACCTTACCCTTGTACCGTGGATCAAGGAGAGTGGCCAGCCAGTAATGGTCCCTCTCCTTGATCCGAAGAACACGAGGATCCTTCCGCAGGCTTTGCAGGATCAGGGAGGCCATGCAGCGTAGGTTAGCTGAGGCATTCGGTCCGGAGTCTTCTGGGTCACTGAGGATGACATGATCGCCAGCTACCTCCTCCCAGCCAAGTACAAGTCCACTGGTTTGTTGGGACTGTACATCATCCCTAAAAGACTGCTGCTGCTGCTGATGCTGAGTGCCAGGCTCCACCTCCATGCTCACACAATCCTCCTCCTCCTCCTCCTCATCCTCTTCCTGTGTGATGGGTGGGACAGAAGGAACACTGTCCGGATAAAGGGGGCCTTGAGAGGCAAGGAAGTCCTCCTCTTCCTGCCTCTGTTCTGCCTCAAGTGCCCTGTCCATTATCCCACGCAGCGTATGCTCCAACAGGTGGACAAGAGGTACAGTGTCACTGATGCATGCACTGTCACTGCTCACCATCCTCGTGGCCTCCTCAAATGGTGAGAGGACAGTGCATGCATCCCTGATCATGCTCCACTGACGTGGGGAAAAAAAGCCAAGCTCCCCTGACCCTGTCCTGGTGCCGTAGTCGCAAAGGTACTCATTGATGGCCCTCTGCTGCGTGTGCAGTCGCTGCAGCATGGCCAACGTTGAGTTCCACCTGGTGGGCATGTCACATATTAGGCGGTTCTTGGGCAGGTTCAGCTTCTTTTGCAGCTCAGTCAGCCGAGCACTGGCATTATAAGATCGGCAGAAATGCACACAGACTTTCCTGGCCTGCCTCAGGACATCCTGTAAGCCTGGGAACCTGCCCAAGAACCGCTGCACCACCAGGTTGAGGACGTGAGCCATACAGGGCACATGGGTGAGCTGCCCCTGTCGCAGGGCGGAGAGGAGGTTGGTGCCATTGTCAGAAACGACCATTCCTGGCTTAAGCTGGCGTGGCGTCAACCACCTCTCGGCCTGCCCCTGCAGAGCTGCCAGAACCTCTGGCCCAGTGTGGCTCCTGTCCCCCAAACACACCAGCGCAAGCACGGCATGGCATCTTTTTGCCTGCGTACTTGCGTAGCCCCTTGTACGCCTACGGAGCACCGCTGGTTCCGAGGACAGAGCACTGGAGGAAGAAGAAGAGGAGGGGGTGGAGGAGAGAGGTGTGTCACAACCAGTAGCAGTAGTAGCATTTTGGAGGCGTGGTGGTGGAACAACCTCCAACACTACTGCACCTTGTCCTGCATCCCTCCCAGCTGCCAATAGAGTGACCCAATGGGCCGTGAAAGAAAGGTAACGTCCCTGTCCATGCCTGCTGGACCATGAGTCAGCGATAATATGCACCTTACCGCTGACCGCCCTGTCCAGCGAGGCATGGACATTGCCTTCCACATGCCGGTAGAGAGACGGAATCGCCTTCCGTGAGAAAAAGTGGCGTTTGGGAACCTGCCACTGAGGAACCGCACATTGAACAAACTCACGGAAGGGGGCCGAGTCTACCAACTGAAAAGGCAGCATTTGAAGTGCTAGCAATTTAGCCAAGCTAGCATTCAACCGCTGGGCATGTGGATGGCTGGGAGTGTACTTCTTTCGACGGTCCAGCAGCTGGGGCAGGGAAATTTGCCTGCTACAATCGGACGTCGGTGCACTGCAAGTACTTGGTTGTGACACACCTAATTCTACACCTTCAGTCCTCTCAGAGCAGCTTTCAGAGAGGACTGAAGATGTAGTGGGGATGGAGATCCCAGCTGATGAGGAGCAAGGAGAGGTCCGCTTTGTTCTTTGGTGTGGGTCTTTTATGTGTGCTTGCCAACGAGCTGCATGGCAGGTCGACATATGTCTGCTCATGCTTGTGGTGCCCAATCGGCTGATGTTTTGGCCACGCGAGATACGCTTGAGACAAATATTGCAAATAGCAGTGGTGCGATCTGATGCACTCGTCTCAAAAAAGGCCCACACCAAAGAACTTTTCTGATAACGTGCAGAGGCAGCGCCCTGCACAGGCGGAGCTCTGCGGTGTGGTACAGATGCTGTGCTGGCCTCTAGCTGGCTTCAAGGGGGCATCCTGCCTCGTTGGACATGTGACGCCGCATCCTCCTCCTCCTCGTCCTCCTCCTCATCCTCTCTCCCTTGAGGCACCCACGTGGAGTCAGTGACCTCATCATCCCCTCCCTCTTCACCACTAGAGCAAACCTGGCAGTAAGCTGCAGCTGGTGGAACAGTACTGCCAGATTGCTATCCTTCAGCATCCCCTCTCTCTGCGCGCACACTACTGACTTCCTCAAGCTGGGCATCATCATCCGATCCTTCGAATCGTTGGGCATCCTCTTGGAGCATGTACCCAACACTGTGCTAAAAGAGTTCGGGGGACTCCTCAGGAGGACATGGTGGGTCTAGGGAAGGGGTGGCTGATGATGCCATTGAGTACGCGTTGGCAGCTGCTCTGCCAGTACCCTGAGCCTGGGTGAGAGAGGATGAGGAGGATGAGGAGGGCTTGGTCATCCATTCTACCAAGCCTTCAGCATGATGCAGCTCCACATGTCCAGCTGCCGAAAACAAAGACGAGCGTGTCCCATGGCCACGTGCTGATGACGATGCACGACCACGGCCACGGCCAGCACTGTTGTCTCTAGAAACAGAGCCTGCCTGCCCTGTGTTCTTGCCTCTGCACGCTCTGCCTCCCCTTGGCAGTCTTCCAGGCATTGTAGTCGGTAGTGTATATAGTATAAAAAATAGAGCTCCTATGTGTGCTCACAACACACTGTAGGTCCTATGGGTGCTGACACTAACACACTATAGGTACTATGTGTGCTGCTGACAAGAAAATGTAGGAGCTCTGTGTGATGCCACTAACACACTAGAAGTCCTATGGGTGCTTCTGGGAAGAAAATATAGGAACTCTATGTGATGCCACTAACACAGTAGAAGTCCTATGGGTGCTTCTGCGAAGAAAATATAGGAACTCTGTGTGATGCCACTAACACACTAGAAGTCCTATGGGTGCTGCTGAGAAGAAAATATAGGAGCTCTGTGTGATGCCACTAACACACTAGAAGTCCTATGGGTGCTTCTGGGAAGAAAATATAGGAACTCTATGTGATGCCACTAACACAGTAGAAGTCCTATGGGTGCTTCTGCGAAGAAAATATAGGAACTCTGTGTGATGCCACTAACACACTAGAAGTCCTATGGGTGCTGCTGAGAAGAAAATATAGGAACTCTGTGTGATGCCACTAACACAGTAGAAGTCCTATGGGTGCTTCTGGGAAGAAAATATAGGAGCTCTGTGTGATGCCACTAACACACAATTGAAGTCCTATGGGTGCTTCTGGGAAGAAAATATAGGAGCTCTGTGTGATGCCACTAACACACTAGAAGTCCTATGGGTGCTTCTGGAAGAAAATATAGGAGCTCTGTGTGATGCCACTAACACACAATTGAAGTCCTATGGGTGCTTCTGGGAAGAAAATATGGGAGCTCTGTGTGATGCCACTAACACACTAGAAGTCCTGTGGGTGCTGCTGAGAAGAAAATATAGGAGCTCTGTGCGATGCCACTAACACACTATAAGTCCTATGGGTGCTTCTGGGAAGAAAATATAGGAACTCTGTGTGATGCCACTAACACAGTAGAAGTCCTATGGGTGCTTCTGGGAAGAAAATATAGGAACTCTGTGTGATGCCACTAACACAGTAGAAGTCCTATGGGTGCTTCTGGGAAGAAAATATAGGAACTCTGTGTGATGCCACTAACACAGTAGAAGTCCTATGGGTGCTTCTGGGAAGAACATATAGGAACTCTGTGTGATACCACTAACACACTAGAAGTCCTGTGGGTGCTGCTGAGAAGAAAATATAGGAACTCTGTGTGATGCCACTAACACAGTAGAAGTCCTATGGGTGCTTCTGGAAGAAAATATAGGAGCTCTGTGTGATGCCACTAACACACAATTGAAGTCCTATGGGTGCTTCTGGGAAGAAAATATAGGAGCTCTGTGTGATGCCACTAACACACTAGAAGTCCTGTGGGTGCTTCTGGGAAGAAAATATAGGAACTCTGTGTGATGCCACTAACACAGTAGAAGTCCTATGGGTGCTTCTGGGAAGAAAATATAGGAACTCTGTGTGATGCCACTAACACACTAGAAGTCCTATGGGTGCTTCTGGGAAGAAAATATAGGAACTCTGTGTGATGCCACTAACACAGTAGAAGTCCTATGGGTGCTTCTGGGAAGAAAAATATGGGAGCTCTGTGTGATGCCACTAACACACTAGAAGTCCTGTGGGTGCTGCTGAGAAGAAAATATAGGAGCTCTGTTTGCTGCCACTAACACACTAGAAGTCCTATGGGTGCTTTTGGGGTGCAATGCTGTGCTAACAGCACTGCGGTTGGTACTACTGAAATACTGTACTAACAGTAAAACACGCACCAGACTAATCCCCAGCAGCAGCAAATAACACACTAACCAGCAGCAACGGAAGATCAATGACAGGTGGCAATGGTTTAGCAAATAAATAGCCAATGGTTTAGCAAAGTAGAGCAAATCTTTCTATATGAATGAATCTAGCAAAGACACAGAATCAGCCTGATCTCTCCTAAAGCCGGAACTCATGTGACCGTCCCAACGGCGTGGCGGTCTTTTAAATGGTGGGGCGTGTACTAAAGCCCCTGAGCTTTAATTGGCTACAGGCGTCCTGCCTGTAGCCAATTATGGCTCTCCGAGTTTCCGGCGCTGTGATTGGCCAAGCATGCGGGGTCACAGTGCATGCTTGGCCAATCATCAGCCAGCAATGCACTGCGCCGGCCGCGCCGGCCGCAATGCATTGCGGGGCCGCTCGCATCACACGAATGTGATGCAAACTTCCCAAATAGTTCTGGGCTCGTCGATCGAGCGAACGCCCGGTGCTCGATGCGAACGTGGGTTCGCATCGAGCACCGGGCCCATCCCTAGTGTTCAGCAGAGCGTAGAGAAACAATAGCAGACAGAGGGATCTGGAGTTTGCTAATGACACAGAAATGAGCAGGATGTGTGGGTCAAGAAGACTTGAAACCAAACATAAAGCCCAACCTTAAGGGGCCCCTAAATCAGCCCTTCTTGTGACACCCATTGGCAGCATTATGCTTTTTGTGCCGTATTACTTACCTTTTCCAAAGTCTTCTGGCCAGTTACAAGATGCTTCCATCCAAGAACATTTAAACCTTTGAATTGTAAACTTAACTGTAAGCTCAGCCCAAACACTTCAGATAGGAGAAAATAAAATTAAAATTAAAATACCAAAAGGGTGGGGAGTGGGGGACTGACAGCCCCATGCAGTATGTGCTAAATTTTTCAAGTTGGGTGATGCTGGGCATCATTAGCTCAGTTGCAATTTTACATTTTTATTTATTTTAACAGGCAGAGACAATTAAAAATGTACAGTTTAATGCTGTTTCATGTACCACATATGTATGACTGGTAAGCCAAGTCTATGAATGTAAGCAAAGACAGGTAATCTCATCATTTTTTAAGGTAAAGGTACTGCTATTTGTAAGACAAAGACAGAGAGGAGAATGTTTCACAGCATAGGATTGTGTAATAAGAAGCTGCAGATCTACCCAGAATCATATATAGGAGCTTTTAATGGCTTACATAAAACTTTGATCAAAATTTAAAATTAGTAGACTTTCAAACATTAGCATATATTCAGTTTTCCCTGAAGAAGCGGTTCACGTGTTGATTTCACATTGCCAGGGATGTTTTTTAAGGCAGGGCAAAAGGGGCAGCTGCCCTGGGCCCTGTCATTGTTGTGGGGCCCAAAGCAGCTGCCTCATACTTGGCAACTATCCCAGTTTAAATTCCCTTGCCCCTTGAGGTTTTAGTCCAGTGCTGTGTCCCGATATCTTGGTTTAAAGTTCTGTTACTAATGCTGTCCAGATCTGCCCTATTGTTGTGTACAGATGACTCACCTGCAGACCCTGTGTTTATATGTAAATACTGACAATGATATGTAAATAGTGATGGCATTCATATATAAATAGCAGCTGACAGGCAGGATTCATATGTAAATAGAGGCAGTATTCATATGTATATCATACCCCCCTGGAGGTCATATTCACCATCACCTATACTGAATGCTGCCCACTGGGGGGTATGCTTGAAAGTCCTGCCTACAACTGTGGTCATTAAGCCTATCTATCATCAGCCTGTTCTGCAAAGGTAAGCAAATTAGTGTGGGGGGGGGGGGGTAGTGTGGACTGTGCAGATGTAGGCAGCGAAGAAATTACAGTTTGGGGTGCAAGGAGGGGATGTATAGAGGTAAGTAAGGTGGATGCAAAGATGAGCAGAGAGGCAAGTAGAGTTAAAGGGGAGGGGAAGTGGAGAGGATGCAGGAGGTTTGGGGTGCAGAGGTTAGCATGGGTTTAAGGATGCAAAGGTGTACTGACAGGGTGAATAAAGATGTAGGGCAGCCCATTAATTTCAATGGGCTGCTCTATGCGCTACAAATGCGGAAGAAACTCACAAACACTTTTCCAAAATCAGTGAGCAGTATTGATATACAGTAATCTCTAGCAACCAATCAACAAGCAGAAATGATGTGCTGTAACCTCTAGCAACCAGTCAGTGAGTGGTAATTATACACTGTAACCTCTAGCAACCAATCACAATCGCTGTCTGATCTGATTCAGTAAACTGATTTTGAGTCTAGCTGCTTTTTATTGTATGTCTCAAAGCAGGTGGAGAGCGAAAACTGCATGGGGGGGGGGGGGGGAATGTTTTTGCCCAGGGTCCAATCAATATTAAAGACGGCCCTGCACATTGCCCATCATTGGTGTATAATCGGCTGGTTTGGAAATACTTATTTTTACAATACATTATTCCTTCAAAATTAATTTGATTTCTGAAGATTGAAAATCACTGTAGGATATAGAAGCCTGAATTAAACAGCAATAATTATGTACACACAAAACAGATCATGTATCCTGCAGATGGAATTTGTACTATAATTTCTTATAGATATAGAAGTATTGCACAGATGGAATCAATTACATAATTTCTTGCAAATATAGAATGTTTATACAGCTTTCAAATCATATCTTGTATAGGCACATATACACATGCTTCTTTCCTCTTCAACGTTTCCACCAGAGCAAGCACCAACTACTGTGGGTGGACAGCAAGTATGACACTTGTACTATAGAAATGTTAATAGCACAAATACAACTTGACACCCTCCCTTTTCTGTTACACATTTATTCCTGTCACTGTGTTTATGTAGCTTCTCTTTTTTTTCTTGTCAGCACTGTAACAAATATCCTACCCTGAAAGCCTAATTCCTTAAAAAAAACTCCATTGTTTGAATAAATTTATGATACACAATACAACAATACGGGTCTGCAAAAGATGAGCAGAATTTTGTAGGATGGTGTGCCACCTGTGTGATGCAGAACACTTCCCCATACTTCTTATCCTGACTCTGCAGAGACACTGTAGCTAGGGATAGTAACACTTTGTTCAGAGCTTCATGTAATGTCTCATATTTTCCTGCAGCCAATCAAGTCAAATTGCATGTGTGTGATGCCATCTTGCTTTTCTGTCTATTCATGTCTTTATCACTCTCAGGTCCTGCCACACTCATTCCTCTTCATTAAGATATACCATTGAAGTCGCATTACACAGAAAAGAAGGCAAAAAAAAAAAAAACTCATGTCAGCCATAATGAAAGGTGGATGCAAAACTGTAAACAAAGAATCTGTTAAAAATGTAGATCAGTGTACCTGTGTTTTTTATTATGAGAATTGTTATTATGATGAAAATGATTTAATTGCAGAATTAGGAATAATGGGTAACTATATAAGTATATTATCTGGTAAACTGATGCATAATTTAAATTTTATAAAGCAATTTAGGTAAGCTAAGATGTTGTTATCCATAATTGTAGCCCATTAAAATAGTCCCTGATAAATGGGTTATTGCATGACCTCGCATTTTCCATGGTAATAAAGAGACCCGTTACTGTGTAAGGGGGTGAGTTATTACAATGCAAAGTGGTAAACTGCTCCTCTTTTATCTGCCTTTTTAGCATATTTAAAACGTTGTGGCATTTATGAGGAAAACATCTTTACTTTCAGCTCTACTTTTTACTAAACTCAGCAAATTGAGAGCTATGGTGATTTTTCAGATTTAGCTATAACTTAGTTATAAAGAAACCAAAAATGGTTGTAAATATATAGTTACATAGTTGGTGAGATTGAAAAAAGACATCAGTCCATCCAGTTCAACCTATGATGTGTGTGTATGTATGTGTTTATGTCAATAGTACATTGTATACCCCTGTATGTTGTGGTCGTTAATGTGCCCATCTAATAGTTTTTTGAAACTATCAACGCTCCCTGCCGATACCACTGTTTCTGGAACAGAATTCAACATCCTTACCGCTCTGACAGTAAAGAACCCTCTACGCAGTTTAAGGTTAAACGGCTTCTTTTCCAAATTTAGTGAATGGCCACGTGTCTTTTTAAGTTCCCATTCACTAAATAGTTTTTTGCTATGATAGTACTAGGTCGCCAGTACGGTATTTGCACATTGATATCATATCCCATCTCAAGCGTCTCCTCTCCAGAGAGAATATGTTCAATGCTTGTAGTCTTTCCCTATAGCTGAGGTCCACTATCCCCTTAATTAGCTTTGTTGCCCTTCTCTGGACTCTCTCCAGTTCCAGCACATCCTTCCTGGGGACTGGTGTCCAGAACTTGACAGCCTATTCAAGACACGGCCACACCAGAGTCTTGTAGAGTGAGAGAATTATCATTTTATCTCTGGAGTGAATCCCCTTTTTAGTGCATGTGTCAGTTCTGGGCTCAGCCCTTCCTTCTCTGAGCTGGCCGCTCAGCTGTCAGCTAATTTCCAGCTCCTATCTCTATCACAGTGACTCACCTGTTGATGATATCCTGCTCATCAGTCCTGCCTACTTAAGCCGTCCAGCCCAGATGATCTCCTTCTCCTTGGTCACATCTCTAGAAACCCTCTCCTGTGTTCCTGTTAAAGACTTGCTTGGCTGACACTCCTTCTGGCTCCAGATCCTACTTGCTGTTCTACTACACTCATCTCTGGCTCCTTGACGTTTTGGCTTGTCTGACTATTCGTTCCAGTTCCTGAACTCTGGCAATGTTTTGACTACGTTTACTCGGTGTACCTTTTTTATTATTATTAAAGAAGTGAGATTTAACTGTACTTCTGTCTCAGTCTGATTCATAGTTTCGGACAGTAGGCGAAGGCCATGAATTCAGAAGATGCAGTCAATCCACTTGTTGGTAATTTTTTTCCAGATTGGATGAGCAGGATCACTGCATGGATCAATTTGCCATGGCATTACAAACGCTCCTGAGTCACATGGCTCACCTGGAATCTCCCACTGTGGCTGCTCCGGTACATCCTGTGTTGCAGGCCCTCCCTGCTGCTGCTCCAGTCTCTGTGCAGGCACCCGCTTCGAGTATTACCTCTATAAGAGGTATGTCTGGTTCCATTCTGCTTCCCCATCGATTTGGGGGTGATCCAGTCCAATGCAGAGGGTTTCTCAACCAGGTTGACATATACTTTTGGATGCTGCCCCAGTTTCCCACAGACAGAAGCAAAGTAGGTTTTGTGATACCTTTGCTTTCTGGCCTGGGCAAACCCTCTATGGGAGACACAAAAAACTGTTGTCTTGAGTTACCCTGAGTTTGTAGCTTCCTTTAAAAGGGTATTTGACGGTCCCGCATGCTCTGCTTCTGCTGCCAAGTGCCTCATGTCCATCGAACAGAGTACGAGAACTGTTGCCAATTACGCCATTGAATTCCATACTCTGGCAGCGGAGGTTGCTTGGAACAATGAGGCCCTCGTGGCTGCTTTTTCTCATGGTCTCTCGGATACCATCAAGGATGAGATAGCAGCCCTATCAGGGCTGGGCTCAGCCCTTCCTTCTCAAAGCTAGCCACTCAGCTGTCGGCTAATTGCCAGCTCCTATCTCTCCACAGTGACATACCTGTTGATGATAGGTTTCTGTGCAGCCTGATTTTGCACTTTCCAGCTTTAGTAAATAAACCCTATTGTTTACTTAAAAGTGGGGTATACCTGTAAAATGTGCAAAAAAATCTATTATAAAAAAATATATATATAAGGTGCAAAAAAGGTGATCAGATTTTTTTAAATATCAATAGTTCCCCTTTCTTTGCCATAAAGGAATGATATCAACGTGCACCACCAAGGAAAAAGTGCTCCCAAAAGGAATCACCACAAACGATTAAATGAGCTCCTTAGCAGCTGCTCCGATCTCACAAGGTGACCATCAGACGCCTTGCAGCAGAGGAGCCATATACACCACGATCTTGCATGCAAAGGTTACACAATCTCCTAAGCCACGATAGACTATGCACAAAGAATGTTTTTTACCTCCATGCATAGAATGCATGAAGGTAAAAAACCTTCAGACTTTAAAAACACTTTAACTGAACCAGAGCATGGTTCTAGAAACCCAAAGGAGGATGCCCTGCATCTGCTAAGAGACTAGCTGGATACACACTATACAATTTTCTGTAGATTTTTTCCTTCAGATTTACCAAAACCATATAATACCTCAAGAGTTTCCATTTGTATGCAATCAGGCAGGCCCTTGCACTACATGGTTTTGGTAAATCTGACAACAAAAGTTGTATAGTGTGTATGGTATAGTTATTTAGTTGTCTGCTGGGAACTGCTATACTTTCCTTAAGAGCTTCAAATTGGGACAGTTAGAGCAAGTTAGGTCTGTCTTTATATACTGTTGCTAGGTAAATGGTTGCAAATTGCACTTTTTATGTACAGCATATAACAGATACACCTTTTTTCTGTAGGAAAATCTGGCCTTTTTTTATTTAGCATCACGGGTTAGGACTGGAACCTCTGTCTTTATGTGTGGTCAGTGTCCTAGGGCAGGGAGTGATATCAAATCTTTTCAGAGTGGACAAAGACTGTAACAACACCCTTTTTAATTACAACAGGGAAGTGTTAGAACCTCTAACCTGTCACAGATAGGAAGCAGAGATGTTACCAGAATCTAAACTGCTATCTCTGGTTGTTGCACCCTTTCCTTATGCAGGCCATACATGGGTCAAATTCTGAACAATTTGTCGATTGAAAATCAAAAATTTGTGTGTTTTGTCATCTGATGGTGCAACCATTGATTTTGAAATCCGACCAACCAAGCCTTCAAGTTCACTTGAAGAAAATTTATGGCTGGGAATCTTCTTTTCTTTCCAGGTCACAGCTCATGTGCATTTCTTTTTCGATTATATTTCTTGCATGATTCTCCCATAATTGATTAGTAATTTGTTTGTTTTTCAAAACATTTGCAACATGCACTCAAATTCGATGGCAAGACAAAAAATTGGCCTTTGCTGTTGCCTGACTAATGGTCAAAAATCGAAATGTTTATTCAAAGGTGCAATTTTCTAACATTATCCCTGCATCCTCTCTGCCACCTCTCCCACCTGTTACTCAAACACCCCTTTTACTGGCACCATACCACGACCTCCAGCTAACAAGCTGTCACTAGCTGCCTGTTCCAGAATACCACTAGCAGAGTGACAAAAAGAACAGACCTAGATGTCTGTTCATATCATTATCAGCAGTTGTTACAAAATCCAGTGGCGTCACTAGGGTTGGTGTCACCCGGTGCGAAAAAAAAATGGTGTCACCCCCCCCCCCCACCAACTATAGTCCCCCCTCAGTACAGACCCCCTCCACTAACTACAGACCCCCCTCCCGCAGTATATATCCCCACCCTCAGTACAGACCCCCACACTAAGTACAGACCCCCACACTAAGTACAGACCACCCTCCATCAATATAAACCTCCTCCCTCAGTACAGACACCCCTTCAGTGCAGACCCCTCCATCAGTACAGACACCCCCCCTTAGTGCAGTCACCCCCAGCAGTACAGATACCCCTCCCAGTGCAGACCCCCCCCCCCCCCCCCAGCATTACAGACACCCCCCTCAGTGCAGACCCCACCAGCAGTACAGATACCCCTCTCAGTGCAGACCCCCCCCAGCATTACAGAAACCCCCCTCAGTGCAGACCCCCCAGCAGTACAGACACCCCCCCTCAGTACAGACATTCCCCTCAGTGCAGACCTCCCAGTGCAGACCCCCCCCCCCCAGCAGTACAGACACCCTCAGTACAGACCCCCCCCCCAGGACAGGCCCCCCAGCAGTACAGATATCCCCCCTCAGTGCAGACCCCCCCCCAGTGCAGATCCCCCCAGGGCAGGCCCCCCCAGCAGTACAGATATCCCCCCTCAGTGCAGACCCCCCCCCCCCCCAGTGCAGATCCCCCCAGGGCAGGCCCCCCCCAGCAGTACAGATATCCCCCCCCCAGTGCAGATCCCCCCCAGGGCAGCCCCCCCCCCAGCAGTACAGATATCCCCCCTCAGTGCAGACCCCCCAGTGCAGACACCCCCCAGTGCAGACACCCCAAAAGACAGACAGTACAGACCCCCCAGTGCAGATATCCCCCCTCAGTGCAGACCCCCAAAGTACAGACACCCCCCAGTGCAGACCCATCCCTCAATACAGACACCCCCATCACAGACCTCAGATACAGACAGCGGTGTGTGTCCCTCGAGCTCCTCCTCCTTTGTGGATGTAAACAAAGGAGGGGGAGGCGGCTTCGTTCCGCTCTGCTCCGCTGAGGGACACCGCGGCGACGGTGAGACACGGCGACACGGCGGCTGGCGGTGTTAGCGGTGCCGCTACCCACGGGTGTCACCCCTTTGGCGGGTGTCACCCGGGTGCGGCGCGCACCCCCCGCACCTGGCTAACAACGCCACTGACAAAATCCACAGAACAAAAATTTGTTTTTTAGTTCTGACCACGATAAAAAAAAAGAAAACAATTTTGTTGGTGTACTGCACCAGTGTTAACAAGACCTAAAGGAGCTATTTATGGATGTTATCTGTTTGATTCTAACATTTAGAGACAAATTTGTTTCATAACATTAAAACATTTTCTTTCAAGTATCATGGCTTGTTTACAAAGTTGTCAGTGTAACCATTTTACCCGCACATTTAAAAAAATAAAAAAAACATTGATGGGAGATTTAACACACAGCAGGACATTCCAAATATCAATGTTCTATATTCATGAAGGAATCTCCTCTTCTTGCTGTACTTAGATAAAACAATCCCCTAAAATACACTGGTAAAACTTCACCATTTATTTTAACTATCTACTGTCCCACTCACTTCACTCCTCCAGTTTTTTTTGATCAATAGTTTTTATTGAAATTTTTATCAAGACAATTAACAAAGAATAAGATATACTAAAATATCATTATAACATTCAAATACATAGATAATAGTATCTAATGAAACATATTAATTATAATTGTCAGGTAGCTATTGATACACCTATTGTGGAGGCAACACAATAATAACAGCATAAAAATTGTCATTGTATAGTTATATATACTACCAATTCAGGTAAATTAGAGGCAATGAAGTCAAATATAGTCCTGAACACCCCTATGGATGCTAAACTGTGTTCGGGACAAAGGCTTCAGTTTTTAAGACACACATGGTGAGATGAAGTAGTGAGTCCATTGACGCATCTATAAAGGGAATGTGCAGTGACTTTGAGAAGACTAAAAAAATCTATCAATATATATATATATATATATATATATATATATATATATATATATATACGTATGTGTATTGAACACGTCACCATTTGTCTAGGTACCGGTAAATTTTTATAAGGTGCTATTGACATGACATTTTCACTACATTTAACAACCAATGTAATCCATATGTACATGACCCAAAACAAATAAGTTCAGAAATTAAGTTATGTATAATAAAATGGAATGACACGGGGGAAAAGTATTGAACACTCTAACTGAAATGTATTTAATACTTTTTACAAAATCCTTTGTTAGTAATGACAGCTTTAAGATGCCTCCTGTATGGAGAAACTATTCTCATGCATTGCTCAGGTGTGATTTTGGCCCATTCTTTTACACAGTCTTCAAATCTTGAAGGTTCCGTGGGCCTCTTTTATGAACTCTGATCTTTAGTTCTTTCCATAAATTTTCTATTGGATTCAAGTCAGGTGATTGGCTGGGCCATTCTAGCAGCTTTATTTTCTTTCTTTGAAACCAGTTGAGAGTTTCCTTGGCTTGGTGTTTGGGATTATTGTCTTGCTGAGAGGTCCACCCTTGTTTCATCTTTATCATCCTGGTAGATGGCAGCAGATTTTTTTCAAGAATGTCTTGGTACATTTTTCCATTCACCCTTCCTTCAATGAAAATAAGTTTGCCAGTACTGTATGTTGAAAAACAGCCCCACACCATCATGGTGTTTCTGGGGTGATGTGCAGTGCCATTTGACCTGCAAACATAGTGTGTTTTACGGCATCCAAAGAGTTCAACTTTGGTCTCATCTGACAAGACTTTATTCTCCCAGTATTTCACAGGCTTGACTAAATGTTGAAATGTTGTGCAGATAACTTTTAAACGAGCTTCAACAGGCTTTTTCTTCAGCAATGGATTCTTGCGTGGTGAGCGTGCATACAGGCCATAACGGTTGAGTGCATTACTTATTGTTTTCTTTGAAACAATTGTACCTGCTAATTCCTGAAGCTCTCCCTAAGTGAACCTTGGCTTTTGAACAACTCTTCTGATGATTCTTTTCACTCCTCTGTCAAATCTTGCGACAAGCACATGGTCGTGGCAGGTTTATGTTGAAATGATGTTCTTTCCACTTTCAGATTATGGCCTCTACAGTGCTCACTGGAACATTCAGAAATGTATAAACCTTCTGTAACTAATGCCATCAGTATGTATTGCAAGGTTGCAAAGGTCTTGAGAGAGCTCTTTCCTTTTACCCATCATGAGATATTTCTTGTGTGACACCTTGGTAATGGGACACCTTTTTATAGGCCATCAGTTGAGACTGAATCATCTAATATTAATTTGCACTAAAAAGGGGCAGGATTGCTTTCTTATTACTGATAGATTTCAGCTGGTGTCTTGGCTTTCCATGCCTTTTTGCATCCCTTAATGCATGTGTTCAAAAATCGGGTAAAAAGGGGGGTAACTAATGCGCTCAACCAATAAAAATATAAATATTAAAAATAAATAAATAGGGAAAAGCAGCCAACATATAAGTGATCTCACACTGCAGTAATCAATAGAAATGGGGGTATGTGGCGCTAAACCCTGATATAAACCTATAAAATATTCTAAGGGACGTATTCCCTAGTGATGGGTAACCTTACGGGAGTGTAATAATAAATTCACATATAAAATGCTGACATCATAAATAAATACATATAAAATTAAATAAAGTGGATGTGCAAGATAAAAGTGACCAATAGATACGTGTTGAGGTAGAAAATAACAGTAAAAATAATCATATAAAATTGATCCGAATAATAATAACGATAAAAATGTGCAGAATAAAATAAATGAGACAAAAAAAAAGGTGCACAGTGCAAAGTGCCAAGACGTGAGAATAAAAAGACCAAACTGAGGTCTGAATATGCAAAGAATGAATCTATAAAGTGCTTCAATGATCAACAATTGCTTCAATGATCAAAAGATAACTAGAAAGAATAATCATAGGATATTCAAAGCATAAATCAGAACCAAGCGGAGGTCTGAATGTGTATAACAGTGAGTGAAAGTGCATTAGATATAAAATGCAATCATCAAAATACAGATAATAACTGAAACAACAGATCACCAAAAAGGCATAGGAGGAGATGCCCGAAAGTTTGGAATAAATGGACTCCAAAGTAGAAGAGACAACAAAGATGTGTCACCTGGTGCACTACTAGTCCCAGTGTACAGTGGAACTTGTACAGAGGCAGCAAGAATAAATTGCAGTAATATCGCTCAGTATGAAAATAATGAACTAATTCCTAAAAAATGGGGAAGAGAGTTCCAGATAATTTAAATAGAAAAGTTCTGTGTGACTTCCGTGTGGGTAAACAATATAATCGAGTGCTCTGCTGTGTTTTTTTCAGGGATGCGCCCCCGTGTTTCCCCCAGCCTCTCACCTCAAAGAATGGCCCCAATAGGCCTAGTAAAGCAGAAGAACCTGTGGATGGTAGCCCTGGTGTCGGATCCCCTCGCCTTCCTAAGGGTTTCTGTGCGTTTCTCCTGCCTCACAGTCCGGTCCCCAAAATGGTTCCAAACGTCACTCCAGGTGGAAGCAATCGATAGCAGTTTGAATGAAGCCGCTCAGAGATACAGGAACTTCCGGTCTCGGCCGATAACCGGAAGTGTAATAGGCACCTGACTTCCTCCCTCACATGTATCGTCACAACACACGTGACTTACTCATAGGAATTAGTTCATTATTTTCATACTGAGCGATATTACTGCAATTTTTTTCTCTTGCTGCCTCTGTACAAGTTCCATTGTACACTGGGACTAGTAGTGCACCAGGTGACATATCTTTGTTGTCTCTTCTACTTTGGAGTCCATTTATTCCAAACTTTCAGGCATCTCCTCCTATGCCTTTTTGGTGATCTGTTGTTTCAGTTATTATCTATATTTTGATGATTGCATTTTATATCTAATGCACTTTCACTCACTGTTATACACATTCAGACCTCCGCTTGGTTCTGATTTATGCTTTGAATATCCTATGATTATTCTTTCTAGTTATCTTTTGATCATTGAAGCAATTGTTGATCATTGAAGCACTTTATAGATTCGTTCTTTGCACATTCAGACCTCAGTTTGGTCTTTTTATTCTCACGTCTTGGCACTTTGCACTGTGCACCTTGGATTCATTTGATTCACAGGAGGCATTTTTTGTCTCATTTATTTTATTCTGCACATTTCTATCGTTATTATTATTCGGATCAATTTTATATGATTATTTTTACAGTTATTTTCTACCTCAACACGTATCTATTGGTCACTTTTATCTTGCACATCCACTTTATTTAATTTTATATGTATTTATTTATGATGTCAGCATTTTATATGTGAATGTATTATTACACTCCCGTAAGGTTAACCATCACTAGGGAATACGTCCCTTAGGATATGTTTTTATGTATATATTTTTATATACATAAAAACATAATATATATTTTTGAAAGTATTTGTTTTGGTTTCTTTGTATTTATTGATTGCATTGGTTGTTACCGACATGTGGCGTCATGTCAATAGCAATAGCACCTTTAGAAATATATTTACAGAGAAAAATGGTGACCTGTTTAATACTTATTCTACCCGCTATATATATATATATTGTTAAGAAAATATTCAATATTGCATATTAAAATACTGCAATTACGTGTTCTATTCAGCCAGCAGCGGGAGCTCTAGTCGCCTTTTCATATATTTGCCTATTTCTGCTTTCAGCTCTACAATAACATGCCCATTGTTTACAAAACTGGCAGGGGGTTATCACACTAGTGTCTCATCCATTTCTGATAAACACAGCTTAATTTTCTGAGTTGTCTCTTTAGCTAGCCCATAGTGCTTTGAAAATCCTTTGCCACGTATTAAATGTTATTTTGTAAGTCAAAGTTTTTATAACTATAGCAAGAAAAAAAAAACAAGTAGGGAACACAACCAATTAAAAACTAAATGCAACAAAAATATAAAAAAATTGATAGTAGAGATAGTTAAAGGAGTTGTTTCAACTGCCAAGGATTATGTATTTCCTCACACTCCACCTTATGACTGGACAGTAAAAGGAGAAGCAGCATCTCTGTCACTCTTTTCCTACCTTTTCCTACCTTTATGCTCCTTGCACTGCAGCACAGCTGCTTGGTTCCTTGTGCTGTAGCTTTAATATGTTCAGATTAAAAGATTGTAGATATACTGTAAAAACTTCAGAAACATATGCAGATACATTTTTTGCATTTTCAAAGTAATGTGCTGACCCTTTGAGATTGGATACTACAAAAGCTTCCTTTTCTAACTCTAATTTATACTTTAAAACAGTTTGCTGATAACTATAATTACCATGCAGTAGCTCTTTTTGTATTGTCATTTGCCTTTTCCCCCATTGTAAATTTCTATTATTGCTTATATAGGTTATCATTATTATAAATTGTGTTTTTTTTTTTGTTAAGTGTACCATGCTTTACAAATGGTGTTAGTTTTCCAATCACACGTGTTATTTTGTTTCATAGTACAGTGCTAGTACAGTACAGGTTACTTTTACCTTATAAATGTATTTAGAGTAAAATACCACAATACATTTTTTACAGTACCTAGTACAATGTGCTACAATTAGCAAACCAATCCTTCTACAGCCTTTGTCTGCCTCCTCCTCTATTAGTTTGTACTGGAATAATACCTATACTGCAATTTATATGATGAATGGTATTTACTTGTGTCTAGTAGTGCATGGTAAGCTTCTATTACATCCAAAGGTAATTGGTGGCTTTAAACAGTGAGTGTAGATCAATTGAGATGTACTATACAAGTCTACAGTCTAGTCATTGTGATGAACATGCTTATAATGATATCACTGAAATGCAAAGAATAATGTTCATGCTGCACTCCGCAAATTGGGAGCTTCCAATCAGCTTTCAGTCAGAGCAATCTGCTATCTATGTTTTCTATCGTGTGCCAGTTTCAAGTGACTATATGATAGAAATGTGTGTGGAAATTGATTAAAGATGAATTTACAACTGGCATTGCAGTAATTGAATTAATTTCCATCATTTGGTTGCTTGAAACTGCAAAACAATTTAAATGGCAGCGGGCAAAATGCAGTAGTTGAAAGCTGCTAGAAAGCTCTAAAAAGCTTGAAAATGTGCAAGTACTGTATACCGGCAATAAACAGAGCAGAATTCAGGAAATTTGAACCTGTCTCAACCGGCTTTTCCATTAAAAAAAACAAAAAAACACTGCTGAATGGATCATAACTTCATACCACCAACATTTTCTATCATAACATAAAATTTGAACCGTCGGTACATTGCTTTGTTATGTCAACATAATTTGCAGACAATGGAGAATACCATTTTTGATTGTACAAAAGACCATCTAGATGAATTCAACCAACCACCTTTGGTTTCTGTTAACACCTTGAAATGTTGCTGGCTTCTATAAATTTTCCCATGTATGGCCAGCATAAGGTTGGTAGTATATTGCCCTATCCCAGCTGTATTTCAAGCAACACCTGCAAACATCACAAGTTTTTCAAGCTGCAAAGAGGTTCGTAGGCAGTGATAACGAGTGCTTAGAATTGTCAGAAATGTTCATTATAACACACAATATTTCCCAACATTTTCATTGCATTTCTATGATAAAATAGGGAATAAAGATTTAACTGTGCTTGTTATATATTTATTAATTGACCACATATATGGTTTTGTCAATCTGAGAGCAAGCAGAGAGCTGAGAACTGCCTATCTTTCTTGGTGATACACCTGCTTGTCTTTGGGCAGCCTTAATAAGACAAAAAATAGTTTAAAAATGTATCATTACTAAATGAACACTGTGTGACATTTCTATTATTTCTGTGGATTTATGCTGAAATGCACACAGGGTTAAGGAAACATATTGTATAGAAAACAAATATTCATTGGAATAAATAAGCTGTGTAGGAAAAAATGTGTCTTGTTGCGTTGCTTGCTTCAGCAGGAATTACATCAGTCAGCATGAGTCAAGTTTCAGGAACATGCTAGGAAATATAATTTTAATATTTGAAAATTGTAATGTGAGATAGAAAATAAAATTACAACTTTGTGTTTAAAAAGTCTTGGTAATGTGTGTGTAGCCAGGTGTTGGGCTACAGTAATATGGAGAAGTAGACATTGGGGTTTATTTACTAAAGCTGGAGAGTACAAAATTAGGCTCACCTCTGCGTAAAAAACAATCAGCTTCTAACCTTAGCTTATCCAATTAGGCTTTGGCAATAAAACCTGGAAGCTTATATGCAGAAGTGAGCCTGATTTTGCACTCTCCAGCTTTAGTAAATAAACCACATTGCCTTTTAATCTTCTCTCCCACTAGTGAGATACTGATATTATGCTGCTCCATTTTCCTCCAGCCAGCAGGGGAATGCTAAAGCCTAGCAAGCCTATAGACTTCTATGCAGAGTGCTGAGAATCCTGAAAGTTGTAGTTTGATATGATAGCCATATAATGGGGCGAATTGACTCCTTAGACTATAGATCCCAATAGGCACTGTGCAGTCGGAGGAGTGAGAGATGATATTTCTTCCTCTTGGCACTGAGGGAGTTAGAGAGTAGACATGTGCTATTAGTTTTGTACGAAACGAAAATTTGTACGAAATTCCGGAAATACGTACATTCGTACGAATCCGAAATACAAATTTTTATGCATACTAATTCCATACGAAATACGAAATTTTATTTACGAATTTCGGATCCAAATTCATAACAAAAATATGTAATTGTTATGAAAAGTTAACGAACCTAAAAGTTAAAAACCCAGGAAGTCAGCACAGCACAGGGATGGTGGGAACCCTCATAATGATAAATTCATCATAACGAAAATTTGTACTTTTTACAAAAAGTTAACAAACCTAAAAGTTAAAACCCAGGAAGTCAGCACAGGGAAGGTGGGAACCCTATGGGAATTTCTATGCTTACGAAATTTATACGAAATACGAAAGTTCGTTAACGAATTTCGGATCCAAATTAACAGAATTGTGACTGGTGTTTTGTTCACCAATCAGAGGAAGTCAGCACAGTACGGGGATGGTGGGAACCCCTCATAATGGGCACAGAGGGTGTACACTCAGACCCAGGAACTCAGCACAGGGATGGTGGGAACCCCTCATAATAGACACACAGCAGGTGTACAGACCTGAGAACTCAGCACAGGAATGGGGTGGACCCTATGGGAATTTCTATGCTTACGAAATTCATACGAAATTTCATTAATGAATTTCGGATCCAAATTAACAGAAACATGACTGTTGTTTTGTTCACCAATCAGAGGAAGTCAGCACAGCACAGGGATGGTGGGAACCCCTCATAATGGGCAAAGCAGGTGAACACTCAGACCCGGGAATTCAGCACAGGGATGGTGGGAACCCCTCATAATGGACACAGCAGGTGAACAGACCTCGGAACTCAGCACAGGGATGGTGGGGAACCCTCATAATGATAAATTCATCATAACGAACATTCGTAATTGTTACGAAAAGTTAACAAACCTAAAAGTTAAAAACCCAGGAAGTCAGCACAGGGATGGTGGGAGCCCCTCATAAGGATAAATTTATCATAACGAACTTTCGTTATTTTAACGAAAAGTTTACGAATCTAACGATCATTCTATTTTTTTTCCGTACGAAACGGAACGAAACAAAACAAATTTTTTGACGGAGCTCATGTCTATTAGAGAGTATCCATGTTTAAATATTTGCCTGCCAACAGGAGAACATACCAGCAGAGATCCAAGCCTAAGACTGGGAGTGTGGATAACCGGCGGGGCAGAAGAGCATCACCCACATCCCAACACCCGGACCACTGCTGCAGGGAGACTAAAGCATCAATGCACCCTTTGCTTCCCACCACTGATCACTGGAGGCCTTATGGGGGAGACCAAGAGTACCCCCTTCTACAGCGAGAGGTCACCACAGCATCTCGGGGACTGGTGAGAGGGCTATTCACATATTGCTGAGGCTGCTGGGACTGAGCCACTGAGAGAAGTGCACCAAATCCATGCTGCACTTTATACAGCACCTACTTCTAATCTATATTGCACCTATACCAAGCCTATACTGCATTATACTATACTTTTACCGCATCTGAACCACATCTACCTTGTACCTGTGTTGAGGCTATATGGTACCTTTACTGTAGCTATAATACATGCTGGTTAACTAAAACAATCTTGGAATACCCCTGTTTTGGGACTTTCCAGGCAATATAGTGTTCAAAGACATTCAGCCAATCTTTATTTGTACACATCAATAAACTCATATAAAAATAAAATTATGTCATTGTAATGCCCCGTACACACGGTCGGAAATTCCGACCACAAAATCCGTCTGATTTTTTCCGACGGATTTTGCCCGACACTGGTGTTGCATACACACGGTCGGACAAAGTTGTCGGAAAATCCGATCATCCTGAAAGTGGTGACGTTTGTTGCGTACGACGGGACTACGTAGAGGCTAGTAGCCAATAGCTTTGGTCTTGTAATGTGATCTGAGCATGCGTGCCACTTTGTCCATCGGAATTCGCTACACACGATTGGAAAAAGTCCGATAGGACTTTGTTGTCGGAAAATTTGAGAGCAGGATCTCAAACTTTTTCCGTCGGAAATTCTGACGGAAAAAGTCCGATGGAGCCCACACACGGTCGGAATTTCCGACAACATGGTCCGATAAGACATTTTCCGTCGGAAAATCCGACCGTGTGTACGGGGCATTAGACTGTACAGAGTTTATTACAACATTTCCATATACAGTTGTGCTCATAAGTTTACATACCCTGGCAGAATTTATGATTTCTTGGCCATTTTTCAGAGAATATGAATGATAACACAAAAAAACTTTTCTTTCACTCATGGTTAGTGTTTGGCTGAAGCCATTTATTATCAATCAACTGTGTTTACTCTTTTTAAATCATAATGGCAACAGAAACTACCTAAATGACCCTGATCAAAAGTTTACATACCCCCGTTCTTAATACCGTGTATAGCCCCCTTTAACATCAATGACAGCTTGAAGTCTTTCGTGGTATTTGTGGATGAGGCTCTTTATCTTCTCAGATGGTAAAGCTGCCCATTCCTCTTGGCAAAAAGCCTCCAGTTCCTGTAAATTCTTGGGCTGTCTTGCATGAACTGCACGTTTTGAGATCTCCCCAGAGTGGCTCAATGATATTGAGGTCAGGAGACTGAGATGGCCACTTCAGAATCTTGACTTGTGTTTTGGATCATTGTCATGTTGGAATGTCCAAGTACGTCCCATGCGCAGCTTCCTGGCTGATGAATGCAAATGTTCCTCCAGTATTTTTTGATAACATACTACATTCATCTTGCCATCAATTTTGGCCACCAAATTTCCTGTGCCTTTGTAGCTCACACATCCCCGAAACATCAGTGATCCACCATCCGTGTTTCACAGTAGGAATGGTGTACCTTTCATCATAGGCCTTGTTGACTCCTCTCCAAATGTAGCGTTTTATGGTTGTGGCCAAAAAGCTAAATTTTGGTCTCATCACTCCAAATGACTTTGTGCCAGAAGGTTTGAGGCTTGTCTCTGTGCTGTTTGGCGTATTGTAAGCGGGATACTTTGTGGCATTTGCGTAGTAATGGCTTTCTTCTGGCGACTCGACCATGCAGCCCATCTTTCTTCAAGTGCCTCCTTATTGTGCATCTTCAAGCAGCCACACCACATGTTTTCAGAGAGTCCTGTATTTCACCTGAAGTTATTTGTGGGTTTTTCTTTGCATCCCGAACAGTTTTCCTGGCAGTTGTGGCTGAAATTTTAGTCAGTCTATCTGACCGTGGTTTGGTTTCAACAGAACCCCCTCATTGTGCACTTCTGGATTAGAGTTTGAACACTGCTGGGATTTTCAATTCCTTGGATATCTTTTTAGATCCCTTTCCTGTTTTACCTTTTCCCGCAGATCCTTTGACAATTCTTTTGCTTTCCCCATGACTCAGAATCCAGAAATGTCAGTGCAGCACTGGATGAAGGATGCAAGGGTCTGTCAGGAGTCCAGAAACTCATTGACCTTTTATACACACACACACTAATTACAAGCAAACAGATCACAGGTGAGGATGGTTACCTTTAATAGCAATTTAAATCCCTTTGTGTAAACTTGTGTGCATGTTATCAGGCCAAAATCACCAGGGTATGTAAACTTTTGATCAGGGTCATTTGGGTAGTTTCTGTTGTGATTATGATTTAAAAAGAGTAAACACAGTTGATTGATAATAAAGGGCTTCAGCCAAACACTAACCATGAGTGAAATAAAAGTTTTTGTGTTATCATTCATATTCTCTGAAAAATGGCCAAGAAATCATAAATTCTGCCAGGGTATGTAAACTTTTTGAGATGGGAATGAGGGACAACAATTAGCAAAATAATTTAGGCATAGGATATACCCACTGTCACTCCCCCTCAAAGGAGAATTAAACAAAAAATAATAATTTAGTTAAACCCACAAGTGTTTTTTTTTCCACTACTATTCCTTTATACTGGCTTTTGAAATTTTAAAATGCAGCAATTTTGAAATTAGATGAAAGGTTTAGCTCTGGGAAACACTTTTTGAAAGATAAAAAGTGCATTTTATATACATCTATATCGATCAGACCAAAATGATGGACAAATGAGGAGGAAAGAGGGACAGAGAGACTTTGTTCCAAATCAGGGACAATCCCTCGAAATCAGGGACAGCTGGGAGCTATATATACTGTAAATACAGTATATAAATATTATACATTAGATACATTAGATATTTTGGTTAATTTGAGCAGCTAGAGTTATGGCCCACTAGAGGATTATATTTTAGTCCTTAACTACTTCAATACCCGCCTATAGACATATGACACCCACAAGGTGGATCTCCCATCCTGGGTGGGCGTCATATGACATCCTCCCATTCCAGGCCGTCTAGGGGGCGCGCGGCGTCGCTCGGGACCCGGTGCGCATGCACCCGCGATTGCCCGGGAACACAGCAGGACTGTGGATCTGTGTGTGTAAACACACAGATCCATGTCCTGTAAGTGGAGAGGAGACCGATGGTGTGTTCCCAGTACAGAGGAACACCGATCGGTCTCCTCCCCTTGTGAGTCCCCTCCCCTACAGTTAGAATCACTCCCAGGGAACATTAACCCCTGCAGCGCCCCTAGTGTTAAACCCTTCCCTGCCAGTCACATTTACACAGTAATCAGTGCAATTTTATAGCAACGATCGCTGTGTAAATGTGAATGGTCCCAAAAGTGTCTGAAGTGTCCGCTGCAATGTCACAGTCACAAAAAAAATCGCAGATCGCCGCCATTACTAGTAAAAAAAAAATGCAATAAATCTATCCCCTATTTTGTAGACACTATAACTTTTGCGCAAACCAATCAATATATGCTTATTGTGATTTTTTTGCCAAAAATATGTAGAAGAATACATATCGGCCTAAACTGAGTAAAATATTTTTTTTTTTTTTTTTAAATGGGATATTTATTATAGCAAAAACTAAAAAATATTGTTTTTTTTTTCAAAATTGTCGCTC
Source organism: Lithobates sylvaticus (assembly GCA_028564925.1). Classification (NCBI taxonomy): domain Eukaryota; kingdom Metazoa; phylum Chordata; class Amphibia; order Anura; family Ranidae; genus Lithobates; species Lithobates sylvaticus. The sequence continues at coordinate 185,536,359 of CM053026.1, read as the reverse complement.
TTCTTTTGTTTTTAGCGCAAAAAATAAAAACGCAGAGGTGATCAAATGCCACCAAAAGAAAGCTCTATTTGTGGGAAAAAAAGGACGTCAATTTTGTTTGGGTGCAACGTTGCACGACCACGCAATTGTCAGTTTAAAGCAACGCAGTGCCGAATCACAAAAAGTGCTCTGGTAAGGAAGGGGGTAAAAATCCTCCGGGGCTGAAGTGGTTCAATTTTTTGTTGATATTGAGGACATACGCCTCCGCTTTTATGTGCGTATATAAAAGCTCAATGCACCATGGGTGGTTTGGGCCCAAGTCCTGGATGTGACTGCTGGCTGGCTAAGTGAACAACAGCATTTTTCTTCCTGTGTTTAAAGTGACGCCTGTGTAATTTTTTTGTTTCTGCTCTACTACGGTGTGAGTGCATACACAATTATGCTCTGTATCTTTCTGAAACATGTTGGATGACCCCATGTTAACAAGACAAAATGGAGAATCGTCAATGTTAACACAGGATGTATGAAAATGCAGTAAAAACCTCATTATAGTCTTACAAAAATTACACAACTGCAATTGTCTTTTTATATGAGTTGTATTGATTTGTACAAATAAAAATTTACTATATGTCTTTTAACACAGTTGTACTATATTGCCTGTAAAGTCAAAATTGTTGTTGTTACTATATAGGGATGTTGGTAATTTCTGAATATACAGTACCTCTTCCTATCTTCCTAGAAGCATGCAGGTTAACTGGGTTAAGTGGTCCATCGCTCTTAAAGGATCCCAACGTATTAATTATTATGTAAGTCCTCTTTGATCCCCTCTCTTTCAATTTATATTTCTATAACTTTAACTTGAAAATACAGAGTCTGAAAAATAGGCCAGGTCCTTAAGGGGTTAAACAGCCAGGACATTCATTTCCTGACTGGGGGATCCTTGTTTGTGCATGTGTGCTCCTCCGCTTCTGTCACTCTGGGGTTCCACTGGTTGCTGGCATTGTGGATCCCAACCAGGATACTGGCCACCTAGTGTACAGCCATCAATCCGACTATAGGAAACCTTTCTACTTTTCTACTGGGCATATTTCTCTGCCTATGCAATTTTGTAAGTATGCATCTTACATGCCCTCCCAACCTTTCTGGAGCAATCATATACTGAAATTTAATTACGGCAAAGACAATGTGGTTTTGATATATTATTAATTGTATACTCTTACTTTATAGAATGTGATACCCAGCTGACTTAAATATACCTCTGAAGAAGGACCCTTTGAGTTCTGAAACATGTAAGGTGTCTACGCCTGGAATGTACAGTGGTTAGACCTATCAACATGTTCCTTTGGGAAACCGTCGTCTTTTATCCATGACGTGCATGTTGGGTACCTTTATTGAGTGCTTTTATATATTTTTATATCTTTTTGTCATTTGTATAATTTTTCTATGTAATATTCATCTTTGTTACATATTTCATAATAAATATTTTGTACTTTTTTACCTACCTGGTCTGTTCCTTGTCAAATCCGTGAGGGGTTTTGGTTTGTGCCCTAGGGCATTGCTAGTTCTTTTGTTGAATGTGAGATAGCCTCTGTTGTAGATGAGAAAGCCTATTCTGTAAGTGGGGTGGCCTCTCCTACCATGGACGCAGTCTTTTCTGTACTTGAATTTGTTGTGCCGAAACTTGAGACTGGTCTTCTATGCTCTGGAGACTTAGGCAGTACCCCACTCTTCTGAAATAGCCAGTGCAACAATTTTCCTGCCTGCAGGACTTTCAAATGACATGGAATGATTGTGAAGTCAAACTTTCAAGCTTACATTTCATCATAAAAATAGCAATTTAAACCCATTTGGACTGTAAACTAGGGCTTAAGAAATGCATGTGTCTAGAGCCAAGTGTGCTAACACAATATAAATTGAGATTCAGACTGTGACAGTTGGAATGACAAGTCATCCTTTTTGCTGCTCACTTCAAGTTTTGTGTTCTGTTGTCTGCAAATCTTTATTTGTGCTCCGTGACAGCTGGTCAACCTATCTCAATGTCTCAAAGCAGCAACACAAATAAATAAAATACGTAGTATGCTCCACTTACACAGGCAAGAGAGACAGAATTAAAGCTAAAAAAACAGCATTAATCACAAGAAAAACTGGAAAACTGGCAACAATCTGTAATTAGAAATGACAAAATAATTCCCAAATTAATTTTGTTAATCTGACATAGTTCTTCTAAATTAGTGATGTGGACCTGAGATTTATTGTAATCATTGAGAGTTATTGTAATCATTTACAACTGTTTTATTTTTCTGATTGACTAAAAAATACCTTATACAGACACTTAGGCTAGGTTCACACTATTGCGAATTGGAACCCCGCTATGGGAAGGCTAGTAGCAACCCTAGTTCAGAACTTAGCGGCATCCAACAATTGTGAATATAATATAATTGTGAAATTGAGGTGCTTTTCTGGAAGAGTCTCTGCGTCATCAGGAGAAGAAGATTTTGAGACCTAAATAGATCAAGTGGCCCAAGCTGTGAAAGAGTGGACATTTTCTGGCACATTCAAGAGACAGAGAATAGTTGAGCGTCTGAGAACTCTTGCTTCTGACTTCATCTATAACTTAAAAAGAGACAAGCCAGGAAGCACAGCTACTGAGGGTCTAGAAGCCTTTACGAGAGAGTTTGATTTACAGGAGAGTGAAAGACTAGGAACCCTACACCAATTTGCAAACCATGAATCAGACAGAATGAGACAGAAGTACAGTTAAATCAAAAATAAAGTGTTTTTTTACAACATTTTTGGTATTTTTGGGGTATTTTGATCTTATTAGCCACTCCCCCACACAACAATGTTTAGAGGAACCATTTTTCACAAAAACAACACTATTTCATTGTGGCAGTTGATGTATGCGCCTAGGCTGTGATACCATCCATCGACTAATGATGAATTATTTGACTGACACCAAGACAAATTCATTTTGTCACATCGCATTAAACACAGCAGGGTACAGAGCCAATTAAAGTGGCCCTGTAGCATGTGATCACGGTGACTAATCACCGTGATCCCACATGTAAAAAAAAGGCAATCAGCTGTGAAAAAATTATCAAAAAAATGATCACCCCCCAACCAGTACAATGTGTAGCAGTATTTAAAATAATACAAAAAATATATATATATATATATATATTATATATATATATATATATATATATATTTGTACTCATGAAATGTTGGCATTGATACTGAAAATATGACTGATCATGCCAAAAAAACTGTTTTTAAGGATAGTGATCACATGAAATCATGAAACCATTTCTTATCACATAGCTTTTTGGCTTTAAATCAGGGATCCTAAAACTATGGCCCTCCAGCTGTTGCGGAACTACACATCCCATGAGGCATTGTAAAATGCTGACATTCACAGACATACAGTGGTGTGAAAAAGTGTTTGCCCCCTTCCTCATTTCCTGTTCCTTTGCATGTTTGTCACACTTAAGTGTTTCGGAACATCAAACCAATTTAAACAATAGTCAAGGACAACACAAGTAAACACAAAATGCAATTTGTAAATGAAGGTGTTTATTATTAAAGGTGAAAAAAAATCCAAACCATCATGGCCCTGTGTGAAAAAGTGATTGCCCCCCTTGTTAAAACATACTATAACTGTGGTTGTCCACACCTGAGTTCAATTTCTCTAGCCACACCCAGGCCTGATTATTGCCACACCTGTTCACAATCAAGGCATCACTTAAATAGGAGCTGCTTGACACAGTAAGGTCCACCAGAAGATCCTTAAAAGCTACACATCATGCCGAGACCCAAAGAAATTCAGGAACAATTGAGAAAGAAAGTAATTGAGATCTATCAGTCTGGAAAGGGTTATAAAGCCATTTCCAAAGCTTTGGGAATCCAGCGAACCACAGTGAGAGCCATTATCCACAAATGGCGAAGACATGGAACAGTGGTGAACCTTCCCAGGAGTGGCCGGCCGCCCAAAATTACCCCAAGAGCGTAGCGACGACTCATCCAAGAGGTCACAAAAGACCCCACAACAATGTCCAAGGAACTGCAGGCCTCACTTGCCTCAGTTAAGGTCAGCGTTCATGCCTCCACCATCAGGAAAAGACTGGGCAAAAATGGCCTGCATAGCAGAGTTCCAAGGAGAAAACCACTGCTGAGCAAAAAGAACATCAAAGCTCGTCTCAATTTCTCCACAACACATCTTGATGATCCCCAAGACTTTTGGGACAACATTCTGTGGACCGATGAGACAAAAGTGGAACTCTTTGGAAGGTGTGTGTCCAAGTATATCTGGCGTAGAAGGAACACTGCATTTCAGAAAAAGAACATTATACCAACAGTAAAATATGGTGGTGGTAGTGTGATGGTCTGGGGCTGTTTTGCTGCTTCAGGACCTGGAAGATTTGCCGTGATAAAAGGAACTATGAATTCTGCTGTCTACCAAGAGATCCTGAAGGAGAATGTCCGACCATCTGTTCGTGTACTAAAGCTGAAACGAACTTGGGTTCTGCAGCAGGACAATGATCCTAAACACACCAGCAAGTCCACCACCGAATGGCTGAAGAAAAACAAAATGAAGACTTTGGAGTGGCCTAGCCAAAGTCCTGACCTGAATCCTATTGAGATGTTGTGGTATGACCTTAAAAAGGCCGTTCATGCTCGAAAACCCTCTAATGTAACTGAATTAGGACAATTCTGCAAAGATGAGTGGGCCAAAATTCCTCCAGGATGCTGTAAAAGCCTCATTGCACGTTAGCGCAAACGCTTGGTTGCAGTTGTTGCTGCTAAGGGTGGCCCAACCAGTTATTAGGTTTAGGGGGCAATCACTTTTTCACACAGGGCCATGATGGTTTGGATTTTTTTTCACCTTTAATAATAAACACCTTCATTTACAAATTGCATTTTGTGTTTACTTGTGTTGTCCTTGACTATTGTTTAAATTGGTTTGATGTTCCGAAACACTTAAGTGTGACAAACATGCAAAGGAACTGGAAATGAGGAAGGGGGCAAACACTTTTTCACACCACTGTAACTAGGCATGATGGGAATTGTAGTTCTTGAACAACTGGAGGGCCATAGTTTGAAGACCCCTGCTTTAAATTAACATAGCAGAAATCACCCAGATGGCCATGATCAAAAGTTTACCCTGGAATGTTTGGCCTTGGCACAGACACACAAGTTAACACGCACAGGTTAAAATGGCAATTGAAGGTTAATTTCCCAAAGCTGTGGCTTTTTAATTTACAATTAGTGTCTGTTTATAAATAGTCAATTAGCTCTCAAGTTCATGCACAAGTTAGATACTGAGCTCAAGGGGAGCAGAAAAGAACTGTCAAAAGACCTGCGTAACAAGGTAATGGAACTGTCAGAAACCATGAAATCAGACTGAGACAGAAGTACAGTTAAATCACACTTGTTTAGTAAAGTAAAAAAAACAAACGTAGTCAAAACATAGCCAAAGTTCAGTAACTGGAACGGATAGTCAGCCAAGCCAGAAGTCAGGGATCAAAGTAGTGGAACAGCAAGCAGGATCCAGAGCCAGAAGGGATGTCAGCAAAGCCAGTCTTTAAACAGGAACACAGGTGATGTTTCTTGTGATGTTGACCAAGGTAAAGGCAGAGCTCCTCTGGACTGGACAGCTTAAGTAGGCAGGACTGACGAGCAGGATATCAACAACAGATGGGTAACTGTGAGAGATGGGAGCTGGCAATTAGCCGACAGCTGAGTGGCCAGCTCAGAGAAGGAAGGGCTGAGCCCAGCCTTGACAGGGACTTTATAAATATGAAAAAGGATATAAAAAAGATATCCAAATCCTTGAATATGCCAGTCAGTACTGTTCAATGACTTATTAAAGCGGTTCTGCACACTTCCTCTCTATCGCTTCTATAACATCTTAAATGACAGAATTGATGGTTCAATTCTGCATCTGGTAAGCCTACCTGTAATGCTGCCTTCATCTTTATTTTTCTCCCTGCGAGGTGGGCGGGATCTAAGCGGGGATCAGCGTCATTTCCTTTCCAATTCGCTGTGTCTCCTGGGATCTCGTGTAATTAATCCCAGGAGACATTTCGGAGGTCAGATGCGAAATCTCGCGTGATTTCAATGGCGCCGCTCGTAGCTGTGAAGCCACTGAGCATGCGCGGAAACCGGCAATGAATGCTGGTTCCTCACAATGAAGGGAATCAGGAAGTGTTTGCTTGTGGACTTCAAATGCCCACAAGCAAAATGACATCGGTGAGGAGATTTTCTTATAAGAGATCTTTAACCACTTTCAGACCGGACCATTATGCAGCCTAAAGACCAGAGGACTTTTTACAATTTCGCACTGCACTGGTTTAACTGGTAATTACGCGGTCATGCAATGTTGTACCCAAACGAAATTTGCGTCCTTTTCTTCCCACAAATAGAGCTTTCTTTTGATGGTATTTGATTGCCTCTGCGATTTTTATTTTTTGCGCTATAAACGGAAAAAGACCGAAAATTTTGAAAAAAAATGATATTTTCTACTTTTTGTTATAAGAAAAATCCAATAAACTCAATTTTAGTCATACTTTTAAGCCAAAATGTATTCAGCCACATGTATTTTGTAAAAAAAATGTCAATAAGCGTATATTTATTGGTTTGCGCAAAAGTTATAGCGTCTACAAACTAGGGTACATTTTCTGGAATTTACGCAGCTTTTAGTTTACGACTGCCTATCTCATTTCCCGAGGTGCTAAAATGGCAGGGAAGTACAAAACCCCCCCAAATGACCCCATTTTGGAAAGTAGACACCCTAAGGAAATTGCTAAGAGGCATTTTGAGCCCATTGAATATTTTATTTTTTTGTCCCAAGTGATTGAATAATGACAAAAAAAAAAAAAAATGTTTACAAAAAGTTGTCACTAAATGATATATTTCTCACACATGCCATGGGCATATGTGGAATTACACCCCAAAATATATTCTGCTGCTTCTTCTGAGTACGGGGATACCACATGTGTGGGACTTTTTGGGAGCCTATCCGTGTACGGGACCCCGAAAGCCAAGCACCGCCTTCAGGATTTCCAAGGGTGTAAATTTTTGATTTCACTCCTCACTACCTATCACTACCTATCACAGTTTTGAAGGCCATAAAATGCCAAGATGGCACAAAACCCCCCCAAATGACCCCATTTTGGAAAGTAGACACCCCAAGCTATTTGCTGAGTGGCATGTTGAGTCCATGGAATATTTTATATTTTGCCACAAGTAGCGGGAAAAATGACAAACTTTTTTTTTTTTTTTTTTTTTTTTGCCAAAAGTTGTCAATAAATGATATATTTCTCACACATGCCATGGGCATATGTGGAATTACACCCCAAAATAAATTCTGCTGCTTCTTCTGAGTACGGGGATACCACATGTGTGGGACTTTTTGGGAGCCTATCCGTGTACGGGACCCCGAAAACCAAGCACCGCCTTCAGGATTTCTAAGGGTGTAAATTTTTGATTTCACTCCTCACTACCTATCACTACCTATCACAGTTTTGAAGGCCATAAAATGCCAAGATGGCACAAAACCCCCCCAAATGACCCCATTTTGGAAAGTAGACACCCCAAGCTATTTGCTGAGTGGCATGTTGAGTCCATGGAATATTTTATATTTTGCCACAAGTAGCGGGAAAAATGACAAACTTTTTTTTTTTTTTTTTTTTTTTGCCCAAAGTTGTCACTAAATGATATATTTCTCACACATGCCATGGGCATATGTGGAATTACACCCCAAAATAAATTCTGCTGCTACTTCTGAGTACGGGGATACCACATGTGTGGGACTTTTTGGGAGCCTATCTGTGTACGGGACCCCGAAAACCAAGCACCGCCTTCAGGATTTCCAAGGGCGTAAATTTTTGATTTCACTCCTCACTACCTATCACTACCTATCACAGTTTTGAAGGCCATAAAATGCCAAGATGGCACAAACCCCCCCCCAAATGACCCCATTTTGGAAAGTAGACACCCCAAGCTATTTGCTGAGAGGCATGTTGAGTCCATGGAATATTTTATATTTTGCCACAAGTAGCGGGAAAAATTACAAACTTTTTTTTTTTTTTTTGCCCAAAGTTGTCACTAAATTATATATTGCTCACACATGCCATGGGCATATGTGGAATTACACCCCAAAATATATTCTGCTGCTTCTCCTGAGTATGGGGATACTACATGTGTGGGAATTTTTGGGAGCCTATCCGTGTACGGGACCCCGAAAACCAAGCACCGCCTTCAGGATTTCTAAGGGCATAAATTTTTGATTTCACTCCTCACTACCTATCACAGTTTTGAAGGCCATAAAATGCCCAGATGGCACAAAACCCCCCAAATGACCCCATTTTGGAAAGTAGACACCCCAAGCTATTTTATGAGAGGCATGGTGAGTATTTTGCAGCTCTCATTTTTTTTTTGAAAATGAAGAAAGAAAAAAAAATAAATTTTTTTTTTCATTTTTCAATTTTCAAAACTTTGTGACAAAAAGCGAGATCTGCAAAATACTCACCATACCTCTCAGCAAATAGCTTGGGGTGTCTACTTTCCAAAATGGGGTCATTTGGGGGTATTTTGTGCCATCTGGGCATTCCATGGCGTCTGAAACTGTGATAGGCAGTGAGGAGTGAATTCACAAATTCACACCCTTAGAAATCCTGAAGGTGGTGCTTGGTTTTTGGGGCCCTGTACGTGGCTAGGCTCCCAAAAAGTCCCACACATGTGGTATCCCCGTACTCAGGTGAAGCAGCAGAATGTATTTTGGGGTGTAATTCCACATATGCCCATGGCATGTTTGAGCAATATATCATTTAGTGACAACTTTGTGCAAAAAAAAAAAAAAAAAAAATAATAATAATTATTATTTTTCCCGCAACTTGTGTCAAAATATAAAATATTCCATGGACTCGACATGCCTCTCAGCAAAAAGCTTGGGGTGTCTACTTTCCGAAATGGGGTCATTTGGGGGGGTTTTGAACTGTCCTGGAATTTTATGCACAACATTTAGACGCTTATGTCACACATTACCCACTCTTCTAACCACTTGAAGACAAAGCCCTTTCTGACACTTTTTGTTTACATGAGAAAATAATTTTTTTTTGCAAGAAAATTACGTTGAACCCCCAAACAATATATATTTTTTTAAAGCAAAGGCCCTACAGATTAAAATGGTGGGTGTTTCATTTTTTTTTTCACTCAGTATTTGCGCAGCGATTTTTCAAACGCATTTTTTTGGGAAAAAACACACTTTTTTAAATTTTAATGCACTAAAACACACTATCTTGCCCAAATATTTGATGAAATAAAAAATTAGATCTTAGGCCGAGTACATAGATACCAAACACGACATGCTTTAAAATTGCGCAGAAACGTGCAGCGGTGACAAACTACATACATTTTTAAAAGCATTTAAACGCCTTTACAGGTTACCACTTTAGATTTACGGAGGAGGTCTACTGCTAAAATTACTGCCCTCGATCTGACCTTCGCAGTGATACCTCACATGCATGGTGCAATTGCTGTTTACATATGACGCCAGACCGACGCTTGCGTTCGCCTTTGCGCGAGAGCAGGGGGGGACAGGGTGCTTTTTTTTTTTTTTTTTTTTTTTATTATTATTGATTTTGCTTTTTTATTTTATTTTTCAACTGTTCCTTTCATTTATATATATATTTTTTATCATTTTTTATTGCTATCTCAGGGAATGTAAATATCCCCTATGATAGCAATAGGTAGTGACAGGTACTCTTTTTTGAAAAAATTGGGGTCCATTAGATCCTAGATCTGTCGTCTGCCCTCAAAGCATCTGACCACACCAAGATCGGTGTGATAAAATACTTTCCCAATTTCCCAATGGCGCTGATTATATCCGGCGAAATATAAGTCATGAAATGCTCGTAGCTTCCGGCTTCTTAGGCCATAGAGATGATTGGAGCCATTCTGGTCTCTGATCAGCTCTATGGTCAGCTGGCGGAACCACCGGCTGCATTCTCAGGTTCCCTGTTGGGACAGGAGAGCCAGAGAAAACCATGGAAGACGGTGGGGGGGGGGCATTCCCTCCCACTGCTTGTAAAAGCAGTCTAGAGACTAATTAGCCACTAGGATTGCTTTTACATGAAAGCCGACCGTTGGCTGAAAAGAATGATACCAAGATAATGCCTAATCCTGCCGGCATCATTCTGGTATAACCACTCAAAGTCCAGCAACATACCAGTACGTTGCTGGCCCTTGTTTGGCATATATTGTAATCTTTTTTTTCATGCAGCCTGTGGGCTGAACGAAAAAAAAAGATTGATCGGTGGGTATGCCCACCATTAGAACCTCCCTTCATCCACCCACTTCTAATGATGGGCATACATGCACCATTTTGTTTTTAACCTCCTTGGCGGTAACCCCGAGTCTGGCTCGGGGTCAGCTTTTTGTGCTAGGAGCGGTAACCCCGAGCCAGACTCGGGCTTGCGTTGCGGGATGCAGGGGGGAAGTTACTTACCTTTTCCCTGGATCCTGCGATGTCTCCCCGCTGTGTGAGCGAGCCGTCCGCTCGCTCGATTCACACAGTGCCGGGTGCCGCCGATCTCCGTTCCCTGTGACGTTACGACGCACGGGAGCGGAGATCGGCGCCAAATTCAAAAAAGTTTAAAAACACAACACATATACAATACTGTAATCTTACAGATTACAGTACTGTATACAAAAAATACACACCCCCTTTGTCCCTAGTGGTCTGCCCAGTGCCCTGCATGTCATTTTATATAATAAAAAGATTTTTTTTCTGCCTGGAAACTGGAGATTGTCCATAGCAACCAAAAAGTGTCCCTTTATGTCAAAAGTGGTTTTAGACAGCTAGAAAACACTGATAAAAAAATAAAATCACAATTTATCATCAAACAATAAATTTAATGACAGCGACTATTCTGCAACTGAGCAAATTTCAGTGTTTTTGATTTGATTACATTATTGAATCATTTTTATATATATTTTTATTATATTATAATTTATTATTTTGTGTTTCAAACTTTATCATACCCGGGATGTCTACTAGACTCTGGTTCGGACAGATTTAAGTGAGTTATTCATAAGAATTGCAGGCCTACAATATAAAAAACGCCAAAATTTCCATGCAAAATAATTGTACCGCTTTCAGCACTAAATTCCAGCCAGAATCATACCGCCAGGGAGGTTAACTGTGGTGGTGAAATCACCTCCAACAGCGCTGGAGTCACGGATTTATGTATCGTGGGAGCAAGCGCTGTTGCTGTCAAGATAAATAAATCCGCGCTGCAGCTGAATGGCGTACCTGCTAATCAAATTATGGTTAACAATAAAACAAAGTAACATTACAGTATAACAGTAAGATTTACCATACCTGCAAAGCAAATACCAAAAAAAACATAGTAAAAAATAAAAATTTTTTTAATGCAACCTGTGCCTAAAATATATATATGCCGAAGCATGGGGCATCCTCCCGCAAAAAAGTTATGCCGCGTACACACGGTCGGAATTTTCCACGGGCAAGCCTCCGTCGGAATTTCAACCGTATGTAGGCGGCATTAGGAGCAAATCGCTCCTCCGCCCTCTGCTGCCCCCATGCTTCGGCATATATGCTCTTTTTTTTTAACTGTGGTGGTGAAATCACCTCCTACAGCGTTGGAGTCACGGCTTTATGTATCGTGGGAGCAAACGCTGTTGCTGTCAAGATAGATAAATTCGCGCTGCAACTGAATGGCGTACCTGAAAACAAAAAAAATGGTTAACAATAAAACATTGCAGAATAGAATACAGTAAAAAGGAGAACAATAGAGAGAGAGAATAGAGAGAAAGAGAACAATAAAACAACTATTTTTGGTTTTTTTATTTTATATTTTTTTTGTTTTATTTTTTACTTTTTTTTTTTAAACTTTTGTTTGTAACTGTAACAGTTCTAACGGAACTGTTGTAACGGTTCCATCGGTTTTGGTCTCAAAATGCGATGGCATTCTTGAGAACGTGTGCCTAGTCTGTGCAATGCTGTACCCTACGCTAATACTCAACTAGTGTATGGTAGCGTTCAAAACATTCACCGCTGCAAAGACCAGGATTGTCAGGACAGCGGGGACAATAATAGCGGGTGTCATGCCTAAATCCGCGCTTTCTGCAGACACGACATTTTCTTTGGGGGGCTTGTTGGGTAGGGGTACTCGGGAGGACATAAATAAAATGCCGCTCATGCAGCCGGCTAACTGCATTTGGTTGGGGAATGTGAGGCGGAGCACCGTCTGGAAACAGAAGGGCTCCGATGATCTCTTCCTGGAATTTAAGGAAGGATCCAGTACGTCCTGAAGCTCCATATAGCACATGAGCATTCAGCAAAGCCAATTGGAAAAGGTAAATAGACACTTTTTTTGTACCAGCGTCTAGCCTTACGGGCAACTAGGTACGGCGCCAACAACTGGTCGTTGAGGTCCACCCCTCCCATGTTTTGGTTGTACTCGTGGACACAGAGGGGTTTCGTCACAACACCAGCCGCCGTAGTAATTTGGACCGTCGTGTCTGCATGAAGGGAGGTAAGAACGAAAACATTCTTATTATCCCTCCACTTCATAGCGAGCAAGTTATTACACTTCAAGCAGGCTCTCTCCCCCAGCCTAAGACGGGACTCTACAAGCCGCTGGGGAAAGCCCCGGCGATTAGGTCGCACGGTGCCACATGCTCCAATCTGATGATCAAACAAATGACTAAACAGTGGCACGCTCGTGTAATAATTATCCACGTACAAGTGGTACCCCTTTCCGAATAAGGGTGACACCAAGTCCCACACAATCTTGCCAGCGCTCCCTATGTAGTCAGGGCAGTTTGTCGGCTCTATGTGGCTATCTTTGCCCTCATAAACCATAAATTTACATGTATAGCCTGTGGCCCTGTCACAGAGCTTATACATCTTGACCCCGTATCTGGCACGCTTGCTGGGAAGGTATTTTTTGAATGACAAGCAGCCAGTAAACTTAATCAGGGACTCGTCAACGCAGACAACTTGATGGGGAGTAAACAAGTCTGCAAAACGTTGGTTGAAATGGTTTATGAGGGGCCGAATTTTATAGAGCCGATCGTATGCAGGGTCTCCACGAGGACGACAGAGTTCATTGTCGTTGAAGTGCATGAACCGCAAAATCTGTTCGTATCGTGCCCTGGACATGGAGGCAGAGAACACGGGCATATGGTACATTGGCTCAGTGGACCAATATGAACGCAACGTACCCATTTTAACTACGCCCATGATGAGGGAAAGGCCCAGAAAGATCTTAAATTCGGGGACCGTAATTGGTCTCCAATCTCTGGCAAGGGTGGACAACTGGGGATTAGCAGCGATGTGTTGACCAGCGTACAAATTGGTTTGGTCCACAATAGATCTATAGAGATCTTCGGTGAAAAACAGCGAAAAAAAATCAAGTGACGTAAAATCAGCTGTTTCCACCTGAATACCGGGTTGGCCAGTGAATGGGGGAAGTACGGGTTCTGCAGAAGTGGTGGGCACCCAATCAGGATTGGCAAATTCTGCAGGAAGGGCACTATGGGCACGACGGGCCTGTCTTTGTCGTCTTCTTGGTGGCAGCGGGACACTACTTGTGCTTGCCACCTCGCCAGCTGAAACTGCACTTATGGGACTCGCCACGTCACCACGTGATACTGCAGTGCTGGTTTGACTACGTCCAGGGTGTACTAGGCCGCTGGTGCTTGCCTGTTCACCAGAAGGAATAGCGGCTCTAGTACGTCTCTGCCTCCTACGAGCGACCTGCAGTTCCTGCACCTCAACAAGAGAAGAAGGAGTTTGGGGTCTGGTACGCCTGACCTTAGCAGGGACCACAACTCCGCCGTCAGAGCTATCTGTCATGGAGCCGCTGTTGTCTACTGGGTCGTATTCTGAGCCTGATTCTGACAGATGAGTGACCTCCTCTTCACTATCTGTCATGCTCAGAAACAAGTAGGCCTGTTCACTAGTGTACGTTTGACTTGCCATTTTGGGCTCTAAATTTAGTAGTACACTAGTGAGACTCACAGGAAAAAAAAAAGCTCCTGACTGTTAGCGACTGAATCAAAACGCTACCAAAAAACTGTAAGCGATCGCAGGGATCAGGCTTGACTCTGCGAACGCTGCAGTTATGTGTGCTTAGTGTTTTGTAAGTGACAGTGATCGATCGATACTGCACTTGGGTGGGCTGGGCGGAGGGGGAAAACGCAGGTGCTAGCAGGTATCTGGGCTGATCCCGCTAACAATGCGTTTTTTGGGAACCCTAAACAGCTGGGGACGCTAGTATAGATCTGATCAGATCAGATATCGATCTGTTCAGATTCTATACCACTAAGGGAGGTGTATGCTGCGTGCGTGGGTGTTTGCGGTACTGGCACTAACCCGACGCTGCCTGGGGCGACGCAGACCCTATTTGACTCTAAAACCTTACTTATATCACCCGCCGGGCGATCAGGGGGTTAAACCTTTATTAGGTAATAAACGGCGGGTGCCCTGAAACTATAAAAAATAAACTAACTGACCAGCGTCACCCGTAACAGTTATATGGTGATCACTGGTGAAAGGGTTAACTAGGGGGCACTCAGGGGGTTAAAACCTTTAGTAGGTAGTATATGGGGGGTCCCTGACCCTATAAAACGCTGCGGCAAACCTAAATACCTACCTCCCTAACTAGCGTCAACTGTGACACTAATACAGCGATCAAAAAAACGATCGCTTAGTGACACTGGTGACGGGGGGTGATCACGGGGTTAAACCTTTATTAGGGGGGGTTCCTAGACCTAAAGGGGGCTAAATCTAACTGCCCTAACAGTTATTAGGGTCACAATGCACCAATGCAGTTAACAGTAAAAAAAAAAAAAAAAAAAAAACTGCTTTGGTGTCACTGTGACAGGGGGTGCAGGGGGGCAATCGGGGGGGGCTGGGGTGTGAAATGTGTGCCTAGAATGTTCTACTGTTAGTGTAGTGTAGTGTAGTGTAGGTGTTGTGCAACTCACGTGTCTTCTCTCCTCGGCGTCGGTTCGAAAAGACCGCCACGAGGAGAGATGACCTCACTTCCCCTGGCTCTCTACACAATACAGAGCCAGGGGAAGCATTCCATTGGCTGGGAGCGATCGCGAGGGGGGGGGCACGAATGAGTGCCCCCCCCCCTCATCTCCGATCCCTCCCCCAATGTCCCGGACAATTTACAGACACGGGGGCGGGCCCGATCGGCCCCCCCACCCGCGTCTGTTAGGGATGACATCACTTCCTCTAGCCCTGTTTACATGACGGGGCTAGAGGAAGTGTTTCATTGGCTGGGAGCGATCGCGAGGGGGGGGCCACGAATGAGTGGCCTCCCCCTCATCTCCGATCGCTCCCCCAACGATGCCGACCGCCGCAGGCACCGGGGGGGGGGGCCCTATCGGGCCCCCCACCCGCAGACAGGTAGGGACGTATATATACGCCCTCCTGCCTGTACGTGCCATTCTGTCGACGTATATCGTCGTGCGGCGGTCGGCAAGTGGTTAAACAGAAAAACGGACGTATAAATGGTGCAGCACTAAAACAAGTAAGCTTATTCTAAGATTGATATCTTTCACATTGATAGACCGGAATTTTTTTTTATTTTGTTAGTGCAGAACCGCTTTAAGAAGTGGAAAATGTGCGGATCTCTTGATACCAAGCCAAGGCAAGGTAGATCAAGAAAAATTGCATCCACAACTGCCAGAAGAATTATTCAGGATATGAAGAAAAACCCACAGGTTACCTCAGGAGAAATACAGGATGCTCTGGAAAAAGACAGTGTGGTTGTTTCAAGAAGCACAATACAATGATACTTGAACAAAAAAGTGCTGCATTGCTTGAAACCAGTTGCCAGAAACAAGGCTTTATTGCACCAATGCCACAAAAAAGCCTGGTTACAACATGCCCAACAACATCTTGGCATGCCTTACAGCTTCTGGCACACTGTAATCTGACATGATGAGACCAAAATAGAGCTCTATTGTCACAACCATAAGGGCTATGTTTGGAGAGGAGAAAACAAGGCCTAATGCGACAAGAATACCATCCCCACTGTGAAGTATGGTGGTGGCTCACTGATGTTGTGGGGGGGCGGGTGTGGGCTCTAAACACATGGAGAATTTCATGAAAATTGATGGCAAGATGAATGCAATATGTTATCAGAAAATACTGGCATACAATTTGCAATCTTCTGCATGAAAGCTGCACATGGGATGCTCTTGGACCTTTCAGCATGACAATGACCCTAAGCATATAGACAAGTTGACCCTCCAGTGGTTACAGCAGGAAAAGGTGAAGGTTCTGAAGTGGCCATCACAGTCTCCTGACCTTAAAATCATCGAGCCACTCTGAGGAGATCTCAAACGTGTGGTACATGCAAGAGGACCAAAGATTTTGCATGACCCAAAGGCATTTTGCCAAGACGAATGGGCAGCTATACCACCTGCAAGAATTTGGGGCCTCATAGACAACAATTACAAAAGACTGTACGCTATCATTGATGCCAAAAGGGGCAATACACAGTAACCAAAACTAAAGGAATGCAGACTTTTGAACAGGGCTTATTTCATTTTTTTACTTGTTGCCATGTTTTGGATTGTACCATTCTGTAGGTCATAACAGTTGAATATAAATCCCATAAAAAAAGAAATGTGTTTTGCCTGCACACTCATGGTGAGTGGTGCATTCTGTATATTGTCAATTCTACAAGGGTATGCAAACTTTTGAGCACAACTCTATGTATTTCAAGATTGATACATTTTCAAATATATATACAGTACCATAGATTGTAGACTTATTAACTTTCACACAGACTAAATAATATACACTGATTTGTTTTGAGGGTTTTTCACCAAAGAAATATAACAGAATACATGTTGGTCAGGGGTGTATCATGAAATCAGTGGGCCCATGTGCAAAATCAAAAGTGGGCCCCCAAGGACGGCTAGGACAAAGAATGCGGCGTGCGTAGCAAGCTGCGGCAAAGAGTGGGTGTGGTTTAAATTATGCTAAATATTGAGCATGGCTTAAAGGAGGTGTGGTTAAATAGAGTCTGAGATGACTTACACAGTACAGAATGTGGTAATGTTAAATAGGGAATTTACAGTGTGGAGCGTATGGCGGTGGGTACAATGTGTAGCCAGGGCTGAACTGGGACAAAAATTTGGCCATGGACATCATCCAGACCGCCCCACTTTAATTTTGCAAACATGCACAAAAACAGTATATATACTCTTGGGGGGGTGGAGGACACAGAGGGAAAGCACGGGGGTGAAGGACACAGGGGGACACCAGGGGGGGTGGAGGACACATGGGGATGCCGTGGGGGGTGGAGGACACCAGGGGGGTGGAGGACACAGAGGGACAGCGTGGGGGGTGGAGGACACAGAGGGACAGAGTGGGGGTGGAGGACACAAAGGGACAGCGTGGGGGGGGTTGGGGGAGGACACCACGTGGGGTGGAGGATACAGTGGGGCACCGTGGGGGTGGAGGATACAGTGGGACACCGTGGGGGGCAGATGACACAGTGGGGGGTAGAGGACAGAGGGGGACAGCGAGGGGGGGTAACAGGAAAGTATCTTGGGGCCTCCTGTACAAGCCCCTGGTTTGGATGGAAGGGAAGGAGGGGCCAGTGGGGAACAGCACTCTGTGAGAGGCCCTATTACAGTCTGCAGCCTCTTCCAGTGCTAGTGTTGCAGAGCCTCTCACAGGGCCCCACGGTGCTGATAGGTCAGTCCACCCCTGTAGTACAGCAGTGCTCAAAGTAATGGCTGTGCGGGCCGCGCAGTCATTACTTTGATAGGCTGTCACTCAAACCGGCCCACTAAGCCATCGGCCCACCGAGAAACTCTCAGGATTCCCGATGGCCAGTACATGCCTGTGTGTAGGAGAGGAGTGTGGAGTGTATAGCGGTGGATAGTTATTGCAGGGAGAGTGCAGTACCACTTTCTGTTATACTTCTGTTACTGTTATACCAACTTGGTACACAGTACAGTACATAGGAAGTACAGCAGGTCTGGAAAAGCCCTAAAAGAAAAAAATATCAAGCTGATTCCTTATCGAAATCGACAGGGGGGTCTCAACAGGGCAGTGTACAGGAGGTCAGCAGGGCATATTACATGGGGAGGGGTGCAGGGTATATTATACAATGTATAAGTAAATTTTGCATCCTATTGGAATGTAGCTGATCAGCTGTGCCTGTGTCACGGGGAGAGAGCAGATGATATATAGGCTGGGCAGTTGGAGTACTGGGATCAGCAGAGAGATAGGATGGTCTGATAAGAGGGGGGTACAGGAGTGAAGGACTGCAGGGAGACTAACCCAGCACAATCAGTGGGACTGAGAAGAGTGGAAGATTGGAGCAGGTTTGCAGAAACGGGAGGGGGATATATGACAGGGAGAGTGAGTGGAGAAGAATCTGGGGGGGGGGGGGGGGGGGGGGGGGGGTGAGAAATGAAGTTACAGAGAAACTGAACAAGTGGACTCAGACTGAGCACAGCTAACATCAGAGCAGAGCCACTGTATTGTTGCTGTGCTAAGTCTTGCCATGGTGTATATTTTTTGACATAAAACTGTCTTCACCAACTTTACCTTAGTAGCAGAGTTAGGCTGTTCCTCACCCAGTTTTAAGAATCCTACACAGCTGTTTATGTTTCAGTTAATGACTGTGTTTCAGCCTACATATTAAATTGATGATCATTAGCACCTGCTTTGTACATTTGGTTAATCATACAAAATCCCTGACTTTGTGAAGTGTACAAAGTGTGCAAGTGTAAGAACTGATGCTAGTTTGAAAACACAGGTTAGTCACACAAAACATTAATTTGATTTAGATTTTTCTTCTGTTTGTTCAATTTGCATTTTGTAAATTGTTAAACATAAACAATTAAAATATACATATTTGAAAGTATTCTTACCTTACAGCATTTTTTCACACCTGCCTAAAACTTTGCACAGTATTGTATATATAAAAGCCAAAAAAGATCTGTGGTTATATTGTTTTAGGGTTGGTGTTTGGGGTTTTGCATTTGAATTATATATACTGTGTATATTTTTTTTGGAGGAAGGTATTTTTTATTTCTATATCATTTTGATGGTGCCTTTTATTATTATTTTCTTTGGGGGTTGAGGGGGGCAGCAGCATGAACTTGTTGCTGACCTTTGTTGGAAGTACATCATTGCATACTATTGTGGTCCAGTTTGCTGCAACATATTGCACAGTAATTTTTATTTCACAACAAAACCAGCCTTGTCTCTCTCTCTTACATAGCGACTTAGTAAAAAGGTATCCATGATGTGCAGAGTGTCGATGGTATATTTCTGGCTCTTGTAATATATCCACATAATCCACTGTAGTTTTTCTTTTCACGATAAAACCTGACTTGTCACAATCAACATAATTACATACTCTCTTGCCACTGTACTATATGTCTCTCTCTGAAATATGGCTCTGTAATTTTAATTTCTTCATGCGTAAAGACATCTTGCAAGCATGTCAATTGAAGAAATGTGTTTTTCCCATCTCATCCTCAAACTGGCATAAAATAGAGGAACTTCTCCCTACTGAATGGAATTTCTTAATTTTGTTTCGTAAAATGACAACAAATGTATTACACATACAAATTCTGTGATGTCAGAATACATTGTTGCTGATGCAGTGCCATTGA
The DNA here is from genome assembly GCA_028564925.1 of Lithobates sylvaticus. Taxonomy (NCBI): domain Eukaryota; kingdom Metazoa; phylum Chordata; class Amphibia; order Anura; family Ranidae; genus Lithobates; species Lithobates sylvaticus. The sequence continues at coordinate 185,516,688 of CM053026.1, read as the reverse complement.
TAGCTTAAAGACATCTCACAAGCATGTAATTTGAAGAATTGTGTTTTTCCCATATCGCCCTCAAAGTGGCATACAATAAAGGGCCTCTCCCCACTAAATAGTATTTCCTAAATTTTTTATTGCATTTGTATAGTGCTCAGCTTCTCATGCCCTTTGTTTAACAATGTCTTTTCTATTAGCCTTAAACATAGTCAAAAATGATTTTCAAGATATGCCCCCCATTGACTTTAATGGGGTTTGGATTAAAATTAAAAAACAGAGAATTTTACATTGCATTCAGTGAAAAGCCTATTAACCGAACCCAAACACATTTACTCATCAATACTTTAGAACCATTCTCTCTTCATTCCAGACAATTACTTAATATTGAAACTTGCAAGTTTTCTTATGAAGCATTAACTGTTTCCAACAGCTTGAAAACTAACAGATACAATGCTGTGAAAAACAATTTGCCCCCTTTCTGATTTTTTTTTTTTTGTTGCATATTTGTAACACTTAAATGACTCAGATCATCAAACAAATTTTATTATTACACAAAGATAACCCGAGTAAATACAAAATACAGTTTTTAAATGATGGTTTCATTTATTAAGGCAAAAAAAGCTACAAGAAAAATAGAAATGGAAGGCACGCACATCTAGTGCATTACCAGAGATATCCTTTCCTAGCCTAGCTCTGAGGAAGGGGGTGTGCCCCCGAAATGCATTAGCTGTACCCCGTGTTCTGTGCATGTCCATGCACTGTGTTTATGGCCTTTTGTCAGTTGCATTTTGTGAGTACCCCCTTTTATACAAAAATGTCTTCTTATTAAATTATCTCTGGTAATGCACTAGGTGTGCGCGCCTTCCATTTCTGTTTTTCTTGTAGTTCCTTTCGGATTACCTCATCTGAGGAAGGCAGCATCCACCTAGTTTTGGAATACCATATATACCTTTCACACTACCATTTTATCTGACATCTGTTACTCCACACCTTGGAACACCTATTAGTGCTGGAAGTGACTGTGTTTTTTGTAAGGCAAAAAAGCTGTCCAAACCTGCCTGGTTTTATGTGAAAAAGTAATTGCCCCCCTAAACCTAATAACTGGTTGTGCCACCCTTGGCAACAACTGCAATCAAGCATTTGCAATAACTGGCAATGAGTTTTTCACATTGCTGTGGAGCAATTTTTGCCTACAATTGAGGGTTTTTCAGCATTAATGGCCTGTGTAAGGTCATGATACAGCATCTCAATTGGATTTAAGTCCAGGCTTTGACTAGGCCACTTCAAAACCTAAATTTAGCTTTGTTTGAACCATTTGGAGGTGGACTTGCTCGCGTGTTTCGGATCATTGTCCTGCTGTATAAGCCAAGTACATTCTCCTTTAGGATTTTCTGGTAGAGCTCAGAATTCATGGTTCCATAAATTATGGTAATTCGTCCAGGTCCTGAAGCTGGAAAGCAGCCCCAGACCATCACGCTACCACCACTATGTCTGACTGTTGGTATTATGTTCTTGTTATGAAATGCTGTATTAGTTTTATGCCAGATGTAATGGGATGCACACCTTCCAAAAAGTTACATTTTTGTCTCATCAGTCCACAGAATGTTTGCGGATTGGGGATAATAAAAATGTTTTTTGGTAAATGTGAGATGAGCCTTTGTGTTCTTTTTGGTCAGCAGTGGCTTTTGGCCTTGGAACTCTCCCGTGGATGCCATTTTTGCCAAGTCTATTTCTTATTGAATCATGAACACTGATCTTACCTGAGGCAAGTGAGGCCTGCAGTTCTTTAGATGTTGTTCTGGGTTCTTTTAAGACCTCCTGGATGAGTCGTCATCATGCTCTTGGAGTCGTTTTTGTAGGCTGGCCACTCCTGGGAAGGTTCACCACTGTTTTAAATTATCTCCATTTGTGGATAATGGCTCTCCCTGTGGTTCACTGGAGTTCCAAAGCCTTAGAAATGGCTTTGAAACCCTTCCTGGACCAATACATGTACATTACTTTGTTTCTAATCTGTTCTTGAATTTTTTCAGCTATTTTGGCGTTTTGTGATCTATTAGCATGCTTCACTTTGTCAGACAGCTTCTATTTATGTGATTTATTGATTCAACAGGTCTGGCAGCAATCAAGTCTGGGTATGGCAACTGCAATTACTCAGCTTTCCAAAAAAATTGTGGTTAATCACAGTTCATTCATGATGCAGCATGGGAGGGGGCAATTACTTTTTCACATAGGGACAGGCAGGTTTGAACAGCTTTTTTCGCTTAATAAATGAAATAATTTAAAAACTGCATCTTGGATTTACTCTGGTTATCTTTGTGTAATATTAAAATGTGTTTGATGATCTGAATCATTTAAGTGTGAGAAATATGCAAAAAAAAAAAAAAATCAGGAGGGGCAAATACTTTTTCACAGCACTGTATAATAATTCTCTTCAGTGGAACGAGGTTCAATCCATGGGAGCAGTAACTTTTTTTTGTTGGTATTGAATTGGTTGAAAGTCTATTTTACTTCCATGTTTCTGTTAAAGCATTATACACTTGTCCATGTTGGAGAACAAATGTATACTCTCTAAGGAGTCTATTGTACATTGTAAAACTTTAATAAAACATTTTTTGGAAAAGAAAAAGGAAAACTAACAGATATGTGTACATGTAGTCCCTCATTCATTTCATACACATGTGCATCACATTTTCTTTTAGTAAATATGGTAAGACAGTCTAGCGACATTACTATCCTGAAGAATGAGTTTATGATGACAGTAAATATGGCACAGGCAATCAGAAAAGCACTGTGTAATTACATAATGTGTTATATTTGTAGACTTACAAACATCTATTCTTCTGAACAATTACCCACTCTAAATGTAACACAAACAAGCAGCTGGAAGGAAGGCGTAGAGAACAAGACGAACTCGGAAACAGTTGGTGACAAGACAAATGAGACTCATTTGAATGAAGAATTTGTCCTCATCTGGTGTAAAATGCGACAAATGACTGCTGGCTGTGTTCTGATATCTAGTGTCTTCCCATCTCTGTTGCAGAGGTGGATCTTTCAGGGCATGATAAACATTCCCTTTCAGTAGGACATGATTTATTTTGTGGTTATTACCTTCTTGGGATATCCAGATGTTGCTGGAGTATTTTTTATCAGTTCCTGTGAGGGTTTTCTTCTGACTACTTTCCCATCTGGTTGTCAAAATAAATGGCCTCTAGCACTTACAGTTCTGTCCCTTTCCAATAACTCTCAAATAGATTGGCTGATCACTGCAAGACAGCAAACAAATAGGTTGTTTGTGTTACAGAAGCCCTGGTGTGGGAAACGGCACATTAACCTCTTTTTCTGTGTCTACACTCATACACCAGGAGAGGTGTTCTTTGTCTGGAAGTGTCAGAACATTCAACTACAATAATATATGGTGTGTTTACCCTGTTCCCCTATCCTTCTATCTAACTGATCCTGGGAAAATGCATTTCAGTTCAAGAAAGGTCATCTCAGTACCATTTTCATTAACTTAAAGCAGCATTCATTCCAAAAGCAAACACTTATTATACCATTTCTTAGATGTGGTTGCTGCATTGGTTTTCTTTTTAGGCTTTCTTTCCTTTATTTTCAGCTTTGTGACCTGACCAGTATGTCTGTTGTTTTTCAACAGAACAAGCTGTCCTGCAGATATAGCAGTTAAAGAGAAACCATTTTCCACTGACGAGGCCACTTACAATTGTCAGCTTCTATTTATTTATATAAAACATTAATCCCAAAAGGAAAAAAAACTGTTGCTGTAACTGTTAAAAAAAGGGTTTAGCTTCAATTTGTTAGTGTATCTGTAGCTGCTAGTACATTTAACACTCCCCCCCCCCCCCCAGATTAATAATGCTGCTGTCCAAAGGTGTCTCTGTTGCTCCTGCATCCAGAGTATAGGTACTCAAATACAGAAAGTTATGTTACTGGCTGGACCACCAGGTGAAAAAAAAAAGGCAAACTAATGCAGCCACTACATTTAAGGATTAGTAAGATGCAATTCATAAAATTTTCTGTTTTAGGTGTATTACAGGTTTAAGGATCATGTGCAGTATATAGAAGCCATGTGATTTTTAAATACAGTATAGAGAGAGCACACATTTACCACCCTGATGTCAAATCTGGGTTGCCTTTGCTGCCTAGCAAATGCATTGATGCCTGCAATATAGCCCTAATTATTGTTACAGCAGAACTTGACCCATAACAGTCTGATAACAAATAGTAGGCTCCATTTACAGAATGAACTCGCATGAGATATTTAGGTGTCAAGACACATTTTGCCTAAATATCTTGTGCGGTATTTACGGAAAAACACTGAAAATGCTCGGTAAAAACCGCATGAGCAGGCGTTAAAATCCATTCACAGAAGGAAATAAATTATTAGACACATGTGGAAATTAAGTAGTGGTCCAGGCATGCAGTATATGTGGAATGTGTACTGGCTTTTACCCTCTTCCTGTCTGCGTTATAGCCAAATGACGGCTACAGCACAGACCTACTTTGCTGGGAGGGTGTCAATAGACGTCTTCCCATGCTTGAGCAGCCTGCGTTCCCCCTGCAGGGCGCGCTTTGTGATCAGCGAGATCCCGACCCCTTACCAAGTGATCAGCTGTTAGCCAATGACAGCTGATCATGTGATATAAACAGAGCCGATAATTGGCTATTTTTTCTCCTCATAGTGTGAGGAGAAAATAAAAAGCCAATCACCGGCGGCTGTGAGAGGGACATTGGTCCCGATCGTGGAAAGCCTCTGTAGAGTCATCTGTGTCCACCTGCCAGTGCCACCTACCAGTGCACAACAGTGCCGCCTACCAGTGCCCACCAGCACCACCTACCAGTGCCCAGAGTACCACCCATCAGTGCCCACAGTGCCACCTATAAATGTCACCAATCAGTGCCTCATCACCAGTGCTGCCTATCAATGCCATCCACCAGTGCCCATTAGTGCCACCTACCAGTGCCCATCAGTGCCACCTATCAGTGCCCATCAGCACCATCTATCAGTGACACCTATCAGTGACACCTATCAGTGCCCATCAGTGCCATCCATCAGTGCCACCCATCAGTGCCACCCATCAGTGACACTCATCAGTGACACCTATCGGGGGCCATCAGTGCAGCCTCATCAGTGTCGTCTTATCAGTGCCCATCAGTGCCATCTTATCAGTGCCTATCAGTGTCACCTTATCTGTGCCTATCAGTACAGCCTATCAGTGCCCATCAGTGCAGCCTCATCAGGGAATATCAATGAAGGAGAAAAATTACCTGTTTACAAAATTTTATAACAAACTATGAAACATGTTTTTTTTTTGTTTGTTTAGCAAAAAATAAAAACCCAAGTGGTGATTATATACCACCAAAAGAAAGCTCTATTTGTGTGAAAAAAATGATAAAAATTTAATTTGGGTACAATGTTGCATGACCGCGCAATTGTCATTCAAAGTGTGACAGCGCTGAAAGCTAAAAATTGGTCTGGGCAGGAGGGGGGTTTAAGGGCCCAGTAAGCAAGTGGTTAAGGAGTGGGGGGCCGCCCGCTCTTTAACAACCAGTTAACATATTGTGATTGTGAGTGACAATGGTTTTACACCTGAGGGACATATATTTTAATTATTTAAATAAAGGACTTGTCAAAAACGAATGTCTTTTTTTACACTACACTTTTTTGGGGGGGGGGGGGGGTGATTAAGTAGGGGTACTATGTACCCCATACTAATTCACGTAGGGGGGCCAGGATCTGGGGGGCTTCCAGATTCCAATAAGCTTCCTGCCTGCAGACCCCCACAACCACCAGCCAGGGATGTGGGAAAAGTCCCTTGTCCCAACCAACATAGGGACAAGGTGCTTTGGGGGGACAGCGCCCCCTTGCTGTAAAGCACCCACCCATTTCAATGGCATATGGTGTGGTATGGTTCAGAAGGGGAGGGGCACTCACTCGTCCCCTCCCTTTTCTGACCTGTTGGGCTGCATGCTCAGATAAGGATCTGGTATTTATTTTGGGAGGGACTCCGTGCCATTTTTTTTTTAAACTTTGGTGTGGGGTTTCCCTCAAAATCCATACCAGACCCGAAGGGCCTGGTATGTATGGGGGGCCACGCTGATTTTTTCCCAATTTTTTTTTTTTATTGCCTACAATTCTTTTTTTTTTATTCAGCTGTCAGTGGGGAACCCCTATGACAGCTGATGACTTTGTTTGTTAAGGACGTGCGGCCACCCGCTCCTTAACAACTATGTTGTTTAGGCTCCATTCAAACCTGGGTGACCTGAATCGTGGGCGGAATCACCATGATTCTTCCCGTGATTTAGGATTGTGGCAAAGTGTGGTACGTTTTTGCGATGCCATTATTTCTCAATGGCACCCCAAACGTGGAGCAATTTTGCTGCAATTGTCGCACAAAATTACATAAACAAAATCACGGGATGCGTGTTGCCTAAAAGAAGTTTTGGAATCGTGCCCATCAATTTTGTTTGCCCGTTTTTGCCACAATTTGTCGTGCGAAATCGCAGCAAAATCTTACCGCATTTGGGGTCCCATTGAGAAATATTGGCATTGCAAACGCGTCCCGCATTTTTCCACAATTCTGAATCGTGGGAAGAATTGCGGCAATTCAAATCACCCAGGTGTGAATGGAGCCTTAGTGGTTGTTAGGGACGCGGGCGGCCACCTGCTCCTTAACCTCCCTGGCGGTATGATTACTTCAGATTTTTGGTGCTGAAAGCGGTACCATTATTTTGCATGGAAATTTGGCGTTTTATATTGTAGGCCTGTAGTTCTTAGGAATAACTCACTTAAATCTGTCCAAACCAGAGTCTAGTAGACATCCCGGGTAAGTTTGAAAAACAAAATCATAAATTATAATTTAATAAATAACTATAAATAATTATACCAAATAATAACATAATAATAATAATAAAAAATATTCAATAATGTAATCAAATCAAAAACCCTGAAATTTGCTCAGTTGCAGAATTGTCGCTGTCATTACTTTTCAGTGTTTGATGACGAATTTCCCCACAAATCAATTCTATGAGTGATTGTAATTTATTATCGCTGTTTTCTAGCTAGTCTAAAACCACTTTTGATGTAAAGGGACGGTTTTGGTTGCTATGGACAATCTCCAGTTCCCAGGCAGAAAGAACAGTTTTTATAATATAAGACTGCATGCAGGGCACTGGACAAACCACTAGGGACAAAAGGGATGTGAAATAATTTCATACAGTAATGTAATCTGTAAGGTTACAGTATACTGTATGTATAGTGTGTGTTTCACTTTTTGAATTTGGCGCTGTTCTCCATCCACTGCGTCGCAACGCTCGCAGGGAATGGAGCCCAGCTCCGTGATGAATCGAGCGGAGGATGAGCCGCTCACACTGCGGGGAGACATCGCAGGATCCAGGAGACAAGGTAAGTAAGCTCTTCCTGGATCCTGTGATGCGATCCCGAGTCTGGCTCGGGGTTACCGCTTTTGGTTGTGAAATTCCATCCCGAGCCAGACTCAGAAATACCGCCAGGGAGGTTAACAATACCTATTTATTATTGTTAATAAATATGCCAGATAGTGCCAGGCATTAAATTACTGCCTGTTTTTACTACTAAAATACTGCAAGACTTCATAGAATAACTCTATTTTTTGTGAATGCCAAGAAACGTTGTGAAAAATGCTGAGTGGTATTTTACCACCTTTTTAAAGGAGAACAATACTGCTTTGTGAATGGAATCCAATGTTCTTTAGCAATCTCTATCACTAGAGATCTATTTGAAGAAAAAAAATTCATGAACTTCCTCGTTGTCCCATTGACACATACAACAATTTATTCCAAAATATAAATTGTATTATACAAATTGAGTTAAAAATCACAAATACATTAATATTTCAGCCTACAATCATGAAGAGCATTTCCCTTGGCAACTATACAGGTATAGCGCTAATACCCCAATCTCTAGATTAGGTACAATACAAGGGAATACAAACTCCAACCAGACTATTATCTTCTACTTGTTTTGCGGTGTGAGACGCTTCTTCGGGCAGAGATGGAGGCGTAGTTTAATAGTTGATTTAAACAGACATGTCTGTGTTTGTGTAATAAAATATATTTTGGAATAAATTGTTGTATGTGTCTAGGGCAGTGATGGCAAACCTTGACGCCCCAGATGTTTTGGAACTGCATTTCCCATAATGCTCATGCACTCTGCAGTGTACTTGAGCATCATGGGAAATGTAGTTCCAAAACATCTGGGGTGCCAAGGTTCGCCATCACTGGTCTAGGGGTACTGATAAGGTCCACGTGTGTTTTTTATTATTATTATTACGGTTCAGGATCAGAGCTGAAACCATTTGTTGAGTTCACTGGAGTTGGGCACTTCCTCGCATTACTTAGTGCCCACATCTGTCACAGTTATGGTACAATGAAAGACAACTTTCACACAATGCCGTGTCATCATCATTTATCACAGTTTGAGAAAGTGTATTTTCTATTTGTCAATGCTCACTACTAGATGTCAGTCATTTATCTGATTTTTCCTTAATTTTAATGTCACATGGTTTTTGCCATTTCCAAGTGGTATTCTTGATCTTCAGGGCAGAATAAGTTAATAAAAGGTTATTGTAGTAGTATAAATGCAAGAAACTACATTTGAACTCTTCAGTTCTGAAGAGCTCTTGATGATATTTTTATAAACTTCTTTTCACTGGTATTTTATTCTTTCATAAGTTCATATGCATATAGGTCAGTGTCTTCAGAGATATGATTAGCGCAGTTATACTTCTCTGACTTTATGTATTTTAGGAAATTATCATAAATATTGGCAGGAAAAAAAGAGGTTATGTCAACCTTAAACAAAAAAAAAAAGAAAAAAGAAAACTCCTGAGAAACAATGCTTGAAAAAGGTCTGCTCAGAAGTTAATAATTGTTGAAGACAAACAAGGTTATGTTAAGGCTTCAAGACAGCTTAGCCTCTTCTTCAGTAAAGTCAGTTTATTATACTTCAAGCAGAACTGTACAAATGACAAGGAATCATTGGCTGTGACTGCGGGATTGAATTTCTTACTACCTTTGCAGAAAGGGATTTCTATATAACTTGTGGAGCTGTAGAATTCACTAATGTGTAATGGCAATTATGGCTGTAACTATTACATTAAAATTTTCAGTGATTGTTCTGTGTTTTCCCACCACTGATCAATGGAGGCCTTATGGGGGAGACCAAGAGTACCCCCTTCTACAGCCAGAGGTCACCACAGCATCTCTGGGACTGGTGAGAGGGCTATTCACATATTGCTGAGGCTGCTGGGACTGAGCCACTGAGAGAAGTGCACCCAATCCATGCTGCACTTTATACAGCACCTATTCCTAATCTATATTGCACCTATACCAACCCTATACTGCATTATACTATACTTTTACCGCATCTGAACCACATCTACCTTGTACCTTGTGTTGAGGCTATATGGTACCTTTACTGTAGCTATAATACATGCTGGTTAACTAAAACAATCTTGGAATACCCCTGTATTGGGACTTTCCAGGCAATATAGTGTTCAAAGACATTCAGCCAATCTTTATTTGTACACATCAATAAAACTCATCTAAAAATAAAATTATGTCATTGTAATGCCCCGTACACACGGTCGGAAATTCCGACCACAAAATCCGTCGGATTTTTTCCGACGAATTTTGTCCGACACTGGTGTTGCATACACACGGAAGGGCGCACCGACCTTTGTGCATTACCACTAAAGAGGCTTTAATAAAAAGAATAAAACAGCAGATTTTATACTCACAAACGAGTATAAGTTGAAGGCAAATACATAGATAAAAGCGTCCACTGCTAGGAACTTCCGACCTCAAATCTTAGATACCGAGGGAATCTAATGCTTCCTCTAGCGAATGGCTGATGCGTTCCTGGGGAGAACCCCTTTCCTCAGAGCCTACAAGTGGGCAATGGTCTCATCTCCCCCCATTTACATCAACTCTCCTTTTAAAAGAAGAGTGCATTTGTAGGCGTGGTCAGGCACCCCCAGGCCCCTCCTCCCCATATTCACAGCCATCTTCCCAAGTCTCACAATCTGGGTAGTAAGTAATAGCCCTATGAACCAGTCATGATTGACGGACAATCCTCTCATGATAACCCCAAAAGAGTCACCTTAAAGTTAGTTTTTCCTTACCGGGAGTGTACTCCTGTCAAATCTGTGTCCTGTTGTGCAGACACTTCTCCTATACATCCGTGCGGCGTCCTCGACCCGGAAGCGCGGGTGTGTTTGCGCTCCACCCGCAACTTCCGGTCGTCCCAAGCCTCACTACCAGGCCAGGCTTGCCCCTAATCACGGCGCTACGTACGCCTGAATTAGCCCTCCTGCGCCTGCGCTCGCATCCCCTGCGCTCGCATCCCCTGCGCTACCCTTCTGCGCACACTACGGCCGTTCACAGAAGCATCAGGGTATCAGGATACATGCGTTCCACCTGATGCTTCCGGTCTCCAACCCAGGCCACCAAAAGCAAAGGGCAAAGGCCAGTCTCTACACCCAACTGTTCACCATAGGGGAGACAACTGAGCGAGGGGGGGGGGGTATTTTTTTACACTATACACATTGTTGTCTTTGATATGTATGGGCATTTGGGTTGGGTTTGTTCGGGCTCCACCAGTTCCCTCCCCTCTTTGTGTCATCATTCCATTGATCTCCTTTAAACCCCCCCCCCCCTCGCTCAGTTGTCTCCCCTATGGTGAACAGTTGGGTGTAGAGACTGGCCTTTGCCCTTTGCTTTTGGTGGCCTGGGTTGGAGACCGGAAGCATCAGGTGGAACGCATGTATCCTGATACCCTGATGCTTCTGTGAACGGCCGTAGTGTGCACGCACGCATGCGCAGAAGGGTAGCGCAGGGGATGCGAGAGCAGGCGCAGGAGGGCTAATTCAGGCGTAGGTAGCGCCGTGATTAGGGGCACGCCTGGCCTGGTAGTGAGGCTTGGGACGACCGGAAGTTGCGGGTGGAGCGCAAACACACCCGCACTTCCGGGTCGAGGACGCCACACGGATGTATAGGAGAAGTGTCTGCACAACAGGACACGGATTTGACAGGAGTACACTCCCGGTAAGGAAAAACTAACTTTAAGGCGACTCTTTTGGGGTTATCATGAGAGGATTGTCTGTCAATCATGACTGGTTCGTAGGGCTATTACCTACTACCCAGATTGTGAGACTTGGGAAGATGGCTGTGGATATGGGGAGGAGGGGCCTGGGGGTGCCTGACCACGCCTACATATGCACTCTTCTTTTAAAAGGAGAGTTGATATAAATGGGGGGAGATTGCCCACTTGTAGGCTCTGAGGAAAGGGGTTCTCCCCAGAAACGCGTCAGCCATTCGCTAGAGGAAGCATCAGATTCCCTCGGTATCTAAGATTTGAGGTCGGAAGTTCCTAGCAGTGGACGCTTTTATCTATGTATTTGCCTTCAACTTATACTCGTTTGTGAGTATAAAATCTGCTGTCTTATTCTTTTTATTAAAGCCTCTTTAGTGGTAATGCACAAAGGTCGTGCGCCCTTCTGTTTTTCCTTTTTTCTATAGTGTTTATGAACACCCATTGTTCTGAGGAGGGCTGCAAGACACTAGGCATTACCTTGAGGAATTGGTTACATCACGAATAAAGCGACTAGACACCAGATCGCAGGAGAATTTGTTTTGTGTTGCATACACACGGTCGGACAAAGTTGTCGGAAAATCCGATCATCCTGAAAGTGGTGATGTTTGTTGCGTACGACGGGACTACGTAGAGGCTAGTAGCCAATAGCTTTGGTCTTGTAATGTGATCTGAGCATGCGTGCCACTTTGTCCGTCGGAATTCGCTACACACGATTGGAAAAAGTCTGATAGGACTTTGTTGTCGGAAAATTTGAGAGCAGGATCTCAAACTTTTTTTCCGTCGGAAATTCCGACGGAAAAAGTCCGATGGAGCCCACACACGGTCGGAATTTCCGACAACATGGTCCGATAGGACATTTTCCATCGGAAAATCCGACCGTGTGTACGGGGCATTAGACTGTACAGAGTTTATTACAACATTTCCATATATCAGTACCCTACAGCCCATGCTAAAAAGATGATCCACCATTTTGTCTTGTAAACATAGGGTCACCCAACGTGTTTCAGAAAGTTATTTCTTTCTTCAAGGGTATATGATGTGAAGGGTATCACTTGTCTAGAAGAGAACATAGTCATTTCTCCCCCCCCCCCCTTTTTGGGGGGAGTGTTTATCTGCCCCTACTGCTCTGAATGACTGCAATATACAGTTGTGCTCATAAGTTTACATACCTTGGCAGAATTTATGATTTCTTGTCCATTTTTCAGAGAATATGAATGATAACACAAAAACGTTTCTTTCACTCATGGTTAGTGTTTGGCTGAAGCCATTTATTATCAATCAACTGTGTTTAATCTTTTTAAATCATAATGGCAACAGAAACTACCTAAATGACCCTGATCAAAAGTTCACATACCCCCGTTCTTAATACCGTGTATAGCCCCCTTTAACATCAATGACAGCTTGAAGTCTTTTGTGGTATTTGTGGATGAGGCTCAAACCAATAAAACAGCGCTGGCAAACAAAAATTGTGACAAAATAATAAATGATCCCACAAAATTGACAAACATCCATAATGTGTGTGAAGTGGTTACATGTCTGACACAAACCAATCCCATAAAAAATAAACTAGCATCAAATAATATGTGTGATAAATTATTACAGAAGTGACATGATTGAATAATAACCATAAAATTATTTCATAGATACCAAAATTGAATAAGTGATCAATGTGGTAAGAAAATATATATAATTAAAAACCAAAAAAAAAAATGTGGTAAGAAAATATATAAAAAAAAAAAAAAAAAAAAAAAAAAATAAAATATAATGTGAGTAAGTCCAGTTATTGTCCCAAAAAAACAAGAACCAAAATAAATGTACATATGAGCTCCTTCTTGGAATAGACTCACCGGGCTAGCAGACAGACAGAGCAGCAAAGCAGAGGGCAGATATGCAGACAAACTGTGGTTCGGCAAGTAGGCACAAAAGCAGAGCTGAATAAACAAGCCAGTGGGATGAGAGGATCCAGGGAGCGATGCATGCACACAAGGCACAGTGATGTTCTTGGAGATATTGTACCGATAATAGAAGAGAGCAAATTTTAAAGTGTTGTAGAAGGATTTTTAAAATGCGCGCTCTGCGCTACTTACAGGATGCATAAAGGAAGGCAAACTTCTCAGATACTTCCGCGGTTGCAGCTGGTTTAGCGTGCGCTCCACGGGAACAGGAAGTGGCGTCAGTGGTTAGATCCTTGGCCGGAAATTACGTCGACGCGTTTCGCCCCTCCTCCAGGGCGTCATCAAAAGACATCACTTCCGGCCAAAGGGATGTGATATTTATACTAGATGGAGAGCAGAAAACCCCTCCTTTTACCAGGTGTAGCTAGATGGAGATCAGAAAACCCCTCCTTTTAACAGGTGGAGCTAAACGCCAAAACATGATCAGAGGGGATAAGATCACTTATTGTCCTGCATGATCATCATATGAGTTTGCATAAAGCCTTTAATAAGCTGGCGATAAAAAAAGGGGGGGTAAACCCCGACAATTACAATGTACAGTAAAAACAAATAACACATAGTGTATACAATATACAATATGCCGTAAATAAGCAAAATTGTTAAAAAATATATATATAAAATGTAATTAGAATTACATATATATAAGAACATAATCCCAGGATTAGGAATTTGAACTTGCAGTATAATATATTATCCCTTAAAAACTTATTTTAAAATGAAAATTGAAATTAAAGTAATTGATTTGTCCCAAAAGTTTGGAAATCCCTCTCCCGGACATTAACTGAAAAAATAATTAAAAATAAATAATATAAAAAAATATAAAAAAAATAAATAAAATAAAATAAAATAAAATAAAAAAATTAAATTTAAAATTTAAAAATAAAAAATAAAAAAAAAAAAAAATAAAAATAAAAAAAAATAAAATTAAAAAAAAAATATAAAAAAAAAATTAAAATAAAAATAGAAATAGAAATGAAAATAAAATTAAAATGAAAAAGAAAGTAAAAAAATAAAAAAATAAAATTAAAAAAAATTAAAAATAAAAATAAAAAAAATAAAAAAAAAAAATGATATAAAATAAAAATGATATATAAATAAAAATGATATAAAAAAAAAAAATATATAAATAAAAAATAAAAAACAAAACAAAACTGAAATGCCCAGAAATAGGGAGGGACCAAACTACCAGTTGGACAAAAAGCAATTTAAATCCAAATCAATATTGATACCCAAAGGACTTAAAGTCCGCAGTCTATGGATCCATTGTGTCTCGTTCTGGGAAATTGAACGTTTTAGGTTAGAACCTCTCCAGTGCTGTTCCACCTTGTCAATTCCACAGAACGTCAAGACACTAGGATCTCGATCATGGAACATTCTGAAATGGTTGGAGAGGCTGTGGTGTTTGTATCCTTTCCTAATTCTGTTAACATGCTCCCTCAACCTCACCCCCAGTGGTCTAGTGGTTCTCCCCACATATTGGAGCCCACAGGGGCAGGCAAGCAAATATGTCACGTGCGTGGTCCCACACGTGATAAACTTTTTGATCTCATAAGACTTTCCAGTAGAAAAAGAGCTAAACTGCATGATTTTTCTTTTCCTGAATTTTGATGTTCTACACATCATGCATCTCCCACAGCTGTAAAAACCTGTCTGGTCCAAAAAGGTGAACAATTTTTTTGGGGGGTTCACAACATTATGTGCCAATTGCAGTCTCAGGGTGGGAGGCTTGGTGTAAATAAAATTAGGCCGACTGGGTAATACCGATTTTAGCTCTTTGTCTTCCATTAAAAGAGGCCAGTGTTTTTTTATAATTTTCTCAAATTCTTTATACTGGCGATTATATCCAGTTAAAAAAGCTGTGCCAAAATCTTGTTGCTTTTTAGGTTTCTTCCTAAATAAATCATCTCTATTCATTTCTCCAATATCCTCTTTAATCCGCTTGAGATCTTCCAGATTGTATCCTTTATCTTGAAACCGCTCTAGGATCAGGTTCGCCTGTGAGTTGTAATCTTCTTTCTTGTTACAATTTCTCCTGACCCTGAGCATTTGGCTTTTAGGAATTCCGCCTAGCCACCTGGGATGGTGGCAACTGGTAAGTGGAATGTATCCATTCCTATCTACATCTTTAAAAAATGTGCGTGTGAACAATTTATTTCCTTCCTTAAAGATTGTCAGATCCAAGAAATTTATCTCCTTGTCACTAAAAACTTCTGAGAAGGAAATGCCAAACGGATTAATACTCATTCCATCCAGGAAAAATTTAAAAGATTCTTGCGATCCTGCCCAAATAACTATGATGTCATCTATATATCGTTTATATAGTTTCAGCTGTGGGATGTTTAGACTATAAATGGCCTCCTTTTCCCAGAAGCTCATGAAAAGATTGGCAACCGATGGGGCATATTTAGCCCCCATCGCGACGCCCTTCTTTTGTCTAAAAAATTCTTTTTCATGCCAGAAAAAATTATGACTCATAGCCAGATCTAAGGTTTGCAGAATGAATGTTTTTTGTTTTTCTTTAATATTAAGATTTCCCAATGCCCAATCAACGGCCTGTAGGGCATGGGCTTG
Source organism: Lithobates sylvaticus (assembly GCA_028564925.1). Lineage (NCBI taxonomy): Eukaryota > Metazoa > Chordata > Amphibia > Anura > Ranidae > Lithobates > Lithobates sylvaticus. The sequence goes on along the minus strand of CM053026.1, from coordinate 185,501,031 downwards.
CTGGATATTGGTGTAAAGAGAATTTACGTCTATACTTGCTAGAATACAGTTCTCATCCACGGTCATTGGCCTAATAAGCTCTATTAAATCCTTGCTATCCTTGAGATATGCAGGGCATTGAGTGGTGAGTGGCTGTAAAAAATAATCCAAATATTCACCAATTCTGGAGAACAAAGATTCAATTCCACTTATTATTGGTCGCCCAGGCGGCTTCAGTGGATTTTTATGTAATTTTGGTAGCTGATATATCACTGGAACTCTAGGAGCATCTGGGATCAAATATCGTGCTTCTTTTTTCTTCAAGATGCCATCAGTTGTTGCTTTCTTTATTAATTTCTTCAGTTTATCTTTAAACTTCTTAGTGGGGTTTCCTTTTAGTTTTTCGTAGGTATCTTGGTCTCCAACCAATCTATTGAGCTCATCTAGGTAATCATTTTTGTTGAGTATTACTACTCCACCGCCCTTGTCGGCTGACCTAATTACTATGTTCTTGTTCTTTTCCAATAGCTCCAACCCATTTTCCAGATCTTTTTTCCGCCTATTAGGTCGTAAGGTGAGCTTCTCTAAGTCCTGTTCGACCAACGACTTGAAAGCTCCCACAAAATGATTATTGGAAATTTGGGGATTGAAGGTGGAATTATTTTTCAAAGAACTGTGTAAATAGACCTCAGAACATGGTTCTACTGGTGGCTTGTTTTTGGCATAAAATTTTTTAATATTGATTTTCCTAATAAATTTTTGAAAATCGATAAAAACATCGAATTTGTTCAAATTCCTATCCATAGCAAATTTTAGACCGAGGTCTAAAACTTTTAATTCATCTTTCGTGAAGGTGGCATCACTGAGATTAAAAATTCCTTCCATTAGGTTTCTCTTTTTCGCTTGCTTTTTACCTCCTCTGCATCCTCTAATTCTTCTATTCTTCCTTCTTCTCCTAACATCTGGGGGGCCATAGGGTGCCAGGGGATCCATTCCTCCTCCTTCCTGTTCGGTTGGCTGGGATTGTGCTTCCCCCGACCTCTGGGTGTCCCACCACCCCTCCCCCTCTGCGAAGGTGGTCCTCCAGATCCTCTCCTCTGAAAATCCCCTCTTGTGTTATTGGGGTACCATCCTCGTCCCCTATTTGGTGGTGGCCCATAGCCGGGTTGATTTGTAGGCCAGGGCTGACCACCATAATTACCTCCTCCTCTATGGTCATGTCCTCTCCAATTGGAGGGAGGAAAATAGTTAGATTGTCCCTGGGGCCAAAATTGGCCACTGGAGTTACTTCCTCTAGTGTCATGGCCTCTCTGGCCATGAGATCCTCTGTTGGATGTATAACCATATTCATACACCAGGGGTTCATATCGATTGTGGGTGGAAACTCCATATTGGGGTGTCATAGAAACATGATGGTCCCTATATTGGTGACTGCCCCTCTCATCATCTCTAGAGGAACCATCATATCTTCTCACCGGAGTTTTGGGGATTCTAGTATTATCCAGCATTTGTTCTGGGATTGCTGCTGGATTTCTAGCAGAATTACTAGATCCTTCAGCCACCTCTTGCCATTTGTAGACCTTATGAGTTTTGTAGTCATTGGAATCCCTCAGAAACTTTTTGATTTTTTTCTTTTGGGTATCTTTGTCTACTTTGTCTGCAAAATCTTGCAGCTGTTTTAATCTTTCTTTATGTTCTCCTGATGCAATTGAAGGGCCCAATTTAGATTTAATTGTCTTGATGTTATTTTCAATCAATAGCAATTTTTTCTCCTTTCTGGCAATTAACATACCTAAAAGTTTCCTCTCACTATGGTTGAAAAAGGAGAACCATTCGCTCTCTAGGTCTTTATCCACCAGACCGTCATTGGGAGTAATATCCCATCTTAAACATCTAGGGGTGATTTTATCTTTTACATATTTATTCAGGGTAAATATGTCCCACCAAGTTCTAATTTGTTTGTCAAGAGCATTTTTTAAGTGCTTGAAATCTTGGTTAATATCTATAGATTCATTATTTTGTGAGAAAAAATCATCTGCATTCAAGTTTCTACTATTAGTGAAAGTGAAAATTTCCATAGCTGCCAAATACACTCCCAAAAAAAGGGAAAATAATATATAAACAAAGAAACGGCGCTGGAATAGACGTGTGCAATATTGAACGAGAAAAAGAAAACACAAAAAATGTGCAGCTGCTGATAAGAAAGTGCTATAACCTTCAAAAAATGCTCAAACCAATAAAACAGCGCTGGCAAACAAAAATTGTGACAAAATAATAAATGATCCCACAAAATTGACAAACATCAATAATGTGTGTGAAGTGGTTACATGTCTGACACAAACCAATCCCATAAAAAATAAACTAGCATCAAATAATATGTGTGATAAATTATTACATAAGTGACATGATTGAATAATAACCATAAAATTATTTCATAGATACCAAAATTGAATAAGTGATCAATGTGGTAAGAAAATATATATAAAAAAAAAAAAAAAAAAAAAAAATAATGTGAGTAAGTCCAGTTATTGTCCCAAAAAAACAAGAACCAAAATAAATGTACATATGAGCTCCTTCTTGGAATAGACTCACCGGGCTAGCAGACAGACAGAGCAGCAAAGCAGAGGGCAGATATGCAGACAAACTGTGGTTCGGCAAGTAGGCACAAAAGCAGAGCTGAACTGAATAAACAAGCCAGTGGGATGAGAGGATCCAGGGAGCGATGCATGCACACAAGGCACAGTGATGTTCTTGGAGATATTGTACCGATAATAGAAGAGAGCAAATTTTAAAGTGTTGTAGAAGGATTTTTAAAATGCGCGCTCTGCGCTACTTACAAACTTTTGGGACAAATCAATTACTTTAATTTCAATTTTCATTTTAAAATAAGTTTTTAAGGGATAATATATTATACTGCAAGTTCAAATTCCTAATCCTGGGATTATGTTCTTATATAGATGTAATTCTAATTACATTTTATATATATTTTTTAACAATTTTGCTTATTTACGGCATATTGTATATTGTATACACTATGTGTTATTTGTTTTTACTGTACATTGTAATTGTCGGGGTTTACCCCCCCTTTTTTTATCGCCAGCTTATTAAAGGCTTTATGCAAACTCATATGATGATCATGCAGGACAATAAGTGATCTTATCCCCTCTGATCATGTTTTGGCGTTTAGCTCCACCTGTTAAAAGGAGGGGTTTTCTGATCTCCATCTAGCTACACCTGGTAAAAGGAGGGGTTTTCTGCTCTCCATCTAGTATAAATATCACATCCCTTTGGCCGGAAGTGATGTCTTTTGATGACGCCCTGGAGGAGGGGCGAAACGCGTCGACGTAATTTCCGGCCAAGGATCTAACCACTGACGCCACTTCCTGTTCCCGTGGAGCGCACGCTAAACCAGCTGCAACCGCGGAAGTATCTGAGAAGTTTGCCTTCCTTTATGCATCCAGTAAGTAGCGCAGAGCGCGCATTTTAAAAATCCTTCTACAACACTTTAAAAATTGCTCTCTTCTATTATCGGTACAATATCTCCAAGAACATCACTGTGCCTGTGTGCATGCATCGCTCCCTGGATCCTCTCATCCCACTGGCTTGTTTATTAAGCTCTGCTTTTGTGCCTACTTGCCGAACCACAGTTTGTCTGCATATCTGCCCTCTGCTTTGCTGCTCTGTCTGTCTGCTAGCCCGGTGAGTCTATTCCAAGAAGGAGCTCATATGTACATTTATTTTGGTTCTTGTTTTTTTGGGACAAAAACTGGACTTACTCACATTATATTTTTTTTTTTTTTTTTTTTTTTTTATATATATTTTCTTACCACATTGATCACTTATTCAATTTTGGTATCTATGAAATAATTTTATGGTTATTATTCAATCATGTCACTTATGTAATAATTTATCACACATATTATTTGATGCTAGTTTATTTTTTATGGGATTGGTTTGTGTCAGACATGTAACCACTTCACACACATTATTGATGTTTGTCAATTTTGTGGGATCATTTTTATTTTTGTCACAATTTTTGTTTGCCAGCGCTGTTTTATTGGTTTGAGCATTTTTGAAGGTTATAGCACTTTTTTATCAGCAGCTGCACATTTTTTTGTGTTTTCTTTTTCTCGTTCAATATTGCACACGTCTATTCCAGCGCCGTTTCTTTGTTTATATATTATTTTCCCTTTTTTTGGGAGTGTATTTGGCAGCTATGGAAATTTTCACTTTCACTAATAGTAGAAACTTGAATGCAGATGATTTTTTCTCACAAAATAATGAATCTATAGATATTAACCAAGATTTCAAGCACTTAAAAAATGCTCTTGACAAACAAATTAGAACTTGGTGGGACATATTTACCCTGGATAAATATGTAAAAGATAAAATCACCCCTAGATGTTTAAGATGGGATATTACTCCCAATGACGGTCTGGTGGATAAAGACCTAGAGAGCGAATGGTTCTCCTTTTTCAACCATAGTGAGAGGAAACTTTTAGGTATGTTAATTGCCAGAAAGGAGAAAAAATTGCTATTGATTGAAAATAACATCAAGACAATTAAATCTAAATTGGGCCCTTCAATTGCATCAGGAGAACATAAAGAAAGATTAAAACAGCTGCAAGATTTTGCAGACAAAGTAGACAAAGATACCCAAAAGAAAAAAATCAAAAAGTTTCTGAGGGATTCCAATGACTACAAAACTCATAAGGTCTACAAATGGCAAGAGGTGGCTGAAGGATCTAGTAATTCTGCTAGAAATCCAGCAGCAATCCCAGAACAAATGCTGGATAATACTAGAATCCCCAAAACTCCGGTGAGAAGATATGATGGTTCCTCTAGAGATGATGAGAGGGGCAGTCACCAATATAGGGACCATCATGTTTCTATGACACCCCAATATGGAGTTTCCACCCACAATCGATATGAACCCCTGGTGTATGAATATGGTTATACATCCAACAGAGGATCTCATGGCCAGAGAGGCCATGACACTAGAGGAAGTAACTCCAGTGGCCAATTTTGGCCCCAGGGACAATCTAACTATTTTCCTCCCTCCAATTGGAGAGGACATGACCATAGAGGAGGAGGTAATTATGGTGGTCAGCCCTGGCCTACAAATCAACCCGGCTATGGGCCACCACCAAATAGGGGACGAGGATGGTACCCCAATAACACAAGAGGGGATTTTCAGAGGAGAGGATCTGGAGGACCACCTTCGCAGAGGGGGAGGGGTGGTGGGACACCCAGAGGTCGGGGGAAGCACAATCCCAGCCAACCGAACAGGAAGGAGGAGGAATGGATCCCCTGGCACCCTATGGCCCCCCAGATGTTAGGAGAAGAAGGAAGAATAGAAGAATTAGAGGATGCAGAGGAGGTAAAAAGCAAGCGAAAAAGAGAAACCTAATGGAAGGAATTTTTAATCTCAGTGATGCCACCTTCACGAAAGATGAATTAAAAGTTTTAGACCTCGGTCTAAAATTTGCTATGGATAGGAATTTGAACAAATTCGATGTTTTTATCGATTTTCAAAAATTTATTAGGAAAATCAATATTAAAAAAATTTTATGCCAAAAACAAGCCACCAGTAGAACCATGTTCTGAGGTCTATTTACACAGTTCTTTGAAAAATAATTCCACCTTCAATCCCCAAATTTCCAATAATCATTTTGTGGGAGCTTTCAAGTCGTTGGTCGAACAGGACTTAGAGAAGCTCACCTTACGACCTAATAGGCGGAAAAAAGATCTGGAAAATGGGTTGGAGCTATTGGAAAAGAACAAGAACATAGTAATTAGGTCAGCCGACAAGGGCGGTGGAGTAGTAATACTCAACAAAAATGATTACCTAGATGAGCTCAATAGATTGGTTGGAGACCAAGATACCTACGAAAAACTAAAAGGAAACCCCACTAAGAAGTTTAAAGATAAACTGAAGAAATTAATAAAGAAAGCAACAACTGATGGCATCTTGAAGAAAAAAGAAGCACGATATTTGATCCCAGATGCTCCTAGAGTTCCAGTGATATATCAGCTACCAAAATTACATAAAAATCCACTGAAGCCGCCTGGGCGACCAATAATAAGTGGAATTGAATCTTTGTTCTCCAGAATTGGTGAATATTTGGATTATTTTTTACAGCCACTCACCACTCAATGCCCTGCATATCTCAAGGATAGCAAGGATTTAATAGAGCTTATTAGGCCAATGACCGTGGATGAGAACTGTATTCTAGCAAGTATAGACGTAAATTCTCTTTACACCAATATCCAGCAAGCCCATGCCCTACAGGCCGTTGATTGGGCATTGGGAAATCTTAATATTAAAGAAAAACAAAAAACATTCATTCTGCAAACCTTAGATCTGGCTATGAGTCATAATTTTTTCTGGCATGAAAAAGAATTTTTTAGACAAAAGAAGGGCGTCGCGATGGGGGCTAAATATGCCCCATCGGTTGCCAATCTTTTCATGAGCTTCTGGGAAAAGGAGGCCATTTATAGTCTAAACATCCCACAGCTGAAACTATATAAACGATATATAGATGACATCATAGTTATTTGGGCAGGATCGCAAGAATCTTTTAAATTTTTCCTGGATGGAATGAGTATTAATCCGTTTGGCATTTCCTTCTCAGAAGTTTTTAGTGACAAGGAGATAAATTTCTTGGATCTGACAATCTTTAAGGAAGGAAATAAATTGTTCACACGCACATTTTTTAAAGATGTAGATAGGAATGGATACATTCCACTTACCAGTTGCCACCATCCCAGGTGGCTAGGCGGAATTCCTAAAAGCCAAATGCTCAGGGTCAGGAGAAATTGTAACAAGAAAGAAGATTACAACTCACAGGCGAACCTGATCCTAGAGCGGTTTCAAGATAAAGGATACAATCTGGAAGATCTCAAGCGGATTAAAGAGGATATTGGAGAAATGAATAGAGATGATTTATTTAGGAAGAAACCTAAAAAGCAACAAGATTTTGGCACAGCTTTTTTAACTGGATATAATCGCCAGTATAAAGAATTTGAGAAAATTATAAAAAAACACTGGCCTCTTTTAATGGAAGACAAAGAGCTAAAATCGGTATTACCCAGTCGGCCTAATTTTATTTACACCAAGCCTCCCACCCTGAGACTGCAATTGGCACATAATGTTGTGAACCCCCCCAAAAAAATTGTTCACCTTTTTGGACCAGACAGGTTTTTACAGCTGTGGGAGATGCATGATGTGTAGAACATCAAAATTCAGGAAAAGAAAAATCATGCAGTTTAGCTCTTTTTCTACTGGAAAGTCTTATGAGATCAAAAAGTTTATCACGTGTGGGACCACGCACGTGACATATTTGCTTGCCTGCCCCTGTGGGCTCCAATATGTGGGGAGAACCACTAGACCACTGGGGGTGAGGTTGAGGGAGCATGTTAACAGAATTAGGAAAGGATACAAACACCACAGCCTCTCCAACCATTTCAGAATGTTCCATGATCGAGATCCTAGTGTCTTGACGTTCTGTGGAATTGACAAGGTGGAACAGCACTGGAGAGGTTCTAACCTAAAACGTTCAATTTCCCAGAACGAGACACAATGGATCCATAGACTGCGGACTTTAAGTCCTTTGGGTATCAATATTGATTTGGATTTAAATTGCTTTTTGTCCAACTGGTAGTTTGGTCCCTCCCTATTTCTGGGCATTTCAGTTTTTTTTTTTTTTTTTTTTTTTTATTTTTTTTATTTTTATCATTTTTATTTATATATCATTTTTATTTATATATTTTTTTTTATTTTTATTTTTTTTATTTTTTTTTTTTATTTTATTTTAATTTTTTTTTTTTTATTATATTTTTTACTTTCTTTTTCATTTTAATTTTATTTTCATTTTATTTCCATTTTTTATTTTATTTTTTTTTATATTTTATTTTTTTTTATTTTTTTTATTTTTTTTATTTTCATTTCATTTTTTTATTTTATTTTTTATTTTTTATTAATTTAAATTTATTTTTTTTATTTTATTTTATTTTATTTTATTTTTTATATTTTTTTTTATATTATTTATTTTTAATTATTTTTTCAGTTAATGTCCGGGAGAGGGATTTCCAAACTTTTGGGACAAATCAATTACTTTAATTTCAATTTTCATTTTAAAATAAGTTTTTAAGGGATAATATATTATACTGCAAGTTCAAATTCCTAATCCTGGGATTATGTTCTTATATATATGTAATTCTAATTACATTTTATATATATTTTTTAACAATTTTGCTTATTTACGGCATATTGTATATTGTATACACTATGTGTTATTTGTTTTTACTGTACATTGTAATTGTCGGGGTTTACCCCCCCTTTTTTTATCGCCAGCTTATTAAAGGCTTTATGCAAACTCATATGATGATCATGCAGGACAATAAGTGATCTTATCCCCTCTGATCATGTTTTGGCGTTTAGCTCCACCTGTTAAAAGGAGGGGTTTTCTGATCTCCATCTAGCTACACCTGGTAAAAGGAGGGGTTTTCTGCTCTCCATCTAGTATAAATATCACATCCCTTTGGCCGGAAGTGATGTCTTTTGATGACGCCCTGGAGGAGGGGCGAAACGCGTCGACGTAATTTCCGGCCAAGGATCTAACCACTGACGCCACTTCCTGTTCCCGTGGAGCGCACGCTAAACCAGCTGCAACCGCGGAAGTATCTGAGAAGTTTGCCTTCCTTTATGCATCCTGTAAGTAGCGCAGAGCGCGCATTTTAAAAATCCTTCTACAACACTTTAAAATTTGCTCTCTTCTATTATCGGTACAATATCTCCAAGAACATCACTGTGCCTTGTGTGCATGCATCGCTCCCTGGATCCTCTCATCCCACTGGCTTGTTTATTCAGTTCAGCTCTGCTTTTGTGCCTACTTGCCGAACCACAGTTTGTCTGCATATCTGCCCTCTGCTTTGCTGCTCTGTCTGTCTGCTAGCCCGGTGAGTCTATTCCAAGAAGGAGCTCATATGTACATTTATTTTGGTTCTTGTTTTTTTGGGACAATAACTGGACTTACTCACATTTATTTTTTTTTTTTTTTTTTTTTTTTTTTATATATTTTCTTACCACATTGATCACTTATTCAATTTTGGTATCTATGAAATAATTTTATGGTTATTATTCAATCATGTCACTTATGTAATAATTTATCACACATATTATTTTATGCTAGTTTATTTTTTATGGGATTGGTTTGTGTCAGACATGTAACCACTTCACACACATTATTGATGTTTGTCAATTTTGTGGGATCATTTATTTTTATTTTTGTTTCACAATTTTTGTTTGCCAGCGCTGTTTTATTGGTTTGAGCATTTTTTGAAGGTTATAGCACTTTCTTATCAGCAGCTGCACATTTTTTGTGTTTTCTTTTTCTCGTTCAATATTGCACACGTCTATTCCAGCGCCGTTTCTTTGTTTATAACTGACTGCGGACATGGCACAAGAGATGACCAGAGACTGCATACATGGCCCAAGAGACTGTCAGAAACTGCATACATGGCTCAAGAGACTGTGGACATGGCACAAGAGACTGTCAGAAACTGCATACATGTGGGGAGGTGACAGAGAGAGACGAGGGGGGTGACAGAAAGAGACAGAGGGGGTGACAGAGAGATACGGGGGTGACAGAGAGGAGTGTGACAGAGAGAGACAGAGGGGGGTGACAGAGAGATAGGGGGGTGAAAAAGACAGAGGGGTGAGAGAGAGAGGGGGTGACCACTCCTGATCCGATCTCTGATTCCAGGGGGGGGGGCACTTGCCCCCCCTTAGCCCTACCTGCGGACGCCCATGGTTATCAGGCCCAAATCACCAGGGTATGTAAACTTTTGATCAGGGTCATTTGGGTAGTTTCTGTTGTGATTACGATTTAAAAAGAGTAAACACAGTTGATTGATAATAAAGGGCTTCAGCCAAACACTAACCATGAATGAAATAAATTTTTTTGTGTTATCATTCATATTCTCTGAAAAATGGCCAAGAAATCATAAATTCTGCCAGGGTATGTAAACTTATGAGCACAACTATATGTATTATCCCCTTTTTTAATAAATATTATACATACTTCTCATGGAGGGACTCCATTATTTTACTTATGGGTTCCACTCTGGACTATCCGGGCCAGGCCTCCTTAAAGGAATGACAGTTATATTTATATTTACTGGTAGAAAAATCCCCCTTTCTCTATGTTTATGGATTTGGGCAGTTGCATGGCCAGCCTGGCAAGAACCATGCAAACACAGGGGGTTTGTTTGTGTTGGTCTTGAATTAGGGAGCCCTCCCTTCCCCCTTATATTGTGTATGTACGTATATACAGCAAATTGAAGGATGTGTAGTCCATAATTTGTTTTGAATTGCTCTTTTACTTGTCAAACCAAGTGCACATATACAATTCCCGTTTTCCTGATAACAGTTTTGAACTACTAGGGTTAAAAATATGTATATACATACCTCCCAACTTTTTGAGATGGGAATGAGGGACAACAATTAGCAAAATAATTTAGGCATAGGATATACCCACTGTCACTCCCCCTCAAAGGAGAATTAAACAAAAAACAATAATTTAGTTAAACCCACAAGTGTTATTTTTTTTTTTTTTTCCACTACTATCCCTTTATACTGGCTTTTGAAATTTTAAAATGCAGCAATTTTGAAATTAAATGAAAGGTTTAGCTCTGGGAAACACTTTTTGAAAGATAAAAAGTGCATTTTATATACATCTATATCGATCAGACCAAAATGATGGACAAATGAGGAGGAAAGAGGGACAGAGGGACTTTCTTCCAAATCAGGGACAATCCCTCAAAATCAGGGACAGCTGGGAGCTATATATATATATATATATATATATACACATATATACTTTAAGTACAGTATATAAATATTATACATTAGATATTTTGGTTAATTTGAGCAGCTAGAGTTATGGCCCACTAGAGGATTATATTTTAGTCCTTAACCACTTCAATACCCGCCTATAGACATATGACACCCACAAGGTGGATCTCCCATCCTGGGTGGGCGTCATATGACATCCTCCCATTCCCGGCCGTCTAGGGGGCGCGCGGCGTCGCTCGGGACCCAGTGCGCATGCACCCGCGATTGCCCGGGAACACAGCAGGACTGTGGATCTGTGTGTGTAAACACACAGATCCATGTCCTGTAAGTGGAGAGGAGACCGATGGTGTGTTCCCAGTACAGAGGAACACCGATCGGTTTCCTCCCCTTGTGAGTCCCCTCCCCTACAGTTAGAATCACTCCCAGGGAACATACATTAACCCCTGCAGCGCCCCTAGTGTTAAACCCTTCCCTGCCAGTCACATTTACACAGTAATCAGTGCAATTTTATAGCAACGATTGCTGTGTAAATGTGAATAGTCCCAAAAATGTGTCAAAAGTGTCCAAAGTGTCCGCTGCAATGTCACAGTCACAAAAAAAAAATCGCAGATCGCCGCCATTACTAGTAAAAAAAAATGCAATAAATCTATCCCCTATTTTGTAGACGCTATAACTTTTGCGCAAACCAATCAATATGTGCTTATTGTGATTTTTTTGCCAAAAACATGTAGAAGAATACATATCGGCCTAAACTGAGTATTTTTTAAAAATGGGATATTTATTATAGCAAAAAGTAAAAAATATTGTTTTTTTTTTTCAAAATTGACGCTCTTCTTTTGTTTTTAGCGCAAAAAATAAAAACCACAGAGGTGATCAAATGCCACCAAAAGAAAGCTCTATTTGTGGGGGAAAAAAGGACGTCAATTTTGTTTGGGTGCAACGTTGCACGACCACGCAATTGTCAGTTAAAGCGACGCAGTGCCGAATCACAAAAAGTGCTCTGGTAAGGAAGGGAGTAAAATCCTCTGGGGCTGAAGTGGTTACATTTTTTGTTGATATTGAGGACATACGCCTCCGCTTTTATGTGCGTATAGGTGGCCTCAATGCACCATGGGTGGTTTTGGCCCAAGTCCTGGATGTGACTTGCTAAGTGAACAACAGCATTTTTCTTCCTGTTTTTAAAGTGACGCCTGTGTAATTTTTTTGTTTCTGCTCTACTACGGTGCATACACAATTATGCTCTGTATCTTTCTGAAACATGTTGGATGACCCCATGTTAACAAGACAAAATGGAGAATCATCAATGTTAACACAGGATGTAGGCTACTGATATATGAAAATGCAGTAAAAACCTCATTATAGTCTTACAAAAATGACACAACTGCAATTGTCTTTTTATATGAGTTGTATTGATTTGTACAAATAAAAATTTACTATATGTCTTTTAACACAGTTGTACTATATTGCCTGTAAAGTCAAAATTGTTGTTGTTAATATATAGGGATGTTGGTAATTTCTGAATATACAGTACCTCTTCCTATCCAGAGGCGGCTCTAGGTTTTGTGAGGCCTTAGGCGAAACTTACACATGAGACCCTACTCACGCCTGTAATAGGAAAAAAATACAATCACACAGTTCATGAGCACCACTTCCAGGGCACCCTCCTCACCCATCAAACATATGCAGCCAATACAACATCTGGGACCCAGCAAGGTGGCAGGGAGGGAAAGAGAGAGGGAGGGAGGGGGGGAGATAGAGAGGGGGAGAGAGGGAAGGAGATAGAGAGAGGGAGGAAGATAGTGAGAGGGGGAGGGGGAGAAAGAGGGGAGGGAGAGAGGGAGGGATCGGTGGGAAGGGGTGAGTAGGGGTGAGAGAGAGGAGTGAGGTGAGAGAGAGGGGTGGTGAGAGAGACCAGGGGTGACACAAAGGGGGAGGTGAGAAAGAGAGGGGGATGAGGGAGAGAGAGAGGGGTGGTGAGAGAGAGAGAAAGAGACGAGGGGTGAGAGAAAAGAGGGTGAGATAAAGAGGGTGGAGAGAGAGAATCAGTGATTAGAGCACAGGCAAATTAGGAGGCCGCGAGGCCCCTGTGAGTGCGAGGCCTTAGGCGACCGCCTAATTTGCTTAATTAGAGAGCCGCCTCTGTTCCTATCTTCCTAGAAGCATGCAGGTTAACTGGGTTAAGTGGTCCATCGCTCTTAAAGGATCCCAGCATATTAATTATTATGTAAGTCCTCTTTGATCCCCTCTCTCTCAATTTATATTTCTATAACTTTAACTTGAAAATACAGAGTCTGAAAAATAGGCCAGGTCCTTAAGTGGTTAAACAGCCAGGACATTCATTTCCTGACTGGGGGATCCTTGTTTGTGCATGTGTGCTCCTCCGCTTCTGTCACTCTGGGGTTCCACTGGTTGCTGGCATTGTGGATCCCAACCAGGATACTGGCCACCTAGTGTACAGCCATCAATCCGACTATAGGGAAACCTTTCTACTTTTCTACTGGGCATATTTCTCTGCCTATGCAATTTTGTAAGTATGCATCTTACATGCCCTCCCAACCTTTTTGGAGCAATCATATACTGAAATGTAATTACGGCAAAGACAATGTGGTTTTGATATATTATTAATTGTATACTCTTACTTTATAGAATGTGATACCCAGCTGACTTAAATATACCTCTGAAGAAGGACCCTTTGAGTTCTTAAACATGTAAAGTGTCTACGCCTGGAATGTACAGTGGTTAGACCTATCAACATGTTCCTTTGGGAAACCGTTGTCTTTTATCCATGATGTGCATGTTGGGTACCTTATTGAGTGCTTTTATATATTTTTATATCTTTTTGTCATTTGTATAATTTTTCTATGTAATATTCATCTTTGTTACATATTTCATAATAAATATTTTGTACTTTTTTTACCTACCTGGTCTGTTCCTTGTCAAATCCGTGAGGGGTTTTGGTTTGTGCCCTAGGGCATTGCTAGTTCTATTGTTGAATGTGAGATAGCCTCTGTTGTAGATGAGAAAGCCTATTCTGTAAGTGGGATGGCCTCTCCTACCATGGACGCAGTCTTTTCTGAACTTGAATTTGTTGTGCCAAAACTTGAGACTGGTCTTCTATGCTCTGGAGACTTAGGCAGTACCCCACTTTTCTGAAATAGCCAGTGCAACAATTTTCCTGCCTGCAGGACTTTCAAATGACATGGAATGATTGTGAAGTCAAACTTTCAAGCTTACATTTCATCATAAAAATAGCAATTTAAACCCATTTGGACTGTAAACTAGGGCTTAAGAAATGCATGTGTCTAGAGCCAAGTGTGCTAACACAATATAAATTGAGATTCAGACTGTGACAGTTGGAATGACAAGTCATCCTTTTTGCTGCTCACTTCAAGTTTTGTGTTCTGTTGTCTGCAAATCTTTATTTGTGCTCCGTGACAGCTGGTCAACCTATCTCAATGTCTCAAAACAGCAACACAAATAAATGAAATACGTAGTATGCTCCACTTACACAGGCAAGAGAGACAGAATTAAAGCTAAAAAAACAGCATTAATCACAAGAAAAACTGGAAAACTGGCAACAATCTGTAATTAGAAATGACAAAATAATTCCCAAATTAATTTTGTTAATCTGACATAGTTCTTCTAAATTAGTGATGTGGACCTGAGATTTATTGTAATCATTGAGAGTTATTGTAATCATTTACAACTGTTTTATTTTTCTGATTGACTAAAAAATACCTTATACAGACACTTAGGCTGGGTTCACACTATTGCGAATTGGATGCGGAACCCCGCTATGGGAAGGCTAGTAGCAACCCTAGTTTAGAACTTAGCGGCATCCAACAATTGTGAATATAATATAATTGTGAAATTGAGGTGCTTTTCTGGAAGAGTCTCCGCGTCATCAAGAGAAGAAGATTTTGAGACCTAAATAGATCAAGTGGCCCAAGCTGTGAAAGAGTGGACATTTTCTGGCACATTCAAGAGACAGAGAATAGTTGAGCATCTGAGAACTCTTGCTTCTGACTTCATCTATAACTTAAAAAGAGACAAGCCAGGAAGCACAGCTACTGAGGGTCTAGAAGCCTTTACGAGAGAGTTTGATTTACAGGAGAGTGAAAGACTAGGAACCCTACACCAATTTGCAAACCATGAATCAGGCAGAATGAGACAGAAGTACAGTTAAATCACACTGAAGAAAGATTATTTATTTTCAAAATAAAGTGTTTTTTTGGTATTTTCGGGGTATTTTGATCTTATTAGCCACTCCCCCACACAACAATGTTTAGGGGAACCATTTTTCACAAAAACAACACTATTTCATTGTGGCAGTCGATGTATGCGCCTAGGCTGTGATACCATCCATCGACTAATGATGAATTATTTGACTGACACCAAGACAAATTAATTGTGTCACATCACATTAAACACAGCAGGGTACAGAGCCAATTAAAGTGGCCCTGTAGCATGTGATCACGGTGACTAATCACCGTGATCCCACATGTAAAAAAAAGGCAATCAGCTGTGAAAAGATTATCAAAAAAATGATCACCCCCCAACCAGTACAATGTGTAGCAGTATTTAAAATAATACAAAATATATATATATATATATATTTGTACTCAGGAAATGTTGGCATTGATACTGAAAATATGACTGAAAAACTGTTGCCAAAAAACAGTTTTTAAGGATAGTGATCACATGAAATCATGAAACCATTTCTTATCACATAGCTTTTTGGCTTTAAATCAGGGATCCTCAAACTATGGCACTCCAGCTGTTGCGGAACTACACATCCCATGAGGCATTGTAAAACGCTGACATTGACAGACATAACTAGGCATGATGGGAATTGTAGTTCTTGAATAACTGGAGGGCCATAGTTTGAAGACCCCTGCTTTAAATTAAAATAGCAGAAATCATGGCCATGGCCATGATCAAAAGTTTACATACTCTGGAATGTTTGGCCTTGGCACAGACACACAAGTTAACACGCACAGGTTAAAATGGCAATTAAAGGTTAATTTCCCAAATCTGTGGCTTTTTAATTTACAATTAGTGTCTGTTTATAAATAGTCAATTAGCTCTCAAGTTCATGCACAGGTTAGATACTGAGCTCAGGGGGAGCAGAAAAGAACTGTCAAAAGACCTGCGTAACAAGATAATGGAACTGTCAGAAACCATGAAATCAGACTGAGACAGAAGTACAGTTAAATCACACTTGTTTAGTAAAGTAAAAAGAACAAACGTAGTCAAAACATAGCCAAAGTTCAGTAACCGGAACGGATAGTCAGCCAAGCCAGAAGTCAGGGATCAAAGTAGTGGAACAGCAAGCAGGATCCAGAGCCAGAAGGGATGTCAGCAAAGCCAATCTTTAAACAGGAACACAGGTGATGTTTCTTGTGATGTTGACCAAGGTGAAGGCAGAGCTCCTCTGGACTGGACAGCTTAAGTAGGCAGGACTGACGAGCAGGCTATCAACAACAGATGGATAACTGTGAGAGATGGGAGCTGGCAATTAGCCGACAGCTGAGTGGCCAGCTCAGAGAAGGAAGGGCTGAGCCCAGCCTTGACAGGGACTTTATAAATATGAAAAAGGATATAAAAAGATATCCAAATCCTTGAATATGCCAGTCAGTACTGTTCAATGACTTATTAAAGCGGTTCTGCACACTTCCTCTCTATCGCTTCTATAACATCTTAAATGACAGAATTGATGGTTCAATTCTGCATCTGGTAAGCCTACCTGTAATGCTGCCTTCATCTTTATTTTTCTCCCTGCGGCGGTGGGCGGGATCTAAGCGAGGATCCGCGTCATTTCCTTTCTAATTCGCTGTGTCTCCTGGGATCTCGTGTAATTAATCCCAGGAGACATTGCGGAGGTCAGATGCGAAATCTCGCGAGATTTCAATGGCGCCGCTCGTAGCTGTGAAGCCACTGAGCATGCGCAGAAACCGGCAATGAATGCTGGTTCCTCACAACGAAGGGAATCAGGAAGTGTTTGCTTGTGGACTTCAAATGCCCACAAGCAAAATTACATTGGTGAGGAGATTTTTTATAAGAGATCTTTAAACAGAAAAACGGACGTATAAATGGTGCAGCACTAAAACAAGTAAGCTTATTCTAAGATTGATATCTTTCACATTGATAGACCGGAATTTTTTTTTATTTTGTCAGTGCAGAACCGCTTTAAGAAGTGGAAAATGTGCGGATCACTTGATACCAAGCCAAGGCAAGGTAGATCAAGAAAAATTGCATCCACAACTGCCAGAAGAATTATTCAGGATATGAAGAAAACCCCACAGGTTACCTCAGGAGAAATACAGGATGCTCTGGAAAAAGACAGTGTGGTTGTTTCAAGAAGCATAATACAATGATACTTGAACAAAAAAGTGCTGCATTGCTTGAAACCAGTTGCCACAAAAAAGCCTGGTTACAACATGCCCAACAACATCTTGGCATGCCTTACAGCTTCTGGCACACTGTAATCTGACATGATGAGACCAAAATAGAGCTCTATTGTCACAACCATAAGGGCTATGTTTGGAGAGGAGAAAACAAGGCCTAATGCGACAAGAATACCATCCCCACTGTGAAGTATGGTGGTGGCTCACTGATGTTGTGGGGGGGGGGGGTGTGGGCTCTAAACACATGGAGAATTTCATGAAAATTGATGGCAAGATGAATGCAATATGTTATCAGAAAATACTGGCATACAATTTGCAATCTTCTGCACGAAAGCTGCACATGGGATGCTCTTGGACCTTTCAGCATGACAATGACCCTAAGCACATAGCCAAGTTGACCCTCCAGTGGTTACAGCAGGAAAAGGTGAAGGTTCTGAAGTGGCCATCACAGTCTCCTGACCTTAAAATCATCGAGCCACTCTGGGGAGATCTCAAACGTGTGGTACATGCAAGAGGACCAAAGATTTTGCATGACCCAAAGGCATTTTGCCAAGACGAATGGGCAGCTATACCACCTGCAAGAATTTGGGGCCTCATAGACAACTATTACAAAAGACTGTACGCTATCATTGATGCCAAAAGGGGCAATACACAGTAACCAAAACTAAAGGAATGCAGACTTTTGAACAGGGGTCATTTCATTTTTTTACTTGTTGCCATGTTTTGGATTGTACCATTCTGTAGGTCATAACAGTTGAATATAAATCCCATAAAAAAAGAAATGTGTTTTGCCTGCTCACTCATGTCTCCTTTAAAAATGGTGCATTCTGTATATTGTCAATTCTACAAGGGTATGCAAACTTTTGAGCACAACTCTATGTATTTCAAGATTGATACATTTTCAAATATATATACAGTACCATAGATTGTAGACTTATTAACTTTCACACAGACTAAATAATATACACTGATTTGTTTTGAGGGTTTTTCACCAAAGAAATATAACAGAATACATGTTGGTCAGGGGTGTATCATGAAATCAGTGGGCCCATGTGCAAAATCAAAAGTGGGCCCCCAAGGAAGGCTAGGACAAAGAATGCGGCGTGCGTAGCAAGCTGCAGCTGGTGTGGTTTAAATTATGCTAAATATTGAGCATGGCTTAAAGGAGGTGTGGTTAAATAGAGTCTGAGATGACTTACACAGTACAGAATGTGGTAATGTTAAATAGGGAATTTACAGTGTGGAGTGTATGGCGGTGAGTGGTATGTGCATTAGAGGAGTGCGGAGTGTATAGAGGTGAGTAGTATGTGCAGGAGAGAAGTGCGGAGTGTATAGAGGTGACGTCAGTAGTATGTGCAGGAGAAGAGTGTGGAGTGTATAGAGGTGACTAGTATGTGAAGGAGAGGAGTGTGGAGTGTATAGAGATGGGTAGTATGTGCAGGAGAAGAGTGCAGAGTGTATGGCGGTGAGTAGTATGTGTAGGAGAGGAGTGCGGAGTGTATGGCGGTGGGTACAATGTGTAGCCAGGGCTGGACTGGGACAAAAATTTGGCCATGGACATTATCCAGACCGCCCCACTTTAATTTTGCAAACATGCACAAAAACAGTATATATACTCTTGGGGGGGTGGAGGACACAGAGGGAAAGCGTGGGGGTGAAGGACACAGGGGGACACCAGGGGGGTGGAGGACACATGGGGATGCCGTGGGGGGGGTGGAGGACACAGAGAGACAGCGTGGGGGGTGGAGGACACAGAGGGACAGAGTGGGGGGTGGAGGACACAAAGGGACAGCGTGGGGGGGGTGGGGGAGGACACCACGTGGGGTGGAGAATACAGTGGGGCACCGTGGGGGTGGAGGTTACAGTGGGACACCGTGGGGGGCAGATGACACAGTGGGGGGTAGAGGACAGAGGGGGACAGCGAGGGGGGGTAACAAGAGAGTATCTTGGGGCCTCCTGTACAAGCCCCTGGGGTGGACAGAAGGGAAGGAGGGGCCAGTGGGGAACAGCACTCTGTGAGAGGCCCTATTACAGTCTGCAGCCTCTTCCAGTGCTAGTGTTGCAGAGCCTCTCACAGGGCCCCACGGTGCTGATAGGTCAGTCCACCCCTGTAGTACAGCAGTGCTCAAAGTAATGGCTGCGCGGGCCGCGCAGTCATTACTTTGACAGGTTGTCACTCAAACCGGCTCACTAAGCCATCGGCCCACCAGGAAACTCTCAGGATTCCCGATGGCCAGTACATGCCTGTGTGTAGGAGAGGAGTGTGGAGTGTATAGCGGTGGATAGGTATTGCAGGGAGAGTGCAGTACCACTTTCTGTTATACTTCTGTTACTGTTATACCAACTTTGTACACATTACAGTACATAGGAAGTACAGCAGGTCTGGAAAAGCCCTAAAAGAAAAAAATATCAAGCTCATTTCTTATCGAAATCGACAGGGGGGTCTCAACAGGGCAGTGTACAGGAGGTCAGCAGGGCATATTATAAAATGTATAAGTAAATTGTGCATCCTATTGGAATGTAGCTGATCAGCTGTGCCTGTGTCACGGGGAGAGAGCAGATGATATATAGGCTAGGCAGTTGGAGTACTGGGATCAGCAGAGAGATAGGATGGTCTGATAAGAGGGGGGTACAGGAGTGAAGGACTGCAGGGAGACTAACCCAGCACAATCAGTGGGACTGAGAAGAGTGGAAGATTGGAGCAGGTTTGCAGAAACGGGAGGGGGATATATGACAGGGAGAGTGAGTGGAGAAGAATCTGGGGGGGGGGGGGTGAGAAATGAAGTTACAGAGAAACTATTATGTATTGTTGCTGTGCTAAGTCTTGCCATGGTGTATATTTTTTGACATAAAACTGTCTTCACCAACTTTACCTTAGTAGCAGAGTTAGGCTGTTCCTCACCCAGTTTTAAGAATCCTGCACAGCTGTTTATGTTTCAGTTAATGACTGTGTTTCAGCCTACATATTAAATTGATGATCATTAGCACCTGCTTTGTACATTTGGTTAATCATACAAAATCCCTGACTTTGTGAAGTGTACAAAGTGTGCAAGTGTAAGAACTGATGCTAGTTTGAAAACACAGGTTAGTCACACAAAACATTAATTTGATTTAGATTTTTCTTCTGTTTGTTCAATTTGCATTTTGTAAATTGTTAAACACAAACAATTAAAATATACATATTTGAAAGTATTCTTACCTTACAGCATTTTTTCACACCTGCCTAAAACGTTTGCACAGTATTGTATATATAAAAGCCAAAAAGATCTGTGGTTATATTGTTTTAGGGTTGGTGTTTGGGGTTTTGCATTTGAATTATATATACTGTGTATATTTTTTTTGGAGGAAGGTATTTTTTATTTCTATATAATTTTGATGGTGCCTTTTATTATTATTTTCTTTGGGGGTTGAGGGGGGCAGCAGCATGAACTTGTTGCTGACCTTTGTTGGAAGTACATCATTGCATACTATTGTGGTCCAGTTTGCTGCAACATATTGCACAGTCATTTTTATTTCACAACAAAACCAGCCTTGTCTCTCTCTCTTACATAGCGACTTAGTAAAAAGGTATCCATGATGTGCAGAGTGTCGATGGTATATTTCTGGCTCTTGTAATATATCCACATAATCCACTGTAGTTTTTCTTTTCACGATAAAACCTGACTTGTCACAATCAACATAATTACATACACTCTTGCCACTGTACTATATGTCTGTCTCTGAAATATGGCTCTGTAATTTTAATTTCTTCATGCGTAAAGACATCTTGCAAGCATGTCAATTGAAGAAATGTGTTTTTCCCATCTCATCCTCAAACTGGCATAAAATAGAGGAACTTCTCCCTACTGAATGGAATTTCTTAATTTTGTTTCGTAAAATGACAACAAATGTATTACACATGCAAATTCTGTGATGTCAGAATACATTGTTGCTGATGCAGCGCCATTGATAGCTTAAAGACATCTCACAAGCATGTAATTTGAAGAATTGTGTTTTTCCCATATCGCCCTCAAAGTGGCATACAATAAAGGGCCTCTCCCCACTAAATAGTATTTCCTAAAAAATTTTTGCATTTGTATAGTGCTCAGCTTCTCATGCCCTTTGTTTAACAATGTCTTTTCTATTAGCCTTAAACATAGTCAAAAATGATTTTCAAGATATGCCCCCCATTGACTTTAATGGGGTTTGGATTAAAATTAAAAAACAGAGAATTTTACATTGCATTCAGTGAAAAGCCTATTAACCGAACCCAAACACATTTACTCATCAATACTTTAGAACCATTCTCTTTTCATTCCAGACAATTACTTAATATTGAAACTTGCAAGTTTTCTTATGAAGCATTAACTGTTTCCAACAGCTTGAAAACTAACAGATACAATGCTGTGAAAAACAATTTGCCCCCTTTCTGATTTTTTTTTTTTTGTTGCATATTTGTAACACTTAAATGACTCAGATCATCAAACAAATTTTATTATTACACAAAGATAACCCGAGTAAATACAAAATACAGTTTTTAAATGATGGTTTCATTTATTAAGGCAAAAAAAGCTACAAGAAAAATAGAAATGGAAGGCACGCACATCTAGTGCATTACCAGAGATATCCTTTCCTAGCCTAGCTCTGAGGAAGGGGGTGTGCCCCCGAAATGCATTAGCTGTACCCCGTGTTCTGTGCATGTAAATGCACTGTGTTTATGGCCTTTTGTCAGTTGCATTTTGTGAGTACCCCCTTTTATACAAAAATGTCTTCTTATTAAATTATCTCTGGTAATGCACTAGGTGTGCGCGCCTTCCATTTCTGTTTTTCTTGTAGTTCCTTTCGGATTACCTCATCTGAGGAAGGCAGCATCCACCTAGTTTTGGAATACCATATATACCTTTCACACTACCATTTTATCTGACATCTGTTACTCCACACCTTGGAACACCTATTAGTGCTGGAAGTGACTGTGTTTTTTGTAAGGCAAAAAAGCTGTCCAAACCTGCCTGGTTTTATGTGAAAAAGTAATTGCCCCCTAAACCTAATAACTGGTTGTGCCACCCTTGGCAACAACTGCAATCAAGCATTTGCAATAACTGGCAATGAGTTTTTCACATTGCTGTGGAGCAATTTTTGCCTACAATTGAGGGTTTTTCAGCATTAATGGCCTGTGTAAGGTCATGATACAGCATCTCAATTGGATTTAAGTCCAGGCTTTGACTAGGCCACTTCAAAACCTAAATTTAGCTTTGTTTGAACCATTTGGAGGTGGACTTGCTCGCGTCTTTCGGATCATTGTCCTGCTGTATAAGCCAAGTACATTCTCCTTTAGGATTTTCTGGTAGAGCTCAGAATTCATGGTTCCATAAATTATGGTAAGTCGTCCAGGTCCTGAAGCTGGAAAGCAGCCCCAGACCATCACGCTACCACCACTATGTCTGACTGTTGGTATTATGTTCTTGTTATGAAATGCTGTATTAGTTTTATGCCAGATGTAATGGGATGCACACCTTCCAAAAAGTAAAATTTTTGTCTCATCAGTCCACAGAATGTTTGCGGATTGGGGATAATAAAAATGTTTTTTGGTAAATGTGAGATGAGCCTTTGTGTTCTTTTTGGTCAGCAGTGGCTTTTGGCCTTGGAACTCTCCCGTGGATGCCATTTTTGCCAAGTCTCTTTCTTATTGAATCATGAACACTGATCTTACCTGAGGCAAGTGAGGCCTGCAGTTCTTTAGATGTTGTTCTGGGTTCTTTTATGACCTCCTGGATGAGTCGTCATCATGCTCTTGGAGTCGTTTTTGTAGGCTGGCCACTCCTGGGAAGGATCACCACTGTTTTAAATTATCTCCATTTGTGGATAATGGCTCTCCCTGTGGTTCACTGGAGTTCCAAAGCCTTAGAAATGGCTTTGAAACCCTTCCTGGACCAATACATGTACATTACTTTGTTTCTAATCTGTTCTTGAATTTTTTCAGCTATTGGCATGATGTTTGGTGTTTTGTGATCTATTAGCATGCTTCACTTTGTCAGACAGCTTCTATTTATGTGATTTATTGATTCAACAGGTCTGGCAGCAATCAGGTCTGGGTATGGCAACTGCAATTACTCAGCTTTCCAAAAAATTGTGGTTAATCACAGTTCATTCGTGATGCAGCATGGGAGGGGGCAATTACTTTTTCACATAGGGCCAGGCAGGTTTGAACAGCTTTTTTTCGCTTAATAAATGAAATAATTTAAAAACTGCATCTTGGATTTACTCGGGTTATCTTTGTGTAATATTAAAATGTGTTTGATGATCTGAATCATTTAAGTGTGAGAAATATGCAAAAAAAAAAAAAATCAGGAAGGGGCAAATACTTTTTCACAGCACTGTATAATAATTCTCTTCAGTGGAACGAGGTTCAATCCATGGGAGCAGTAACTTTTTTTTGTTGGTATTGAATTGGTTGAAAGTCTATTTTACTTCCATGTTTCTGTTAAAGCATTATACACTTGTTCATGTTGGAGAACAAATGTATACTCTCTAAGGAGTCTATTGTACATTGTAAAACTTTAATAAAAAAATTTTTGGAAAAGAAAAAGGAAAACTAACAGATATGTGTACATGTAGTCCCTCGTTCATTTCATACACATGTGCATCACATTTTCTTTTAGTAAATATGGTAAGACAGTCTAGCGACATTACTATCCTGAAGAATGAGTTTATGATGACAGTAAATATGGCACAGGCAATCAGAAAAGCACTGTGTAATTACATAATGTG
This sequence comes from Lithobates sylvaticus, assembly GCA_028564925.1. Classification (NCBI taxonomy): domain Eukaryota; kingdom Metazoa; phylum Chordata; class Amphibia; order Anura; family Ranidae; genus Lithobates; species Lithobates sylvaticus. Next base: position 185,477,040 of record CM053026.1, on the reverse strand, counting down.
TTATATTTGTAGACTTACAAACATCTATTCTTCTGAACAATTACCCACTCTAAATGTAACACAAACAAGCAGCTGGAAGGAAGGCGTAGAGAACAAGACGAACTCGGAAACAGTTGGTGACAAGACAAATGAGACTCATTTGAATGAAGAATTTGTCCTCATCTGGTGTAAAATGCGACAAATGACTGCTGGCTGTGTTCTGATATCTAGTGTCTTCCCATCTCTGTTGCAGAGGTGGATCTTTCAGGGCATGATAAACATTCCCTTTCAGTAGGACATGATTTATTTTGTGGTTATTACCTTCTTGGGATATCCAGATGTTGCTGGAGTATTTTTTATCAGTTCCTGTGAGGGTTTTCTTCTGACTACTTTCCCATCTGGTTGTCAAAATAAATGGCCTCTAGCACTTACAGTTCTGTCCCTTTCCAATAACTCTCAAATAGATTGGCTGATCACTGCAAGACAGCAAACAAATAGGTTGTTTGTGTTACAGAAGCCCTGGTGTGGGAAACGGCACATTAACCTCTTTTTCTGTGTCTACACTCATACACCAGGAGAGGTGTTCTTTGTCTGGAAGTGTCAGAACATTCAACTACAATAATATATGGTGTGTTTACCCTGTTCCCCTATCCTTCTATCTAACTGATCCTGGGAAAATGCATTTCAGTTCAAGAAAGGTCATCTCAGTACCATTTTCATTAACTTAAAGCAGCATTCATTCCAAAAGCAAACACTTATTATACCATTTCTTAGATGTGGTTGCTGCATTGGTTTTCTTTTTAGGCTTTCTTTCCTTTATTTTCAGCTTTGTGACCTGACCAGTATGTCTGTTGTTTTTCAACAGAACAAGCTGTCCTGCAGATATAGCAGTTAAAGAGAAACCATTTTCCACTGACGAGGCCACTTACAATTGTCAGCTTCTATTTATTTATATAAAACATTAATCCCAAAAGGAAAAAAAAACTGTTGCTGTAACTGTTAAAAAAAGGGTTTAGCTTCAATTTGTTAGTGTATCTGTAGCTGCTAGTACATTTAACACTCCCCCCCCCCCCCCAGATTAATAATGCTGCTGTCCAAAGGTGTCTCTGTTGCTCCTGCATCCAGAGTATAGGTACTCAAATACAGAAAGTTATGTTATTGGCTGGACCACCAGGTGAAAAAGTGAGAAAAAAAAAAGGCAAACTAATACAGCCACTACATTTAAGGATTAGTAAGATGCAATTCATAAAATTTTCTGTTTTAGGTGTATTACAGGTTTAAGGATCATGTGCAGTATATAGAAGCCATGTGATTTTTAAATACAGTATAGAGAGAGCACAAATTTACCACCCTGATGTCAAGTCTGGGTTGCCTTTGCTGCCTAGCAAATGCATTGATGCCTGCAATATAGCCCTAATTATTGTTACAGCAGAACTTGACCCATAACAGTCTGATAACAAATAGTAGGCTCCATTTACAGAATGAACTCGCATGAGATATTTAGGTGTCAAGACACATTTTGCCTAAATATCTTGTGCGGTATTTACGGAAAAACACTGAAAATGCTCGGTAAAAACCGCATGAGCAGGCGTTAAAATCCATTCACAGAAGGAAATAAATTATTAGACACATGTGGAAATTAAGTAGTGGTCCAGGCATGCAGTATATGTGGAATGTGTACTGGCTTTTACCCTCTTCCTGTCTGCGTTATAGCCAAATGACGGCTACAGCACAGACCTACTTTGCTGGGAGGGTGTCAATAGACGTCTTCCCATGCTTGAGCAGCCTGCGTTCCCCCTGCAGGGCGCGCTTTGTGATCAGCGAGATCCCAACCCCTTACCAAGTGATCAGCTGTTAGCCAATGACAGCTGATCATGTGATATAAACAGAGCCGATAATTGGCTATTTTTTCTCCTCATAGTGTGAGGAGAAAATAAAAAGCCAATCACCGGCGGCTGTGAGAGGGACATTGGTCCCGATCGTGGAAAGCCTCTGTAGAGTCATCTGTGTCCACCTGCCAGTGCCACCTACCAGTGCACAACAGTGCCGCCTACCAGTGCCCACCAGCACCACCTACCAGTGCCCAGAGTACCACCCATCAGTGCCCAAAGTGCCACCTATAAATGGCACCAATCAGTGCCTCATCACCAGTGCTGCCTATCAATGCCATCTACCAGTGCCCATTAGTGCCACCTACCAGTGCCCATCAGTGCCACCTATCAGTGCCCATCAGCACCATCTATCAGTGACACCTATCAGTGACACCTATCAGTGCCCATCAGTGCCATCCATCAGTGCCACCCATCAGTGACACCCATCATTGACACTCATCAGTGACACATATCGGGGGCCATCAGTGCCGCCTCATCAGTGTCGTCTTATCAGTGCCCATCAGTGCCATCTTATCAGTGCCTATCAGTGTCACCTTATCTGTGCATATCAGTACAGCCTATCAGTGCCCATCAGTGCAGCCTCATCAGGGAATATCAATGAAGGAGAAAAATTACCTGTTTACAAAATTTTATAACAAACTATGAAACATGTTTTTTTTTGTTTGTTTAGCAAAAAATAAAAACCCAAGTGGTGATTATATACCACCAAAAGAAAGCTCTATTTGTGTGAAAAAATGATAAAAATTTAATTTGGGTACAATGTTGCATGACCGCGCAATTGTCATTCAAAGTGTGACAGCGCTGAAAGCTAAAAATTGGTCTGGGCAGGAGGGGGGTTTAAGTGCCCAGTAAGCAAGTGGTTAAGGAGTGGGGGGCCGCCCGCTCTTTAACAACCAGTTAACATATTGTGATTGTGATTGACAATGGTTTTACACCTGAGGGACATATATTTTAATTATTTAAATAAAGGACTTGTCAAAAACGAATGTCTTTTTTTACACTACACTTTTTTGGGGGGGGGGGGGGTGATTAAGTAGGGGTACTATGTACCCCATACTAATTCACGCAGGGGGGCCAGGATCTGGGGGCTTCCAGATTCCAATAAGCTTCCTGCCTGCAGACCCCCACAACCACCAGCCAGGGATGTGGGAAAAGTCCCTTGTCCCAACCAACATAGGGACAAGGTGCTTTGGGGGGACAGCGCCCCCCTGCTGTAAAGCACCCACCCATTTCAATGGCATATGGTGTGGTATGGTTCAGAAGGGGAGGGGCACTCACTCGTCCCCTCCCTTTTCTGACCTGTTGGGCTGCATGCTCAGATAAGGATCTGGTATGGATTTTGGGAGGGACTCCGTGCCATTTTTTTTTTAAACTTTGGTGTGGGGTTTCCGTCAACATCCATACCAGACCCGAAGGGCCTGGTATGTATGGGGGGCCACGCTGATTTTTTGCCAATTTTTTTTTTTATTGCCTACAATTCTTTTTTTTTTTATTCAGCTGTCAGTGGGGAACCCCTATGACAGCTGATGACTTTGTTTGTTAAGGACATGCGGCCACCCGCTCCTTAACAACTATGTTGTTTAGGCTCCATTCAAACCTGGGTGACCTGAATCGTGGGCGGAATCACCATGATTCTTCCCGTGATTTAGGATTGTGGCAAAGTGTTGTACGTTTTTGCGATGCCATTATTTCTCAATGGCACCCCAAACGTGGAGCAATTTTGCTGCAATTGTCGCACAAAATTACATAAACAAAATCACGGGATGCGTGTCGCCTAAAAGAAGTTTTGGAATCGTGCCCATCAATTTTGTTTGCCCGTTTTTGCCACAATTTGTCGTGCGAAATCGCAGCAAAATCTTACCGCATTTGGGGTCCCATTGAGAAATATTGGCATTGCAAACGCGTCCCGCATTTTTCCACAATTCTGAATCGTGGGAAGAATTGCGGCAATTCAAATCACCCAGGTGTGAATGGAGCCTTAGTGGTTGTTAGGGACGCGGGCGGCCACCTGCTCCTTAACCTCCCTGGCGGTATGATTACTTCAGATTTTTGGTGCTGAAAGCGGTACCATTATTTTGCATGGAAATTTGGCGTTTTATATTGTAGGCCTGTAGTTCTTAGGAATAACTCACTTAAATCTGTCCAAACCAGAGTCTAGTAGACATCCCGGGTAAGTTTGAAAAACGAAATCATAAATTATAATTTAATAAATAACTATAAATAATTATACCAAATAATAACATAATAATAATAAAAAATATTCAATAATGTAATCAAATCAAAAACACTGAAATTTGCTCAGTTGCAGAATTGTCGCTGTCATTACTTTTCAGTGTTTGATGACGAATTTCCCCACAAATCAATTCTATGAGTGATTGTAATTTATTATCGCTGTTTTCTAGCTGGTCTAAAACCACTTTTGATGTAAAGGGACGGTTTTGGTTGCTATGGACAATCTCCAGTTCCCAGGCAGAAAGAACAGTTTTTATAATATAAGACTGCATGCAGGGCACTGGACAAACCACTAGGGACAAAAGGGATGTGAAATAATTTCATACAGTAATGTAATCTGTAAGGTTACAGTATACTGTATGTATAGTGTGTGTTTCACTTTTTGAATTTGGCGCTGTTCTCCATCCACTGCGTCGCAACGCTCGCAGGGAATGGAGCCCAGCTCCGTCATGAATCGAGCGGAGGATGAGCCGCTCACACTGCGGGGAGACATCGCAGGATCCAGGAGACAAGGTAAGTAAGCTCTTCCTGGATCCTGTGATGCGATCCCGAGTCTGGCTCGGGGTTACCGCTTTTGGTTGTGAAATTCCATCCCGAGCCAGACTCAGAAATACCGCCAGGGAGGTTAACAATGCCTATTTATTAATGTTAATAAATATGCCAGATAGTGCCAGGCATTAAATTACTGCCTGTTTTTACTACTAAAATACTGCAAGACTTCATAGAATAACTCTATTTTTTGTGAATGCCAAGAAAGGTTGTGAAAAATGCTGAGTGGTATTTTACCACCTTTTTAAAGGAGAACAATACTGCTTTGTGAATGGAATCCAATGTTCTTTGGCAATCTCTATCACTAGAGATCTATTTGAAGAAAAAAAATTCATGAACTTCCTCGTTGTCCCATTGACACATACAACAATTTATTCCAAAATATAAATTGTATTATACAAATTGAGTTAAAAATCACAAATATATTATTAATATTTCAGCCTACAATCATGAAGAGCATTTCCCTTGGCAACTATACAGGTATAGCGCTAATACCCCAATCTCTAGATTAGGTACAATACAAGGGAATACAAACTCCAACCAGACTATTATCTTCTACTTGTTTTGCGGTGTGAGACGCTTCTTCGGGCAGAGATGGAGGCGTAGTTTAATAGTTGATTTAAACAGACATGTCTGTGTTTGTGTAATAAAATGTATATTTTGGAATAAATTGTTGTATGTGTCTAGGGCAGTGATGGCAAACCTTGACGCCCCAGATGTTTTGGAACTGCATTTCCCATAATTCTCATGCACTCTGCAGTGTACTTGAGCATCATGGGAAATGTAGTTCCAAAACATCTGGGGTGCCAAGGTTCGCCATCACTGGTCTAGGGGTTACTGAAAAGGTCCACGTGTGTTTGTTTTTTTTATTCATTATTTAAGGTTTCAGGATCAGAGCTGAAACCATTTGTTGAGTTCACTGCAGTTGGGCACTTCCTCGCATTACTTAGTACCCACATCTGTCACAGTTATGGTACAATGAAAGACAACTTTCACACAATGCCGTGTCATCATCATTTATCACAGTTTGAGAAAGTGTATTTTCTATTTGTCAATGCTCACTACTAGATGTCAGTCACTTATCTGATTTTTCCTTAATTTTAATGTCACATGGTTTTTGCCATTTCCAAGTGGTATTCTTGATCTTCAGGGCAGAATAAGTTAATAAAATGTTACTGTAGGAGTATAAATGCAAGAAACTACATTTGAACTCTTCAGTTCTGAAGAGCTCTTGATGATATTTTTATAAACTTCTTTTCACTGGTATTTTATTCTTTTATAAGTTCATATGCATATAGGTCAGTGTCTTCAGAGATATGATTAGCGCAGTTATACTTCTCTGACTTTATGTATTTTAGGAAATTATCATAAATGTTGGCAGAAAAAAAAGAGGTTATGTCAACCTTAAACAAAAAAAAAAAGAAAAAAGAAAACTCCTGAGAAACAATGCTTGAAAAAGGTCTGCTCAGAAGTTAATAATTGTTGAAGACAAACAAGGTTATGTTAAGGCTTCAAGACAGCTTAGCCTCTTCTTCAGGAAAGTCAGTTTATTATACTTCAAGCAGAACTGTACAAATGACAAGGAATCATTGGCTGTGACTGCGGGATTGAATTTCTTACTACCTTTGCAGAAAGGGATTTCTATATAACTTGTTGAGCTGTAGAATTCACTAATGTGTAATGGCAATTATGGCTGTAACTATTACATTAAAATTTGCAGTGATTGTTCTGTGTTTCATTTTCTTGCAAAGTATTGTGTCTGAAGGATGGTTTATTAATTCTAATATAAAATTATACCTGCATATATAACTATGGATATGTAATTCTTGAGTAGTATCTGGTTCCAACAAATATATGCAGTGAAAAAACATGTGGTGCCATATATTTTGGCATGTACAGTACATAGACATGTATCAAACCCAAGTTAAATAAACCAAGTTGTATCTTGTGATAAATCCAAATGAATTTTGTTGACTAATCTCACCTTTGCTGAACATTTGAGATTGGATAGAATCCATTTTAAAGGCCTGTGCTGAAGTGCTTTGTGCTTGTGTCACTGCCATCAGTTAGACATCAGTTTGAAACGCTTCTGAAATCATTTAAAATTTGACAAAAGTTGACCTCCTTATCACCTGCATTTTAACCTGCTCTAAAGACTTCTATGGGAATGCAAAACCTGCTGGGAAAAAAAAAGCAAAAGGCTGTCGACACAGGCCCTTAAAGCAGTATTAAATCCAAAACCAAATATTGAACATATTGCAGCTTACAAATCCTTAGATGTGGTCGCTGAATTCATTTTCTTTTTGAGGCCTTTTCCCTCTGTTTTTACCTGTTGATCTGGGCAGTATCACACTCCCTGCCTTAGGGTACCTACACATACTCTCACATAGATTTAGAGCTTCAGTGATGGATTCTGCAAGCAAGACCTCTTATGCTTTTCTACCGGTATAACGGTTATCGAAATGATTTTACTGGTAAATGGTAGTCAAGCTCCACACTGGAGCTGAATCCCAGTAAGTGCCTTTTGTTAAATGGTTATGTTGCCTCTGAACCTCTGCAGAGAAATCGGGGAATGCCAGAGTCTGGGTGTTATGATATTATAGATATATTTTTTATATATTTTGATATTTTTTTCTATATATATATATATATTGTATTGCATTTTTGCATAGATATATATTTTTTTGCACATTCTGTTTACACTTTGGATCACCGACGCAGTCCTTTCTTTTAATACTATTGCTTATTTATTGCACCATTTTTGCACCAGATTCACTCTGATTAGGATTTGAACACCAGTGTGTTTATTTGCTGCATCTAAATATCATCCCATGTTTTAGCACATTTATTTATTTATTTATTTTGCTGTTTCTAGCACAATATTGTTTGTTTTAGCAAGATTTCCACACTCAGATATAATTTTATTTAGAAGATTTTATTGCTTATATCTATCCACAGATATATATTTAACTTTTAGAAAATCTATACTGCTTATATTTATCTGGAGCGCAACACCATATATAGATTTTTTACACATTTATAGGGTGGGGTTTGCACCCCTGTCGGTGGTTTGCTGCAACCAAATGCTATCTTTATTTACTTAATTTTAATATTTACATATCCACTATTTTATCAATTCCTGGGTACACCACTATAGTAGCGCGGGAATACCTACTTACCTTTATCAGAGGAAGAGGAGCCGCCATCTTCTCCCTTTGAGTCCTTTTCTTGATGGCGGAATTTGTCCAGTTTTGCGACTGGATCCCCCATTTTGTCAGGGGAAGACATGGCTCAGCTGTTAGTTGAAGTTTTGTGAGTGTTTTCCAGGTGAATAAGATCACAGGATAGGTATCAGGGTAAAAGAGAAATGACATTGCTGACGGAGCTCTGCTCAACCGCGTCTTACTCCATGCAGCTTCAGGCCACGTCCCCCAGAGTCGCAGAAGGTGTGCAGAACTCACCACAACAGTGTGACTGCCACACTCCACTTAGGTCATAGCAGTAAAGGTCAAGGCTGAGAGCGGGCCTCCAGCTAGTGTACACAAAACCAGAATTTATTTCCCAGCATATTTACCAGCTAGCCATCAAAAAAAAATGACCCTGTTCAACAATTTTGTTAAAAACAAAAGTTTTGCACCACATTTGCAAATATATAAGGAAGCCATGCTACCTCAACAAGATCTCTCTTTCACATCTTCCCAGCTCTCACATATATTTGCAAATGTTTTGCAACTAAAGCCTCTGTTTTAATAAAGATTGATAGGCAGTGTATATATTTTTTGCTGGCTAGCTGATAAATGTGCTGGGAAAAACATTTTGTTTTGTGAGATCAGTGCAAAGCCGTTACGCTAAAAGCAACGACCGTACTCTAAAAGCAATGTACAAACTGGGACAGCATAAGAAATCATTATATTAGTGTGTGCAGTTGTGCACCAATCCACTAAAAAGTACTTATCACCTGATAACCAGACATGAAAAGACTTGAACTCACCACAATACTATGACCACCCATTAGAGGTAAGTCATGAGATTCCTTCAGACTGTGGAGAAGACATGGGCGTCCGCAGAACGTTTTTCGGGGGGGGCATCATTTTAGGGTCACCTGTGCACCGCCCCTTTTCGACAATGTCATTATCACATTATCATGATCAGACGTAGTCCAGTCCCTAGGATAAGTAATGGATAATGGCCAACAGGCCCTCTTACCAGACCCAGTGAAACAACAGCAGTGATCCCTCCGGCTGGACAATCGCTCACTCTGGCTTCCCCGGGGGCGACTCTGGTCAGTAGTGTAGCATGTCTGTTCCCTGGTAGTGGCTCAGTGTTTCTCTCTCTGGTGGTGCTGGGCAGCGTGGCTCTCTCTCTTGTGGTGCTGGGCAGCATGGCTCTCTCTCTGGCTTTCGCCCAGCACACTCCTTATTCTTTGTTCTGTAGCACTCTCTCCCTCAGCTTTTTTGCAGGCTGCAGTCTCTCAATCTCTCTCTTGATTGAGCTGTAGCCTCCTCCTTGTGGAAAATGGGGCCGCCAAACTTTGGGACTACATGTCCCATGATGCTCTCCTCTCCTAGTCTCCTTTGATTGACCCTCAGTTATGGTCAATAGGGAAGAAACGGAGCGGGCAGGAAGCTGGGAGGGCAACCTGGTGAGAGCCACCGTCTCTTCTCCCTGACAGGAGAGGGGGAAACCTCTGATAGCCCACAGCTTGCCTTTCTCCTGTCACAGCGCCGCCAAATTCTCTGCTGGACTGAGCAGGGAAAAGAAGTCAAACTACACTGATGGGGGGGGGCTTGACAGCACCTTCATGGTGTCACCCCACTGGTGGGTGGCACCCGGGTGCGGGCTGCCCGCACCCCGATAGCAAAGCAACTGTGTTTAAAATCTGATCCCTGATTCCAGGGGGGTTCACTTGACCACCCTTGCCCCTACCTGCGGACGCCCATGGGAGAAGAGATTGTGTGTGAGTTGAAACTTGTCTCTTTTGGATGATCATCACAGATTTGCTTATCAAGTGATACTGAGTTTTTGGTGAACTGGCCCATATAAGAAGAATTATTGATTTGTTCTGGACTTATTATATTGTTATTTCTGTTTTGCACCTTTTGAGTTTGGGGGTTACTTGTATGCTTTTTACCTAGTGTGCTGACTTTTGATTTGTATCATTATACTGTAATTGATAGTTTATCTTTTTAATGGTGCATATAAGTTATGTAATATTTATTAATATAGTGGAGCTCCTCTTTACCATTTTATTCAGTGGTTGATGCTGGCTTTTCTATTTCTTTATCTCTCATGTTTTTGTAGTGTGTGGGCAGTCGGTTTGGGGAATAATGGCACACAGCTTCAGAAGACCCAGTCACTGCAGAGGGCACTATTTCAACTGTGTCCAGGCTGCTTTCAGTTTGGTGGGTTGGCACCTACAGTCATTCACTCTTCATGCTCTTCAGCCAGAGAGTCTTCATGCCACTTGCCTGTGGAACAGGTCCGGGGAACCCTTCACCCAACCATCTGGACTATTATAGACAGTCTACCTCCTTGTGAGAGAGGTGCTCCCCCAAGGGAGACACATAGGGGGTTATTTACGAAAGGCAAACCCACATTGCACTACAAGTGCAAAATGCAGCTGAATTTGCACTGAAAATTCACTTGGAAGTGCAGTCGCTGTAAATCTGAGGGGTAGATCTGAAACGAGGGGAAGCTCTGCTGATTTTATCATCCAATCATGTGCAAGCTAAAATGCTGTTTTTTTTTTCCTTGCATGCCCCCCTTGGATCTACAGCGACTGCACTTCCAAGTGCACTTTCAGTGCAATTTCAAGTGCACTTTACACTTGTAGTTTGCACTTGTAGTGCAAAGTGGATTTGCCTTTCGTAAATAACCCCCATATAGTCTTTTATGCTTTACTATTCTTATAGAGTTTTTCTGAGTGTCTCATAGACTTACTGTGCTGCCAGCTAGTGTCCTTTTTAGGATCTCACCTAGGCAACACCTGTTAATGTAATAATTGCATTGCCTGTTCTAATTTGTACTGTGCTTATTGCATACCCCATTATCATCCTGTTTACATTGTTAATTGATCCATTCATTCTGTAAACCTCAAGTTGTACATTGATGTTTGTCTGATCATTTGTCTGATACCACTACATTTCATTAAAGCATTAAATTAATTACTGCTGTATATGCTTAATGTATAGACCTTAGTCTGATCATTACATTTGACTGATTATACCTTGTTTGTTATTCACAGGTGATAGCTGCAAATGCTAAATACAAATTATGCATGTGCAGTATTTCATATTTGCAAAAAAAACACATAGAAAAAAACAACAATTGTATAAAGCAATAATCGTGCTAATTAGCGCTAAAACGGTATTCACTATAGCGCTGGTAAAAAAAATACTCCCAAAATCGAATTTACTATAGTTCCCTGAAAACAAATAGTGCCCAAACTCTTACTCTGTTAAAACCTGGAGGAGTGAACATGGAAATAGTGTTTAGAGCATGATATAATTGCCTAAATGGTAATGAAATATGCAGTATATTGTTTAAAGATAATCTGCTTTTAAACTGTGTGACAAGGTGATTTCTACACTGAAATATCTTTAAAAGTCTGAGAAGAGATAAATTCCCTGTCTCTGTACAACTAGGTGCCAGCACAACTGAGCATGCTCAGACCTGCAAATAGCTCTCATTTTAGATCCAATGTCTTTTTTACAGGGCGCTATAGTAAATACCAGAATGAGCGCTGTGTTAAAGAGTGAAAATCTGCGCTTTTAGTCTAATTCAAGTTTTATCCATTGATTCTAATGGTACAATTGTAACTTCCCCAAATAAATCCTTTTAATGTTGAGATGAAATCAGGGCCGGACTGGGAATGAAAACCAGCCCTGGAAAAAATTTCATACCAGCCCCATAGCATTATTATACCAGCCAAACAGCATAACGTCATTATTTTATTGTTCATAAAAGGGAAAACCATACATTTTAAAGCACATTTGAAGAGTGCACTATATATAGATAAGACAGGAACATGGTACAGTGGCATGCGTTTGAGGGCACAGTGGCTGCGTTTGATGGGCACAGTGGTGGCAATTTATGGGCACAGTGGTGGCAATTTATGGGCACAGTGGCTACGTTCGATGGCACAGTGGCTGTGTTTGATGGGCACAGTGGTAGCAATTTATGGGTACAGTGACTGCGTTTGATGGCACAGTGGCTGCGTTTGATGGGCACAATGGCTGCGTTTGATGGGCACAATGGCTGCGTTTGGGCACAGTGGCAGCACTTAATGGGCACAGTGGTGGCAATTTATGGGCACAGTGGCATGCGTTTGAGGGCACAATGGCTGCGTTTGATAGCATAGTGACAGCATTTAATGGGCACAGTGGTGGCAATTTATGGGTACAGTGGCTGCATTTGATGTTACAGTGGCTGCGTTTGATGGCACAGTGGCAGCGTTTAATGGGCACAGTGGTGGCAATTTATGGGCACAGTGGCTATGTTTGATGGCACAGTGGCTGCGTTTGATGGGCACAGTGGTGGCAATTTATGGGTACAGTGGCTGCATTTGATGGCACAGTGGCTGCATTTGATGGGCACAGTGGCTGCGTTTGATGGGCACAGTGGCAGTGTTTAATGGCACAGTGGCAGTGTTTAATGGGCACAGTGGTGGCAATTTATGGGCACAGTGGCATGCGTTTGAGGGCACAGTGATGGCAATTTATGGGCACAGTGATGGCAATTTATGGGCACAGTAGCTACGTTCAATGGCACAGTGGCTGTGTTTGATGGGCACAGTGGTGGCAATTTATGGGTACAGTGGCTGCGTTTGATGGCACAGTGGCTGCGTTTGATGGGCAAAATGGCTGCGTTTGATGGGCACAGTGGCTGTGTTTGATGGCACAGTGGCAGCGTTTAATGGGCACAGTGGTGGCAATTTATGGGCACAGTGGCATGCGTTTGAGGGCACAGTGGCTGCGTTTGATGGGCACAGTGGTGGCAATTTATGGGCACAGTGGTGGCAATTTATGGGTACAGTGGCTGCGTTTGATGGCACAGTGGCTGTGTTTGACGGCACAGTGGCAGCGTTTAATGGGCACAGTGGTGGCAATTTATGCGCACAGTGGCATGCGTTTGAGGGCACAGTGGCTGCGTTTGATGGGCACAGTGGTGGCAATTTATGGGCACAGTGGTGGCAATTTATGGGCACAGTGGCTATGTTCGATGGCACAGTGGCTGTGTTTGATGGGCACAGTGGTAGCAATTTATGGGTACAGTGACTGTGTTTGATGGCACAGTGGCTGTGTTTGATGGGCACAATGGCTGCGTTTAATGGGCACAGTGGTGGCAATTTATGGGCACAGTGGCATGCGTTTGAGGGCACAGTGGCTGCGTTTGAGGGCACAGTGGCATGCGTTTGAGGGCACAGTGGCATGCGTTTGAGGGCACAGTGGCTGCGTTTGATGGGCACAGTGGTGGCAATTTATGGGCACAGTGGCTATGTTCGATGGCACATTGGCTGTGTTTGATGGGCACAGTGGTAGCAATTTATGGGTACAGTGACTGCGTTTGATGGCACAGTGGCTGCGTTTGATGGGCACAATGGCTGCGTTTGATGGGCACAATGGCTGCGTTTGGGCACAGTGGCATCGTTTAATGGGCACAGTGGCAGCGTTTAATGGGCACAGTGGCGGCAATTTATGGGCACAGTGGTATGCGTTTGAGGGCACAGTGGCTGCGTTTGAGGGCACAGTGGCATGCGTTTGAGGGCACAGTGGCATGCGTTTGAGGGCACAGTGGCATGCGTTTGAGGGCACAGTGGCTGCGTTTGATGGGCACAGTGGTGGCAATTTATGGGCACAGTGGCTACGTTTGATGGCACAGTGGCTGTGTTTGATGGGCACAGTGGTAGCAATTTATGGGTACAGTGACTGCGTTTGATGGCACAGTGGCTGCGTTTGATGGGCACAGTGGCAGCGTTTGGGCACAGTGGCAGCGTTTAATGGGCACAGTGGCAGCGTTTAATGGGCACAGTGGCAGCGTTTAATGGGCACAGTGGCATGCGTTTGAGGGCACAGTGGCTGCGTTTGAGGGCACAGTGGCATGCGTTTGAGGGCACAGTGGCATGCGTTTGAGGGCACAGTGGCATGCGTTTGAGGGCACAGTGGCATGCGTTTGAGGGCACAGTGGCTGCGTTTGAGGGCACAGTGGCTGCGTTTGAGGGCACAGTGGCTGCGTTTGAGGGCACAGTGGCATGCGTTTGATGCGTACAATGATGCAATTGATGTTTTATTTATTTTCATTTTGTGCCCCCCCCCCCCCAAGAAATTGCAACGCTCAATGTACTATTTTATTAGAGAGAGAGAGAGGAGAGAGAGAGGGGAGGGTGAGAGAGAGAGGAGGGAGAGAGAGAGAGAGAGAGAGAGAGAGAGAGAGAGAGAGAGAGAGAGGGCAGGCACCTTCTGATCCATGATGAGCGGGCGTCCACTTCTCCTATTCTTCTCGGGCCGAATGGAATGTAGAAATCATGCTCCAGCTCCTCCCCTCACTCAGGCAGTAATATCTGTGTGCGGCGCGGATCAGAAGAAAGAGGAGATACAGGCACGCGCGCCGCACACACAGGCTGCATTGCTAAGAGCGGCGGCCGCCTCTGCTGGTTTTTTTTTGCTGCGCTGACACTGCCAGCCAATCCCCGACTCTAAAGCGGCCCCAGAGCACTGAGAGCAGACGGCCTACCGGGAAATTTCCCGGTATCCCGGTAGGCCAGTCCGGCACTGGATGAAATGTATATTTCTCAGAAATAAATTTTCCTTTACAACATTGTTGCTTCTACTTCAACTATTTTGTTTTTAAAGAGGGAGTCCACCCAAAAAAAAATTATTAAAAGCCAGCAGCTACAAATACTGCAGCTGCTGACTTTTAATAAATGGACACTTACCTTTCCTGGAGTCCAGCGATGTCGGCAGCCGAGGCCGATCAACCGCTCGGCTCTCGGCTGCTGCCGCCGCCATTCTCGTGAGGGAATCAGGAAGTGAAGCGTTGCGGCTTCACTTCCCGGTTTCCTACTGCGCATGCGCGAGTCACGCAGTGCAATGAGAATCCTCCGCGCTGTCTCTGGGACCCGTGTGTGTCCCAGCAGACAGCGCGGCGTGACAGGAAGAGGCATAGACTCCCGTGGGTGCAAATACCTGTCTTAGACTGTGGAATGTTTTGATGTTTTGGTAAAATATATTTTCTCTGTCACTTTCACTTGTTACTTTCCATCCCACAACAATCTTTACCTAAACTCACACAGATGTCTTTACAAACCACAAACAATACCATTGCTGATGCAAATTTAAAATGAGTCACAATTTTTTGTGCTTTTTATTATTTCCAAATACTGTTTATATTTGAGTATAAGCCAGGTTTTTCAGCACATTTTTTTGTGATGAAAATGCCCCCTCGGGCAAGCACTTTTCTGCAGCAGAGAATGACATTTTCCGACCCGACTTTGGGGCCCCCTATCTCGGGGCCACTTGGGGCTAGGAACCGCAAATTTGGTATGCAAACCCGGTGGGAACAGCACTACAACATATCCAATGGGGTTCCTAGCACCAAGTGGCCCCAAGATACGGGGCCCCACATTCGGTCAACTGTGTCCATCTGCAGCAATGTCATTTCAGGGCCCTTCGGGTCCAGAGACCCCAAAATTTGGCTGCAGATAGGGGCATCTAGGAACCCTTAACTACCAAGCTTGAAGTTTGGGGGACCTATGGGTGCAAATGGGCACAGTGAGACATGCAAATGGGCACAGTGAGACATGCAAATGGGCACAGTGAGGCTGCAAATTGACATTTTTGACCCTCTTTTCCACTTACAGTAGCTGCGCATTTCTCGCCCTAGGCTTATACTCGAGTCAATACGTTTTACCATTTTTTTGTGGTAAAATTAGGTGCCTCGGCTTATATTCGGGTCGGCTTATACTCGAGTATATACGGTAATCATAATTTGTACCCAAAAAATGTGATATGTGTAACAACATCAGAAATCAAAATGTAATTCACAAAAATTTGAGGGTAATATAACTATTCTAAATGTAGTATTTATGTGTAGGAGGGTTCCACCACCATTTTAAATCTTGCCAGATACACTATCTAGCCAAAAGTATTGGGATGCCTGCCTTTACACACACATGAACTTTAACTGCTTGCCGACCAGCCGCCGCAGAATGGCACGGCTGGGCGAAACAACGTTACTTACGTAGCTTCACCTTTTGGCCACTAGGGGAGCATGCCCGCAGTGTGTGCCCGGAACCAATGCGAGTGCCCGGGGGCGCGATCGCACGTGACAGAGCGAGAACCGGGATCTGTGTTAGTAAACACACAAATCTTGGTTCTCTCATGGGAGAAGAGACAGATCGTGTGTTCATACAAAGTATGAACACCAATCTCCCTCTCCTCCTAGACAGTCCCATCCCCCCTACAGTTAGAACACACCTAGGGAACACAGTTAACCCTTTGATCGCCCCCTAGTGTTAACCCCTTCCCTGCCAGTGACATTTATACAGTAATCAGTGCATTTTTATAGCACTGATCACTGTATAATTGTCAATGGTTCCAAAAATGTGTGAAAAGTGTCCAATTTGTCTGCCACAATATCACAGTCCTGATAAAAATTGCAGATCACCGCCATTACTAGTAAAAAAAATAATAATAATAAAAATGCCATAAATCTATCCCCTATTTTGTAGACGCTATAAATTTTAAAAAGTAGAAGAATACATATTGGCCTAAACTGAGGATGGCTATGGACTTAGGGCTGGTTCACACCACAGAGATGCAGACAACATGTGTGAGGCTGCCTGCTGGCTAAATGGGTAGCAATTCCGTCTAGCAGCACTGGGGTTGCTAGTTCAATTCCCCAACATACTAATGCTTGTGTTGAAGTTTATATGTTCGTCCTGTGTGGGTTTCTCACCACAATCCAAAGACATGCTGGTATTTTATTTGTCTCCTGTCAAAATAGTCTCTAATGTAAGAAAGTTAATTTTGGACTTTAGATTGGAAGCTCATTGCAGCCAGGGTCTGATGTTAATATTTGTTAGCACTGATCATGCCTAGGGACTTGGACATTTAAAATTGTAGGGTTTACACTACACAGTTACATATGCTTAGAAAACTGTTGCTTTGTTTATGTGCATGCAAATGGACTTCGATCTTTGGCCTGTAGTTGGAGATTTGATGCACATAGCCAAGGGCTAACACAGTTGCAAATAGTATTATGTGTTCCTGCTCATCAGGTGCAATATACATACATGAAGAGACAGATTGAAAGATACTGGTGGGCGTGTACTTCTATTGGGCCTGTGTTAGTGTGCTAACAATACAACCTATCTTATATAAAGGGCTGCAGTAGAAAGCCAGGTTTTTTGCTGTGATTTGTGGGGGAGAAGGAATGATATTGTGCATATTGACAAAGACCCAACTAGGGCTGTTTGTTTGCTGAAATTCTTGTGCATTTTTTCCATCAAAAGGGTTTTTATGTGGCCATGCTGTCAATGTTGTGTGTGCATTGTTCCTGTCTGACCATGCAAACATGGTTTGGGAGCATGTGCTGACCTTCTACTCTTTGATCTCATTGCTTAATCATGTACACAGAAATGCAGCTTCCAGCAGAACATGGTCACCTGTGTATGTGTGTGTATTGTGGGCTGGTGGTGGGTGTTATATTTTGAATATATATATATATATATATATATATATATATATATATATATATATATATATATATCATTATATGTAGAAATACAGGTTTGCATATCTGCAAATAAACTAACATAAAAAAATTTAAAATACTAATCGTGGTTGGGATCAAATATTCGCAGCTGCGATCAAAAGAGCGTGGTTTCACCTTCTGAAGCGGAAATGTGTCATTGTAATTACTCAGAAGTTTCTGTGCTGGTCAGGATCTCCATCTAGGTGGACATGGCGAGGTCCCACTTTAGCAAGAGGAGGAGGTGCTGCTCATTTGCCGGGTAAGTGTAGGATATGTACTTGTGCTTACTCAATGTGGATGTGGTAGTTAGATTTGGTGTGGGTGAGGTTCATTGATTTGTTTGGCATCACCACACATTTGCTTCTGGCCCACGTGCACACATCACTTCCAGCATTTGTTCTGCTGGTGTAAATCAGTAAGATTGCATATATATATATATATATATATATATATATATATATATATATATATATATAAATGAGAGCCCCTTTCTATTAAAATATATATGACTTGTTTCACAGTTGGATGACTTTTCCTGCAAATTTGGACCTCTAAGTTACATGACAAGTTGTACCCCATGATTTTCAATGATAACCATTCATATCTGTGCTACTTCAAGTTGCAACAACTTCAAAGTAGTCCCTGTTCTACTTTGGTGTGACTTTCATGTGACTTGAGGTACATAGGGCGCAGTATTACACAGGCATTCCCAGAAGTTGAGGCCAAGTTGCAGCAGCAAAGTGGCAGCAAAATAGCGTGACTTTCATTTTGCAGCAGTGTGAATGAGATTCATGGAAAATACCTGTGAATTAGGCACTATTCTCACTTGTGCATCCTGCAAGTGGAAAATAATGAGGGAGAAAAATTGCGCTACTAATATCAAACAGCTGCCAGCATCAGCAATAAGACTGCAATAAGTCTTAAGAATATATATAAGTGTACCCCAGATGGGTGTCCGGGGATAGTATACAGACTATAAAGTGCTGTGTGAGGTGCTAAATACATATATAATCAAGGAATATAGTGGAAGTGAAACAATAATATTGTGAAACATTCAAAATACTATAACACAGTGCTAGGTGCCATGCTAAATGCATATACGTTCAAGGAGTAATCCTGGTAATGAAATAAAACATTCCGAATGGTGTAACAACCCAGACAAAATATGCTGACCTATAACAGCCAGAGACATTTCACATATAATGACCTATGTGAAAAAACTTTATAAATTCAAAAGAAGTGAGTGGCAACATTAAAGTCACTTGAATATAATAAAGTTCAAAATGTCATGTTCAATCCCTTAAACATGATCGCAGGGTGAAATTCATGGGATGTAATAATAAAGCTGAATCGAGCAGAGTGATATTCGCACATGACACCTGGGAATGTGCCTCCAACACCAGGGGAAAGGGATGGGTACTCTTACCCTAAGCTGTGGACACACACGCCAGCGGAAGTGGGTCAAACAAGCATGGACGCTAGTCAGGAACTCGATCTCCGACCCGGACTCCTATGAATGGACTGGCATGCGCATACACCTGCGTCTATCAAGCCAAAGGTGACACAAAAACCTGGACTTCAATGGCGATGTTCCTAGTATATGTAGTACTCCTTACATCTGGGAAGCAAGCATGGATCATATGAAAAAAAAAAGGCCTCCACATAGTGCAGATAAATCCAACATTTAAAATTTATTGAAGTAAAAAAAGTATAAAAAAGTACAAACATTGCTTCCGATGTGTACAAATGGTGATCACAAAGCAGATAAAAATAAGCGTGGTATGCAGAGTCAAGCAGGCTATGTACCCGACTTTTGTACAAAGGTACTTCAACTGGGGCATAAACTTGCTGAATCACACCCCACTATATAAAAAATAACCAATACATACAAACAACATTGGATTCACATCCCATGCACTTAGTTTCCACATTGTTTTTGTTGCAGTTGGAGCTATTCCACTGTTTTCACAACACTCACTATTTTTCACACTTACACTAGGGGTGCTCGGAGAGCTCGGAGCCCGCCTGGACGCCTGCCTGTGATGATTGCCGCCCTGTACATGCCCCCTCGGCTTCCGACGCTAATGCTCTTGGGTGGCCCAAGGTTCTTGACACCATGCCTTAAGCCCCATACACACACGCGGATTATCCGAGGACCAGGTCCGTCGGATCATGTCCGTCGTACTTTGTCCGATGTTGGTTTTGCGTACACACGGTCGGACAAAGTTGTCGGAAAATCCGATCATTCTGAACGTGGTGACGTTTGTTGCGTACGACGGGACTACGCAGAGGCTAGTAGCCAATAGCTTTGGTCTTGTAATGTGATCTGAGCATGCGTGGCACTTTGTCCGTCGGAATTCAATACACACGATCGGATTTGGTGTGATCGGACTTTGTTGTCGAAAAATCTATCCAGCAGGAGATAGGACTTTGTCCGTCGGACAATCCGATGGAAACTGTCCGATGGTGCCTACACATGGTCGGAATTTCCGACAACATTGTCCGATAGGACAGAATCCATCGGAAAATCCGACCGTGTGTATGGGGCTTTACAGTGCATACATATTCGTAAGCTATTTTGTCTTATACTGTGTTTTTGTTGGGGGCCTACCCATCCTCCACTACCCAGACATAATCAACTTGCGTATTCAATTACTCTCTTATTGCAGTTATCCCACATGTCTGCTCCTGAAGAGCGGTTTAAAGCCGCAAAACGTGTCAAGCTACTAGATCTGGTGTACGAGTTACACGACTTCATGATATTTGTCTATATTTCTTTTAACCTATAGGGTCTTTAAGCCTATTGACAGTGCAGATGCTATTTTTTCATTATTCATATCTAACTATGAATATGGTGGCCCCCTTGATTTTACCTTGAACATCTAATGTTTGTAAACATGTTATTACCAATGATTGCCAAATTAGAGATTGGCACCGTGTTATGGGTACACTACTTCGTACATGGAATGAACTGTATGTAAACATGTTTTTATGCATTATTAAATTATTTATTTTCCACCATTCTATCCAATTTTGTCATCCTGAGCTTCATTTAAAGTCCAATTTCCGCTGCTCCTTGGCGCAATGGTGCTTTTGTTGTTCACATACAAACATCACATGTCTAATTGTGAGGCACCACTGGTGGGCATTGATAGGTGGCACTCGTGGGCATTGATAGGTGGCACTCATGGGCATTGATAGGTGGCACTGATGTACTTGTGGGCACTGATTGGTGGGCACTGTGGGCACTGATTGGTGGGCACTGATTTGTGGGCACTGTGGACACATATGAGGCGGCTTCGCCTATCCCTTCTCGGGACCGATGTCCCTTCAACAGAATCCGGTGATCCAATTACCGATTCTCTAAGGGGAGGACATCTATTGATGCCCTCCCGACAAAGCAAATCCGTGCTGTAGCCATCATTCGGCTATAGCACGGATCTGAAGGAGATATATATTTTTCTATATACTAGGATGCCTGTCATGGGAATGGATAGGCATGTTTGTTTGCTAGTGCGAGATACTGGCTTCTGTTGCCTAGCTACATGGGGGACCGACGCGGATTACGTTTTCCGGTCACATGACTATGGCCATGTGACTTTGGAACAGCCGCTGATTGGGATATCATCATTGCACTGTGGCCAATCACTGACCCCACATTCCCATCACATGATATCACTGAGCTTCCTCAAGGGGTGGGTGTTAGCTAGTCGCCGAGCGTTAGCCAGCCAATAGTATTCCCTCGGTTTGGATTCACACACAGGTGAACCAATGAGAGGCTTGGAACGCAAGCTGTGCTTTGTAATAATGTGATATGCACGGTGCGTGATGACTGAATACGGCGGCAACGCGATGACGCGATTTTGACGTTAAACTCCCCTGATAGGCTCGATAGGTCAGGGGGAGTTGCAAGTATGTATGTTTGTATGTATTGATTATTATATATATAGCATGGTGTGATTCAGCAGGTTTATGCCCCAGTTGAAGTACTTTTGTACGAAACATGTCGGGTACATAGCCTGCTTAACTCTGCATACTGCGCTTATTTTTATCTGCTTTGTGATCACCATTTGTACACATTAGAAGCAATGTTTGTACTTTTTTATACTTTTTTTACTTCATTACATTTTTAAATGTTGGATTTATAGTCTGTATACTATCCCTGGACACCCATCTGGGGTAAACTTATATATTTTTAGTGCTGTATTCCCCTTGTTCTTTACATTTTATTGCAATCAGTCTTATTGCTGAAGCTGGCAGCTGTTTGATATTAGTACCGCAATTTTTCTCCCTCATTATTTTTCACTTTTTCTGACTTTTATTTTTGCAGTCACTAATCACCTTCTCCTCATTTGTATTTATAACATAGATGTGTTTGAATATAGAACTGCCCGTTCGTTCAATACAGATGGGGTCTTTGTAATTTTAAACACCAACACTGAAATAGGTGGCCTTTTCATGAGACTTAAGAACCTCATGGTAACTGAAATCTTGAATGGGATATAGCCTTCCTTGAACAATATTCCAAGAAACGCATGGTTCCCAGAGGTTTAAGATGGGATGTACATCCTTAACAGGGAGACTTAGAGACAGAGGCATGGTTCCGCTACTTCAATGAAGCGGGTATCAGCTTCTTAGGGTTCCTTGTTGATAAAAAAAAGGATGAGATTGTCTGTTATTGATAAGGAGATTAAAGATCTCAGGGAACAACTCCTCCCACACAAATCTACATCTGAATATACCTCCCTCTCAACAAATTTGAAAAGCCATTTAGAGAAGGAGGAGAAAGAACAGAGAACCAGGAAGCAATAGAAATATACTAGAGATAATAACGATTATATATCCAAACACGGCGGCGAGGAAGAACTCAGCAGCGGGAGAAGTAGGCGGTGGTGGGAGAGACGGTGACAGAAGACGACGACAGAAGATGGTGGCAAGAGAGCCAGCACCAGGAGAAGTTGACGGCGGGAGACACGGCTCGGGGGAGAAGACCACTCAGAGCTACTTTACAATAAAGGAATTGTCAAAAACCGGCTATTGTTTTTTGCCACATTTCACTGATTTTTTTTGGTGAATGGGTAGGTGTACAATGTACCCGATACCCATTCACATAGGGTATTCAGTAGGGGGGCCGCTCTCTCATCCCTCCTCTTTTCCTGCGGCCTGCCAGGTTGCGTGCTCAGATATCGGTCTGCTATGGATTTTGAGGGGGCACCCCACGCAATTTTTTTCTAATTTTGGCGCAAGGTTCCTCTTAATATCCATACCAGACCTGAAGGGCCTGGTATGGATTTGGGGGGATCCGACAATACATTACAGTCGCAAGCAGTTTTAAAAGATGATTGGGGGGGACCCCAAATCACCCTCCACATGTTGAGGACATGTAGCCTGGTACGGTTCAGGAGGGGGGGTGCTCGCTCATCCCCTCCCTTTCCTGACTTGCCAGGCTGCATACTCGGAAATGGTTCTGATATGGATTTTGAGGGGACCGATACGCCATTTTTTTTTTACATTTTGGCGTGGAGTTCCCCATAATATCCATACCAGACTCGAAGGACCTGGTATGGACTGGTGGGGGGAACCTACGCGTTTTTTTTCAAAGATTTTTATCTATATTGCCGGGATCCGACAATATATTACAGCCGCAAGCAATTTTAAATGACCCTTTTTCCTTTAGAAATATAATTTTGCTGCGGTACAGTAATAAACACGGGAAAGATGCGCTGCTTTACAGGCATACTAAGGACACCCCCCAGGCACGATATTTAAAGGAATTTTTTGTTTTTATTGTTTCACTTTAAGCATTATTAAAATCACTGCTCCTGAAAAAACAGCTGTTTTAAAAAAAAAAAAAATCCAATTAATACATGTCCCCTGGGGCAGGACCCAGGTCCCCATACACTTTTTATAGCAAAGAACTTGCATATAAGCCTTCAGTGAGAACTTTGGATTTTGCAGGTTCGACCCCATTGACTTCCACTATACCCACATATGTGATCTGACAGGCATATTTGCCGGCAATAGCGCTGCTTTTCATTTGCATTAGCGCCCAGTTTCTGAGAGTTGAAGTCTTAATTGGCCTTAATTGGGAGCTATTTTCCGAGACTGCAGGATCATTTATTGGCGCTATATTAAATGATCCCCATAGTGTACGTGTTGGATGATAGTTAAGCAGAGAAAATTTAGCACATTTATACATAAGCACAGATGAAGGAGGTCCATATTGAAATAATTATTAGGCAGTTTGATAAAATAGAGAAAGTTCCATACATATGATTCACAATTCAAATATGACAACAAGAGCAGACCCTTTATCCATGGTAGAGAAATTTACTCCAGAATACCGGTTTTCAGTCCAGCTTTCTCCCAACCCTCACTTACACAAGACCTGATTAAGAGGGTACAGTAAAGCCCCTGCATTGGATTTGGTTTTTACTCTCATGAGTAGGGATGAGCCGAACACCCCCGGGTTCGGTTCGCACCAGAACCTTCGAACGGACCGAAAGTTTGCGCAAATTTTCGAACCCTATTCGTTATAATGGACGCGAACGTTCGAAATCAAAATTGCTAATTACAACGGCCAATATGCATGTTAATGTCATAAAACAGGTTTGGGGACCCGGGTCCTGCCCCAGGGGACATATATCAATGCAAAAAGAACTTTTAAAAACTAACGTTTTTTCGGGAGCAGTCATTTTAATGATGCATAAAGTGAAAAAAAAAAAGTGAAATTTTCCTTTAACCACTTCAATACAGGGCACTTAAACACCTTCCTGCCCAGACCAATTTTGAGCTTTCAGCGCTGTCACACTTTGAATGACAATTGCGCGGTCATATAACACTGTACCAAAATGAAATTTTTATCATTTTTTTCCTACAAATAGAGCTTTCTTTTGGTGGTATTTGATCACCTCTGCGGTTTTTATTTTTTGCTAAACAAATAAAAAGAGACCGAAAATTTTGAAAAAAAATATGTTTTTTTTTGTTTCAGTTTCAAAACTTTGTAAATAAGTATGTTTTTCTCCTTCACTGATGGGCACTAATAGGTCCGCACTGATGGGCACTGATAGGTCTGCACTGATGGGCACTGATAAGGCGGCACTGATGGGCACCGATGAGGTGACACCAATGAAGTGGCACTGAGGTGGCATTGATGGGCACTGATAGGCGGCACTGATGGGCGACACAGATGGGCACTGATGGGTGGCACAAATTGGCACTGATGGGTGGCACAGATTGGCATGGATAGGCGGCACGGATTGGCATGGATAGGCGGCACGGATGGGCACGGATAGGCGGCACATATGGGCACTGATAGGCGGCACAGATGGGCACTGATAGGCGGCATGGATGGGCACTGATAGGTGGCATGGATGGGCACTGATAGGTGGCACGGATAGGTACTGATAGGCGGCATTGTTTTTTTACTGATGGATGCCAATCAGTGCCAAACAATAATGCATGCCAATCAGTGATGCCCATTGTGGGCACTGGTTTAAATATGGTACCTGGGGGGTGTCTAAAGTATGCCTGTGAAGTGGCATGTGTTTCCCGTGTTTAGAACTGTCCTTGCACAAAATGACATTTGTAAAGCGAAAAAAAGAAGCCATTTAAAACCACTTGCGGCTTTAATGTCATGTCTTGTCCTGGCCGCCATATGGCTGAAAATCCTTGAGAAAAATGGCATGTCTTGTCCTGGCCGCCATATGGCTGAAAATCCTTGAGAAAAATGGCATACCCCATCCCCCCCCCCCCCCCCCAGCCCCTTTGGGTCTTGTATGGATATTAAGGGGGACCCCGCACCCAAAATAAAACCCTATACCTACAACCCTATATACTCTGAACAGCAGTATATAGGCGGTGCAAACAAGAGAGGGACTGTAGATTTGTTCTTAAGTAGAATCTGAACAGGTACATTATGAAGTGTAGCTCCATCCCCAAAAAATCTATTTTTAAGCTTTTTGGAGAACATAGGGAGGGGTTATCACCCCTGTAACATTTGCTGTCTTTGCACATCTGTTCAGAACATTTCACCTCACTTTCCGTCCCAATGACAAATGTTTTTGGAAAAGTGGGGTTTTAATTGAAACAAGGATTGGTGATAAAGCATCAGTAGAGAGGAGATACCTTTTTCCCAAATTAAATCTAACAGGATCGAATTTCCCTTCCTAGGGGTAGCTTTCCTCTCACTTCCTGTTTTCTCTTTCCGTTTGCAAGTAGGAGTCGTTTGTAAGTTGGATGTTTGAAAGTAGGGGCCTGCCGTATATACTCTGCAGAAATTTTCCCCATTAGATGTTGGTGTAGCCACAAGACTGTAAGCCCTCACAGTTACTCTTGGTGGGCACAGGAATGGGCCCTGCTGTGAGTTATTAGATCAAGATTTGTAATTGCATGCACCTGTTGAACAGGGCAGAAAAATTGGGCCTTTGGGGTGGTGGTGGTGGTGGTGGTGGTGGTGGACGGTGTTGCCACAAGACTGTAAGCCCTCACAGTTACTCTTGGTGGGCGCAGGAATGGGCCCTGCTGTGAGTTATTAGATCAAGATTTGTAATTGCATGCACCTGTTGAACAGGGCAGAAAAATTGGGCATTTAGTGGTGGTGGTGGTGGACGGTGTTGCCACAAGACTGTAAGCCCTCACAGTTACTCTTGGTGGGTGCAGGAATGGGCCCTGCTGTGAGTTATTAGATCAAGATTTGTAATTGCATGCACCTGTTGAACAGGGCAGAAAAATTGGGCCTTTGGTGGTGGTGGTGGACGGTGTTGCCACAAGACTGTAGGCCCTCATAGTTACTCTTGGTGGGCGCAGGAATGGGCCCTGCTGTGAACTATTAGATCAAGATTTGTAATTACACGCCCCTGTTAAACAGGGGCTGAAAAATTGGGCCTTAGGCATTGGTGCTGGTGCCACAACACTGCAACCCCTCACAGATACTGTACTCTTAGCACAGCAATGAGACCTGTTGCAAAGCATTGCCTAAAAATTGTAATTACACGCCCCAACAGGGGCTGAAAAATTGTGCCTTAGGCACTGGTGCTGGTGCCACAACACTGCAACCCCTCACAGATACTGTACTTGGAGCACAGCAGTCACACCTGTTGCGAAGCATCTTTTTAAAAAATTGTAATTACACGCCCCTGTTAACAGGGGCTGAAAAATTGTGCCTTAGGCATTGGTGCTGGTGCCACAACACTGCAACCCCTCACAGATACTGTACTCTTAGCACAGCAATCACACCTGTTGCAAAGCATTGCCTAAAAAATTGTAATTACACGCCCCTGTTATACAGGGGCTGAAAAATTGTGCCTTAGGCATTGGTGCTGGTGCCACAACACTGCAACCCCTCACAGATACTGTACTCTTAGCACAGCAATGAGACCTGTTGCAAAGCATTGCCTAAAAATTGTAATTACACGCCCCAAAAGGGGCTGAAAAATTGTGCCTTAGGCACTGGTGCTGGTGCCACAACACTGCAACCCCTCACAGATACTGTACTTGGAGCACAGCAGTCACACCTGTTGCGAAGCATCTTTTTAAAAAATTGTAATTACACGCCCCTGTTATACAGGGGCTGAAAAATTGTGCCTTAGCACTGGTGCTGGTGCCACAACACTGCAACCCCTCACAGATACTGTACTTGGAGCACAGCAGTCACACCTGTTGCGAAGCATTTTTAAAAAAAAAATTGTAAGTACACGCCCCTGTTATACAGGGGCTGAAAAATTGTGCCTTAGGCACTGGTGTGGTGGTATGGATCATTGAGGAGGAGGAAGAGGATAGTCAGTGAACATAACAGGACAGTCACTCAGCATCAGCATAGGCAGTCTTGAAGGGATGTGACATTATAAATTATTCCGTTATATCCGATTCAGGTGCCTGGTAGCTGGTGGTGATCCAAGACTGATTCGTTTTTATGAAGGTCAGTCGATCAACCGAGTCAGTGGACAGGCGCACCCTATGATCGGTGACAAATCCTCCAGCAGCACTGAATGTGCGTTCGGAAAGAACGCTGGAGGCAGGACAGGCCAGTAGCTCAATTGCATACTGTGCAAGCTCTGGCCAGTGATCCATCCTCAGGACCCAGTAAGCCAGAGGATTTTCGGTGGGAAAGGTGTCCAAGTCTGACCTTGCCCCTAGGTATTCCTGCACCATGTATATCAGACGCTGGCGATGGTTGCTGGAACCGATCATACCTTGGGGCTGCGGACTTAAAAATTGTCTGAACGCATCGGTCAGACGTCCACCTTCCCCACCGCTCCTTCTGCTACTGACCGAAGCCTCAGCAACTCGTCGTCCAGGACCAGGAGTTTGTAACCTCCCAGTTTCTGGGAACGCGTTGCACAGACCTTTCTGCAAGGCCTCCCTGAGATGTCTCATCCTCTGCTCCCTCTGCGAGGGCAAGATAAGGTCCGCAACCTTACCCTTGTACCGTGGATCAAGGAGAGTGGCCAGCCAGTAATGGTCCCTCTTCTTGATCCGAAGAACACTAGGATCCTTCCGCAGGCTTTGCAGGATCAGGGAGGCCATGCAGCGTAGGTTAGCTGAGGCATTCGGTCCGGAGTCTTCTGGGTCACTGAGGATGACATGATCGCCAGCCACCTCCTCCCAGCCACGTACAAGTCCACTGGTTTGTTGGGACTGTACATCATCCCTAAAAGACTGCTGCTGCTGATGCTGAGTGCCAGGCTCCACCTCCATGCTCACACAACCCTCCTCCTCCTCCTCCTCCTCCTCATCCTCTTCCTGTGTGATGGGTGGGACAGAAGGAACACTGTCCGGATAAAGGGGGCCTTGAGAGGCAAGGAAGTCCTCCTCTTCCTGCCTCTGTTCTGCCTCAAGTGCCCTGTCCATTATCCCACGCAGGTTATGCTCCAACAGGTGGACAAGAGGTACAGTGTCACTGATGCATGCACTGTCACTGCTCACCATCCTCGTGGCCTCCTCAAATGGTGAGAGGACAGTGCATGCATCCCTGATCATGCTCCACTGGCGTGGGGAAAAAAAGCCAAGCTCCCCTGACCCTGTCCTGGTGCCGTAGTCGCAAAGGTACTCATTGATGGCCCTCTGCTGCGTGTGCAGTCGCTGCAGCATGGCCAACGTTGAGTTCCACCTGGTGGGCATGTCACATATTAGGCGGTTCTTGGGCAGGTTCAGCTCCTTTTGCAGCTCAGTCAGCCGAGCAATGGCATTATAAGATCGGCGGAAATGCACACAGACTTTCCTGGCCTGCCTCAGGACATCCTGTAAGCCTGGGAACCTGCCCAAGAACCGCTGCACCACCAGGTTGAGGACGTGAGCCATACAGG
Organism: Lithobates sylvaticus; assembly: GCA_028564925.1. NCBI lineage: Eukaryota > Metazoa > Chordata > Amphibia > Anura > Ranidae > Lithobates > Lithobates sylvaticus. The sequence continues at coordinate 185,448,329 of CM053026.1, read as the reverse complement.
GCACATGGGTGAGCTGCCCCTGTCGCAGGGCGGAGAGGAGGTTGGTGCCATTGTCAGAAACGACCATTCCTGGCTTAAGCTGGCATGGCGTCAACCACCTCTCGGCCTGCCCCTGCAGAGCTGCCAGAACCTCTGGCCCAGTGTGGCTCCTGTCCCCCAAACACACCAGTGCAAGCACGGCATGGCATCTTTTTGCCTGCGTACTTGCGTAGCCCCTTGTACGCCTACGGAGCACCGCTGGTTCCGAGGACAGAGCACTGGAGGAAGAAGAAGAGGAGGGGGGGGAGGAGAGAGGTGTGTCACAACCAGTAGCAGTAGTAGCATTTTGGAGGCGTGGTGGCGGAACAACCTCCAACATTACTGCACCTTGTCCTGCATCCCTCCCAGCTGCCAATAGAGTGACCCAATGGGCCGTGAAAGAAAGATAACCTCCCTGTCCATGCCTGCTGGACCATGAGTCAGCGGTAATATGCACCTTACCGCTGACCGCCCTGTCCAGCGAGGCATGGACATTGCCTTCCACATGCCGGTAGAGAGACGGAATCGCCTTCCGTGAGAAAAAGTGGCGTTTGGGAACCTGCCACTGAGGAACCGCACATTGAACAAACTCACGGAAGGGGGCCGAGTCTACCAACTGAAAAGGCAGCAGTTGAAGTGTTAGCAATTTAGCCAAGCTAGCATTCAACCGCTGGGCATGTTGATGGCTGGGAGTGTACTTCTTTCGACGGTCCAGCAGCTGGGGCAGGGAAATTTGCCTGCTACAATCGGACGTCGGTGTACTGCAAGTACTTGGTTGTGACACACCTAATTCTACACCTTCAGTCCTCTCAGAGCAGCTTTCAGAGAGGACTGAAGATGTGGTGGGGATGGAGATCCCATCTGATGAGGAGCAAGGAGAGGTCAGCTTTGTTCTTTGGTGTGGGTCTTTTATGTGTGCTTGCCAACGAGCTGCATGGCAGGTCGACATATGTCTGCTCATGCTTGTGGTGCCCAAGCGGCTGATGTTTTGGCCACGCGAGATACGCTTGAGACAAATATTGCAAATAGCAGTGGTGCGATCTGATGCACTCGTCTCAAAAAAGGCCCACACCAAAGAACTTTTCTGGTAACGTGCAGAGGCAGCGCCCTGCACAGGCGGAGCTCTGCGGTGTGGTACAGTTGCTGTGCTGGCCTCTAGCTGGCCTCCAGGGGGCATCCTGTCTCGTTGGACATGTGACGCTGCATCCTCCTCCTCCTCGTCCTCCTCCTCATCCTCTCTCCCTTCAGGCACCCACGTGGAGTCAGTGACCTCATCATCCCCTCCCTCTTCACCACTAGAGCAAACCTGGCAGTAAGCTGCAGCTGGTGGAACAGTACTGCCAGATTGCTGTCCTTCAGCATCCCCTCTCTCTGCGCGCACACTACTGACTTCCTCAAGCTGGGTATCATCATCCGAGCCTTCGAATCGTTGGGCATCCTCCTGGAGCATGTACCCAACACTGTGCTCAAAGAGTTCGGGGGACTCCTCAGGAGGACATGGTGGGTGTAGGGAAGGGGTGGCTGATGATGCCATTGAGTACGCGTTGGCAGCTGCTCTGCCAGTACCCTGAGCCTGGGTGAGAGAGGATGAGGAGTTTGAGGAGGGCTTGGTCATCCATTCTACCAAGCCTTCAGCATGATGCGGCTCCACATGTCCAGCTGCCGAAAACAAAGACAAGCGTGTCCCATGGCCACGTGCTGATGACGATGCACGACCACGTCCACGGCCAGCACTGTTGTCTCTCGAAACAGAGCCTGCCTGCCCTGTGTTCTTGCCTCTGCACGCTCTGCCTCTCCTTGGCGGTCTTCCAGCCATTGTAGTCGGTAGTGTATATAGTATAAAAAATAGAGCTCCTATGTGTGCTCACAACACACTGTAGGTCCTATGGGTGCTGACACTAACACACTATAGGTACTATGTGTGCTGCTGACAAGAAAATATAGGAGCTCTGTTTGCTGCCACTAACACACTAGAAGTCCTATGGGTGCTGCTGAGAAGAAAATATAGGAGCTCTGTGTGATGCCACTAACACACTAGAAGTCCTATGGGTGCTTCTGCAAAGAAAATATAGGAGCTCTGTGTGATGCCACTAACACACTAGAAGTCCTATGGGTGCTTCTGCAAAGAAAATATAGGAGCTCTGTGTGATGCCACTAACACACTAGAAGTCCTGTGGGTGCTGCTGAGAAGAAAATATAGGAGCTCTGTGTGATGCCACTAACACACTAGAAGTCCTATGGGTGCTTCTGCAAAGAAAATATATAGGAGCTCTGTGTGATGCCACTAACACACTAGAAGTCCTGTGGGTGCTGCTGAGAAGAAAATATAGGAGCTCTGTGTGATGCCACTAACACACTAGAAGTCCTATGGGTGCTTCTGCAAAAAAAAAATATAGGAGCTCTGTGTGATGCCACTAACACACTAGAAGTCCTGTGGGTGCTGCTGAGAAGAAAATATAGGAGCTCTGTGTGATGCCACTAACACACTAGAAGTCATATGGGTGCTTCTGCAAAGAAAATATAGGAGCTCTGTGTGATGCCACTAACACACTAGAAGTCCTGTGGGTGCTTCTGCTGAGAAGAAAATATAGGAGCTCTGTGTGATGCCACTAACACACTAGAAGTCCTATGGGTGCTTCTGCAAAGAAAATAAAGGAGCTCTGTGTGATGCCACTAACACACTAGAAGTCCTATGGGTGCTTCTGCAAAGAAAATATAGGAGCTCTGTGTGATGCCACTAACACACTAGAAGTCCTGTGGGTGCTTCTGAGAAGAAAATATAGGAGCTCTGTGTGATGCCACTAACACACTAGAAGTCCTATGGGTGCTTCTGGGAAGAAAATATAGGAGCTCTGTGTGATGCCACTAACACACTAGAAGTCCTGTGGGTGCTTCTGGGAAGAAAATATGGGAGCTCTGTGTGATGCCACTAACACACTAGAAGTCCTATGGGTGCTTCTGGGAAGAAAATATAGGAGCTCTGTGTGATGCCACTAACACACTAGAAGTCCTGTGGGTGCTTCTGGGAAGAAAATATAGGAGCTCTGTGTGATGCCACTAACACACTAGAAGTCCTATGGGTGCTTCTGCAAAGAAAATATAGGAGCTCTGTGTGATGCCACTAACACACTAGAAGTCCTGTGGGTGCTTCTGCAAAGAAAATATAGGAGCTCTGTGTGATGCCACTAACACACTAGAAGTCCTATGGGTGCTTCTGCAAAGAAAATATAGGAGCTCTGTGTGATGCCACTAACACACTAGAAGTCCTATGGGTGCTTCTGGGAAGAAAATATAGGAGCTCTGTGTGATGCCACTAACACACTAGAAGTCCTGTGGGTGCTTCTGAGAAGAAAATATAGGAGCTCTGTGTGATTCCACTAACACACTAGAAGTCCTATGGGTGCTTCTGGAAGAAAATATAGGAGCTCTGTGTGATGCCACTAACACACTAGAAGTCCTATGGGTGCTTCTGGGAAGAAAATATGGGAGCTCTGTGTGATGCCACTAACACACTAGAAGTCCTATGGGTGCTTCTGGGAAGAAAATATGGGAGCTATGTGTGATGCCACTAACACACTAGAAGTCCTATGGGTGCTTCTGGAAGAAAATATAGGAGCTCTGTGTGATGCCACTAACACACTAGAAGTCCTATGGGTGCTGCTGAGAAGAAAATATAGGAGCTCTGTGTGATGCCACTAACACACTAGAAGTCCTATGGGTGCTTCTGGGAAGAAAATATAGGAGCTCTGTGTGATGCACTAACACACTAGAAGTCCTATGGGTGCTTCTGGGAAGAAAATATAGGAGCTCTGTGTGATGCCACTAACACACTAGAAGTCCTATGGGTGCTTCTGGAAGAAAATATAGGAGCTCTGTGTGATGCCACTAACACACTAGAAGTCCTATGGGTGCTTCTAGGAAGAAAATATGGGAGCTCTGTGTGATGCCACTAACACACTAGAAGTCCTATGGGTGCTTCTGGGAAGAAAATATAGGAGCTCTGTGTGATGCCACTAACACACAATAGACGTCCTATGGGTGCTTCTGGGAAGAAAATATGGGAGCTCTGTGTGATGCCACTAACACACAATAGACGTCCTATGGGTGCTTCTGGGAAGAAAATATGGGAGCTCTGTGTGATGCCACTAACACACTAGAAGTCCTATGGGTGCTTCTGGGAAGAAAATATGGGAGCTCTGTGTGATGCCACTAACACACTAGAAGTCCTATGGGTGCTTCTGCGAAGAAAATATAGGAGCTCTGTGTGATGCCACTAACACACTAGAAGTCCTATGGGTGCTTCTGGGAAGAAAATATAGGAGCTCTGTGTGATGCCACTAACACACTAGAAGTCCTATGGGTGCTTCTGGAAGAAAATATAGGAGCTCTGTGTGATGCCACTAACACACTAGAAGTCCTATGGGTGCTGCTGGGAAGAAAATATGGGAGCTCTGTGTGATGCCACTAACACACTAGAAGTCCTATGGGTGCTTCTGGGAAGAAAATATGGGAGCTCTGTGTGATGCCACTAACACACTAGAAGTCCTATGGGTGCTTCTGGGAAGAAAATAGGGGAGCTCTGTGTGATGCCACTAACACACTAAAAGTCCTATGGGTGCTTCTGGGAAGAAAATATGGGAGCTCTGTGTGATGCCACTAACATACTAGAAGTCCTATGGGTGCTTCTGGGAAGAAAATATGGGAGCTCTGTGTGATGCCACTAACACACTAGAAGTCCTGTGGGTGCTTCTGGGAAGAAAATATGGGAGCTCTGTTTGATGCCACTAACACACTAGAAGTCCTATGGGTGCTTCAGGGAAGAAAATATGGGAGCTCTGTGTGATGCCACTAACACACTAGAAGTCCTATGGGTGCTTCTGGGAAGAATATATGGGAGCTCTGTGTGATGCCACTAACACACTAGAAGTCCTATGGGTGCTTCTGGGAAGAAAATATGGGAGCTCTGTGTGATGCCACTAACACACTAGAAGTCCTATGGGTGCTTCTGGGAAGAAAATATGGGAGCTCTGTGTGATGCCACTAACACACTAGAAGTCCTATGGGTGCTTCTGGGAAGAAAATATGGGAGCTCTGTGTGATGACACTAACACACTAGAAGTCCTATGGGTGCTTCTGGGAAGAAAATATGGGAGCTCTGTGTGATGCCACTAACACACTAGAAGTCCTATGGGTGCTTCTGGGAAGAAAATATGGGAGCTCTGTGTGATGCCACTAACACACTAGAAGTCCTATGGGTGCTTCTGGGAAGAAAATATGGGAGCTCTGTGTGATGCCACTAACACACTAGAAGTCCTATGGGTGCTTCTGGGAAGAAAATATGGGAGCTCTGTGTGATGCCATTAACACACTAGAAGTCCTGTGGGTGCTTCTGAGAAGAAAATATGGGAGCTCTGTGTGATGCCACTAACACACTAGAAGTCCTATGGGTGCTTCTGGGAAGAAAATATGGGAGCTCTGTGTGATGCCACTAACACACTAGAAGTCCTATGGGTGCTTCTGTGAAGAAAATATGGGAGCTCTGTGTGATGCCACTAACACACTAGAAGTCCTATGGGTGCTTCTGGGAAGAAAATATGGGAGCTCTGTGTGATGACACTAACACACTAGAAGTCCTATGGGTGCTTCTGGGAAGAAAATATGGGAGCTCTGTGTGATGCCACTAACACACTAGAAGTCCTATGGGTGCTTCTGGGAAGAAAATATAGAAGCTCTGTTTGCTGCCACTAACACACTAGAAGTCCTATGGGTGCTTTTGGGGTGCAATGCTGTGCTAACAGCACTGCGGTTGGTACTACTGAAATACTGTACTAACAGTAAAACACGCACCAGACTAATCCCCAGCAGCAGCTAATAACACACTAACCAGCAGCAATGGACGATCAATGACAGGTAGCAATGGTTTAGCAAATAAATAGCCTATGGTTTAGCAAAGAAGAGCAAATCTTTCTGTAGCAATGAATCAAGCAAAGACACAGAATCAGCCTGATCTCTCCTAAAGCCGGAACTCATGTGACCGGCGCCGACGGCGTGGCGGCCTTTTAAATGGTGGGGCGTGTACTAAAGCCCCTGGGCTTTAATTGGCTACGGGCGTCCTGCCTGTAGCCAATTATTGCTCTCCGAGTTTCCGGCGCTGTGATTGGCCAAGCATGCGGGGTCACAGGGCATGCTTGGCCAATCATCAGCCAGCAATGCACTGCGCCGGCCGCGCCGGCCGCAATGCATTGCGGGGCCGCTCGCATCACACGAATGTGATGCGAACGGCCCAAATAGTTCTGGGCTCGCCGAGCGAGCGAACGCCCGGTGCTCGATGCGAACGTGGGTTCGCATCGAGCACCGGGCCCATCCCTATATGCTACATTTTCCTGAGCTGCTGAGTTTTTTATGACGTAGGCCCCTTACACACGGGGCGGGCTCCATTGGAGTCCACCTTCTCAGCAGGAAATCTATCTTTGGATCCCTGCTGAGCAGGCGGATGGAACTACTATTATTATACTGTGAATCATGTTGTCATTATGGACAATTAATTGTGAAGATATTATTCTTGCTTACCATGTTATTTTATTATTCTATGTATAAATTGTTTTGAATCCATTAACATGTCATTGCTCATTCAATACTTTAGCTGTGCTTCATATAAAGTCCCAACAAACCTTCTCTTTTTGTTACTCCTCTATAGGGATGAGCCGAACACCCCCCCGTTCGGCTCGCACCAGAACCCGCGAACGGACCTAAAGTCCGTGCGAGCTTTAGAACCCTATTAGTTATAATGGATGCGAACGTTCGAAATTAAAAGTGCTCATTTTAAAGGCTAATATGCATGTTAATGTCATAAAAAGTGTTTGGGGACCTGGGTCCTGCCCCAGGGGACATGTATCAATGCAAAATTTTTTTTTAAAAACGGCCGTTTTTTCAGGAGCAGTGATTTTAATAATGCTTAAATTGAAACAATAAAAGTGTAATATTCCTTTAAATTTCGTACCTGGGGGGTGTCTATAGTATGCCTGTGAAGGGGCGCATGTTTCCCGTGTTTAGAACTGTCTCTGCGCAAAGTGTCATTTTTGAAAGTAAAAAAGCTATTTAAAATCACTTGCGGCTAATGTTAATTCACGGCTCCCGTAATACAGAGAACAGTGATTCATTGAAACTCATTCATAAAAAAAAGTCATTGATAAAAAATAAAAAAAAAAAAAAAAAAAAAAAGCGTAGGGGTCCCCCCAAATTCAATAACCAGGCCCTTCAGGTCTGGGATGGATATTAAGGGGGATCCCAGCCAAAAAAAAAAATGGCGTAGGGTCCCCCTCAAAATCCATACCAGACCCTTGAGGTCTGGTATGGATTTTAAGGGGAACCCTAGCCAAAAAAAATGGCGTGGGGTCCCCCTCAAAATCCATACCAGACCCTTATCCGAGCACGCAACCTGGCAGGCCGCAGGAAAAGAGGGGGGACGAGAGCGGCCCCCCCTCACGCCTGAACAGTACCAGGCCACATGCCCTCAACATTGGGAGGATGCTTTGGGGGTCTAAGACCCCTAAAGCACCTTGTCCCCATGTTGATGAGGACAAGGGCCTCTTCCCCACAACCGTGCCCGGTGGTTGTGGGGGTCTGCGGGCGGGGGGCTTATCGGAATCTGGAAGCCCCCTTTAACAAGGGGACCCCCAGATCCCCGCCCCCCCCCCCTGTGTGAAATGGTAAGGGGGTACAAAAGTACCCCTACCATTTCACCAAAAAAGTGGCAAAAATGGTAAAAATGACAGGAGACAGTCTTTGACAATTCCTTTATTAAAATCTTCTTTCTTCTTTCTTCATCCTTCGGTTTCTTCATCTTCTCCTTCCTTCATCTTCTTCCATCTTCTTCTTCCATTTTCTTCTTCCTCCGATCCGCTTCTTCTTGCGCTGGTCTTCTCGTCCTTCTCGTCCGGCATCTTCTTCCGTCGGCGTCGGTGTCGGTGTCTTCTTGGGCCGCTCCGCGCAATGGGAGGCTCCCGCTGTGTGAGGCTCCGCTCCATCTGACAGGTCTTTTAAAACGGAGGGCACCTGGTGACCCCGCCCCCCTCTGACGTCATGGGGAAAGCCATCATGGAATTCCCCATGACGTCCCTGTGCGTCAGAGGGGGCGGGGTCACCAGGTGCCCTCCATTATAAAAGACCTGTCAGACGGAGCGGAGCCTCACACAGCGGGAGCCTCCCATTGCGCGGAGCGGCCCAAGAAGACACCGACACCGACGCCGACGGAAGAAGATGCCGGACGAGAAGGACGAGAAGACCAGCGCAAGAAGAAGCGGATCGGAGGAAGAAGAAAATGGAAGAAGAAGATGGAAGAAGATGAAGGAAGGAGAAGATGAAGAAACCGAAGGATGAAGAAAGAAGAAAGAAGATTTTAATAAAGGAATTGTCAAAGACTGTCTCCTGTCATTTTTACCATTTTTGCCACTTTTTTGGTGAAATGGTAGGGGTACTTTTGTACCCCCTTACCATTTCACACAGGGGGGGGGGCCGGGATCTGGGGGTCCCCTTGTTAAAGGGGGCTTCCAGATTCCGATAAGCCCCCCGCCCGCAGACCCCCACAACCACCGGGCACGGTTGTGGGGAAGAGGCCCTTGTCCTCATCAACATGGGGACAAGGTGCTTTAGGGGTCTTAGACCCCCAAAGCATCCTCCCAATGTTGAGGGCATGTGGCCTGGTACGGTTCAGGTGAGAGGGGGGGCCGCTCTCGTCCCCCCCTCTTTTCCTGCGGCCTGCCAGGTTGCGTGCTCGGATAAGGGTCTGGTATGGATTTTGAGGGGGACCCCACGCCATTTTTTTTGGCTAGGGTTCCCCTTAAAATCCATACCAGACCTCAAGGGTCTGGTATGGATTTTGAGGGGGACCCTACGCCATTTTTTTTTTTTTTTTGGCTGGGGTTCCCCTTAATATCCATCCCAAACCTGAAGGGCCTGGTTATTGAATTTGGGGGGACCCCTACGCTTTTTTTTTTGTTTTGTTTTTTATTAATGAATGACAGTTCTCTGTGTTACAGGAGCCATCAATTCATTAGCCGCGAGTGATTTTAAATAGCTTTTTTCCTGCAAAAATGACACTTTTTTGCAGGGAAAGTTCTAAGCACAGGAAACCTGCCCCCTTCACAGGCCACCTATAGACACACCCCCCAGATGTGATACTGCAATGCTGTTCTAACAGCATGCACACACATATCCCCAGAAATAGAGCACATATTGTTGTCAGCAGTCAGCAGCACACTGACACGCTGACACTGACTGAAACATAATATGCGAGGCCGCCGACGCGGCGGCCTCTTATACTGTGGGGCGTGTACTAAAGCCCCTGAGCTATAATTGGCTACAGGCATCCTGCCTGTAGCCAATTATGGCTCTCCTCGCTGCCGGCGCTGTGATTGGCCAAGCATGCGGGGTCACAGTGCATGCTTGGCCAATCATCAGCCAGCATTGCACTGCGCGGGCCGCAATGCATTGCGGGGCCGCTCGCATCACACGAATTTGATGCGAGCGGCCCCAATAGTTCTGGGCTCGCCGAGCGAGCGAACACCCGGTGCTCGATTCGAACATGGGTTCGAATCGAACACCGGGCTCATCCTTACTCCTCTATGGATGGTCAGATGTAAACGGACTGCCTGTCCCTTTACACCCAACTGCATCCAATCCAGTCCACCAATTCGTCTGTTTTTAGCGGACAGGAGCGGATTGTCACCCACCGTGGACACTTGCTGCTCCATAGAGGAGGCTGGATGGTCCAATCTGGTTTGTCTGAAAAACTGACAGGCAGACCTGACTGGTTCACCCATGTGAAAGCGCCCACACTCGAAATGTAGTTAGTGGACAGCTGAACACAATTAAAATTGAAGTCCAGAGTTACTGTTGCTTTAACTAGTTCATGTGTGCCAAGCTGACGCAAACAAACTACACTAACAGGTGTGCCCATTGGGTCCAGCCTTGTGTTTCGACAGTGAGACAAGAACTTCTCATTTCACACCCAGGACAAAATAGATTCAATCTGAGCAGTACTTATTTCACAGGTATGGCTGATGGGCTGAGGTGGAAAGATGAATGATGTCATGATTTCTGACTCAGGCAATCAGAGGAAGCTTTGTATTTCTCCATAGAATACAGAGCTACCTATGAATGACTGAGCACCACTTAGCCCAACTCTATTTTGTCCTAGGTGTGAGAAGAGAAGTTCTTCTGTCACTGCTGGAACACAGGGCTGTATGCTGCATGTGTAATTGTATGCACCCTGTATAATTGTATGTACCCTGTTAGTGTAAAAAATAGTTTGGACCAATTTGGAACTTCTCTGAGATGAACCAGAATATGACAAGGAAAAGAAGTATTTTTTTAAAATAAACTCTTAAGCCTCATACACACGATCGGATTTTCTGCAGACAAAACCTCAGACTTTTTTTTGAAGGGCGTTGGCAAGGAACTTGTCTTGCATACAAACGGCAAGGAATTGTTGGCCAACAAACACAAACGTAGTGACGTACTACGTGGTTTTTCAGCTCTTTAGCGCCACCCTTTGGGCTCCTTCTGCTAATTTCATGTTAATAGAAGTTTGGTGAGTGTTGATTCGCTCTTTTCATTTTGCGCTTTTCAGTTAGGCCATTCGTCATTTAGTCATGTTGCAGAATCGGAGGAGATAACGTGTTATTTATTATTGATCTTGGAGTTATTGCTTTGACCCAAGTCCAGTCCAGGAACAGGAGGAGGCAGTTACATTTTAAAAAATACAATGTAAAATTAACAAGGGACACCAACACCAAACTATGAGATAATGGTGTTGTGGTAACTTGCACAAAAAATAAAAAATAACAAGCATAATAATATTATATAATATTCTTGATATCACTAGAAAAAAAAAGCCTTTGAAAATTTGTTTGCAATAACTCCATCAGTATCACCAGCAAAGCAGGTTCATTATTATCCCATTAAAGAAGAAGAGAATATGCGCTGCATTTCGAGATTTCATAATTTGCCACGTCACAAATGTTAATTCTCCATTACGAATGCTAGTTTACAAGACCAACCGCTTCTCGCTCGTCCTTGCTTCCGAGCATGCATGTTTGTACTTTGGACTTTTGTCCGATTGACTTGTGTACATACGCTCAGAAAATCTGACAACAGACATTTGCCCGCTGAAAAATTTTAAAGCCTGCCATCCAACATTTGTCCGTGGAAAATCTGACAACAATTGTCCGATGGAGCATAAAAATGGTCGGATTTTCCACCAACAGCCTGTCATCACACAATTTCCGTCGGAAAATCTGATTGTGTGTATGAGGCTTAAATGCTCCTATACAGGGGGAAATGGAGGCTTGATAGCTAAAGTATTTTTAAACCCAACTAATACCATCTGTTGTAAGATCTGACATGTTAAAGTAATTAAAAAAAATTGTTTAATTATTTTAAATGTGTTTTAAAATTAAAAAAAATGTAAATAATACCTGATGATCCTGCCACCCTATTTGCTTAGGTACTTCCTGTTATAGGTTGACAGCTCTCTCCCAATTATGATCTCGCTTGTCACCCTGTTACATGCACGTCTGGTGCAGACTATAAGCTATAATGCTGACACACATTTAGCAGTCATTGTCTACCACTGTCAAGATCAAAAAGGCAATCGGGCAGGTTGGCACAGCTGCGCAAATCGTCGCAACTATACGTCAGCTTTTTAAGACACTATAGTTAGTCCCCGGAGCTGATGCACGTGTCTGGTGGGGGCGATGTCCGCCGGACACCCGCGATCACGCCTGACAGAACACGAATGTGTATCTGTGTGTCTAAACACACAAATCCCTGTCCTGTCAGGGAAGTAGAGACAGATTGTGTGTTCCTACTAAGTAGGAACAACGATGTGTCTCCTCCCCCAGTCACTCCCATTCCCCCACAGTTAGAAGCACACATAGGGAACACAGTTAACCCCTTGATCGCCCCCAAGTGTTAACCCCTTCCCTGCCAATTACATTTATACAGTAATCAGTGGCTATTTCAGCTCTGATCGCTGTATGAATGTCAATGGTCCTAAAAAAAGTGTCCAATCTCTCCGCCTCAATGTCGCAGTCCCGATAAAAATCGCAGATCACCGCCATTACTAGTAAAAAAAATAATAATAATAAAAATCACATAAATCTGTACTCTATTTTGTAGACGCTATAAATTTTGCCCAAACCAATCAATATGTACTTATTGCGATTTTTTTTTTGCCAAAAATATGTAGAAGAATACATATCAGCCTAAACTTTTTTTCAAAATTGTCGCTATTTTTTTGTTTATAGCGCAAAAAATAAAAACCACAGAGGTGATCAAATACCACCAAAAGAAAGCTATATTAGTGAGGAAAAAATTACATTTTGTTTGGGTACAACGTTGCATTACTGCGAAATTGTCAGTTAAAGCGACTCAGTGCCGTATCGCAAAAAATGTTTGGGAAGGGGGCAAATCCTTCAGGGGGTGAAGTGGTTAATCACCACTGGTTTATTTTTTTGGTATATAAATTAAAAAATACAGAATATTTTGAAAATAAAAAACACATTTTTCTTAATTTCTGTTATAAAAGTTTGCAAATAAGTAATCTTTCTTCATAAATGTAGGTCAAAATATATTATGCTACATCTCTTTGGTAAAAAACAGTGTATATTATTTAGTCTGTGAGAGAGTTATAGAGTCTTCCAACTATGGTATATATATTTGAAAATTTACCAATCCTGATGTACTGACAACATCAAATTTCTTGAGGCCCTAAATTGTCAGGACAGTAAAAGTACCCCCAAATGACCCCTTTTTGACAGTCCAGTCCAAGATATTTACAATAAGGCATGATGAGTTTTTAGAAGTTGTAATTTATTATATCAAATTTTATGGAAAATTAAGAAATTATAAAAAAAAAAATGTTCACAATTTATTTTTACATACTGTCACTAGAGCAGTACAGCGTCATAATATGGCTGCTGTAGAGGTAATCAGGGACACCTACGGGTGACAGTATGTAAAAAATTATATTTTTAAAAAACATTTTTAACATTTTTAATTTTTTTATAATTTTTTTTCTATTTTTTTATTATTTTTATTATATACTGTGACCAGAGCAGTGTAGTATTACCATGGTGACACTGTACTCAATCAGGTTTTTTTTACAGTAAGATTGCTTACAATAGTGATTATCACTGTTATAAGCAATAATTTTCATGAATGACATCCATTCATTCACAGGGTGTACTATTGTGATAGTTGTGATTGGTCACAGCTATCACATGGTACAAATGCACTGTGAGTGGCCATGTCTGTACCATGTGATCACTGTGACCAATCACAGAAATCATAACAATAGTACACAATGAATGGCTCTGAATGAACCAGACTGCTGGTTGGAAGCTAAACAGTGGAGACCTTGAGTGGAGTGTGTGATCAAGTTTTGTTTTTGACTGCTGGTGATTAGGGATGAGCCGAACCCTGTTCGGCTCGCACCGGAACCCGCGAACGGACGTAAAGTCCGTGCGAGCTTTAGAACCCTATTAGTTATAATGGATGCGAACGTTCGAAATCAAAAGTGCTAATTTTAAAGGCTAATATGCATGTTATTGTCATAAAAAGTGTTTGGGGACATGGGTCCTGCCCCAGGGGACATGTATCAATGCAAATTTTTTTTTTAAAACGGACGTTTTTTCAGGAGCAGTGATTTTAATAATGCTTAAATTGAAACAATAAAAGTGTAATATTCCTTTAAATTTCGTACCTGGGGGTGTCTATAGTATGCCTGTGAAGGGGCGCTTGTTTCCTGTGCTTAGAACTGTCCCTGCAAAAAGTGTAATTTTTGCAGGAAAAAAGCTATTTAAAATCACTCGCGGCTAATGTGAATTGACGGCTCCCGTAACACAGAGAACAGTCATTCATTGAAAGTCATTCATTAAAAAAAAGTCATTGATAAAAAATAATTTTTTTTTTTTTTAAAAAGCGTGGGGGTCCCCCCAAATTCAATAACCAGGCCCTTCAGGTCTGGGATGGATATTAAGGGGGACCCCAGCCAAAAAAAAATAAAAAATATGGCGTAGGGTCCCCCTCAAAATCCATACCAGACCCTTGAGGTCTGGGATGGATTTTAAGGGGAACCCCAGCCAAAAAAAAATGGCGTGGGGTCCCCCTCAAAATCCAAACCAGACCCTTATCCGAGCACGCAACCTGGTAGGCAGCAGGAAAAGAGGGGGGACGAGAGCGCCCCCCCTCCCGCCTGAACCATACCAGGCCACATGCCCTCAACATTGGGAGGATGCTTTGGGGGTCTGAGACCCCCAAAGCACCTTGTCCCCATGTTGATGAGGACAAGGGCCTCTTCCCCACAACCCTGGCCGGTGGTTGTGGGGGTCTGCGGGCGGGGGGCTTATCGGAATCTGGAAGCCCCCTTTAACAAGGGGACCCCCAGATCCCGGCCCCCCCCTGTGTGAAATGGTAAGGGGGTACAAAAGTACCCCTACCATTTCACCAAAAAAGTGTCAAAAAGACGGTCTTTGACAATTCCTTTATTAAAATCTTCTTTCTTCATCCTTCGGTTTCTTCATCTTCTCCTTCCGTCATCTTCTTCCATCTTCTTCCATCTTCTTCTTCCTCCGATCCGCTTCTTCTTGCGCTGGTCTTCTCGTCCTTCTCGTCCGGCATCTTCTTCCATGGCGTCGGCGTCTGTTCTTCTGTCGGGCCGCTCATATTCTTTTGTACCCCCTTACCATTTCACACAGGGGGGGGGCGGGATCTGGGGGTCCCCTTGTTAAAGGGGGCTTCCAGATTCCGATAAGCCCCCCACCCGCAGACCCCCACAACCCAGGTTGTGGGGAAGAGGCCTTTGTCCTCATCAACAAGGGGACAAGGTGCTTTGGGGGTCTCAGACACTTTTTGCAGGGACAGTTCTAAGCACAGGAAACCTGCCCCCCTTCACAGGCAACCTATAGACACCCCCCAGATGTGATACTGCAATGCTGTACTAACAGCACGCACACAAAAATCCCCAGAAATACAGCACATATTCTCAGCAGTCAGCAGCACACTGACAAGCTGACACTGAAACACAATATGCGTGGCCGCCGCCCCGGCGGCCTCTTATACCGTGGGGCATGTACTAAAGCCCCTGAGCTATAATTGGCTACAGGCATCCTGCCTGTAGCCAATTATGGCTCTCCTCGCTGCCGGCGCTGTGATTGGCCAAGCATGCGGGGTCATCAGCCAGCATTGCACTGCGACTGGCGCAATGCATTGCGGGTCGCTCGCATCACACGAATGTGATGCGAGCGGCCCAAATAGTTCTGGGCTCGCCAAACGGGCGAACGCCCGATGTTCGATTCGAACATGGGTTCAAATCGAACACCGGGCCCATCCCTACTGGTGATTGCTGTGTTGCATTTTAGTGCTTTAGTTCTTTTTGTGGCTTTTCCTTCCAGCTTTTTAACACCTTTTTCTGTCACTTTTTAAACAGCCTTATTTTTTCTTTCCTTCCTTCAGCCTACTAATTAAGGGTTGTGGTTAATTGATCACAGTGGGGACCTTGAGTGGAGAGTGTGAACAAGTTTTGCTTTTGACTGCTGGTGATTGCTGTGTTGCATTTTTAGGTTCTTTTTGGGGCTTTTCCTTGTAGCTTTTTAACACCTTTTTCTGTCACTTTTTAAAAATCTTTTTTTTTTCTTCCTTTAGCCTACTAATTAAGGGGAGTGGATAATTGGTCACAGGTGCCTGAGGCCTATATAACTTCAGAACTCATTTTGAGCCTGCTCATCTTTGAGCTTGCTGGAACTTAGACCAAGTGGAAATGGACTAAGTGGTAAGTTAAAAAACAGAGTTAGTGGAATTGGACTAAGTGGTGAGTTACAAACCAGAGTTAGTGGAACTGGACTAAGTGGTGAGTTACAAACCAGAGATAGTGGAACTGGACTAAGTGGTGAGTTAAAAAACAGAGTTTAAAACAGGAGGTTATAACAGGGGTCAAAGTACCTGTGTAATGTGAGTGTGTACCTGTGTATTGTAAGTACATGAGTGCTGCGAGTGCACGTGGGCTGTATTGAGTATTAGTGTCAGGTAGTACCTGTGTATTGTGAGTACCTGAGTGTTGTCTGAGTAGTGTGTGTGGATCGTTAGTACTTGTGTATTGTGTATACTTGTGTACTGTGCATGAACATGGTCTGGGAGTGCACGTTGGTCTGCGAGTGCACATGAGTCTGTGAGTGCACGTTGGTCTGTGAGTGCACGTGGTCTGCGAGTGCACGTGGGTCTGCGAGTACCTGTGTATTGTCTTGTTGAGTACCTGTGTATTGTCTTGTTGAGTATTAGTGTAATTAGTGGAAGCTAGTTGTTAGGTAATTTGGACAGGGTATAATCCCTAATCCTCATTAAATTAGTAGGTACGATGCCCAGCGGGTGTGGAGATGCAACTCGATGCACATCTTGCGGCATGTATGCGTTCCTTGATCATCCGATCGAGGGTGAATATTGCTGTGCAAAATGTAAGCACATTGTTTCCCTGGAAGCCCAGTTTCTGAATCTGGGGAAGCAACTGTCAGCACTGAGAAGACCCTCCATACTAAAGGAGAGTCAGGAACGTACCCGGCACGTGCCGGCAGAGGCCAGCATAGATGCGAGTGAAGACAAAAAGTTGCAGGCACTAGAAAAGAGTAGATGGGTGACAGTCAGGAAGGGTAGAGGGGGAAGTGCCATTGAGACCGATCCAGGGCTGGAGCATTCCAATAAGTACGCTCCATTGAGTGACATTGGTGAAACCAGTCAGGGACCAGCACTGCTGGAGCTGAGGGACTCTCCTAGCTGCCAGGGGAAGAACTCCTCCAGTGAGAGTGGGGGGGGGGGCAAGCGAAGGAAAAGGAAAGACAGATTCTGGTGGTAGGGGACTCAATTCTTAGAAGGACAGAGAGGGCAATCTGTAACAAAGGCCTGAAGCGCCAAACTGTATGTTGTCTACCGGGTGCTCGGGTTCGTCACCTCATGGATCTGGTGGACAGATTACTTGGTGCACGTTGCCACCAATGACAAAGTCAGAGGCAGATGGAGTGTCCTAAAGAATGATTTTTGGGACTTGGGAGCTAAATTGAGGAAAAGGACCTCCAAGGTAGTATTCTCAGGAATACTACCGGTACATCGAGCCACACCAGAAAGGCAGAGGGAGATTAGGGAAGTAAACAAGTGGCTGAGGAGCTGGTGTAGTAAGGAGGGGTTTGGGTTCCTGGAGGACTGGGCCGACTTCTCAGTCGATCACCAGTACTATAGAAGGGACGGACTGCACCTAAATGAGGAGGGTGCAGATCAGCTGGGAGTAAAGATGGCCAAAAAGTTAGAGGGGGTTTTTAAACTAGGCGGGGGGGGGGGGAGGGCCCAGAGGTAGAGATAGTCAGCGCGGAACATATTCCAGAGGGTAGTATTGGGGGCATTAGTGGTAGGTTGACTAAAGCACATAAACCCAAGGTAAGTATAGTAACAAGTCCTAGTTGTAATCTCAGAACACCAAATAAGAGGATAGTATGCGACTGGTCTAAACTATGTGGCATGTTCACCAATGCCAGGAGCCTGGCTGACAAGATGGGTGAACTAGAGATACTGTTGTACGAGGAGGATTTGGATTTTGTGGGAATTTCAGAGACCTGGTTCAACAGCTCTCATGATTGGCTGGCAACCATTCAAGGGTATACCCTTTATTGCAGGGATAGAGAGGGTAAAAAAGGGGGAGGGGTATGCCTATATATCAAGAATAATGTACAAGTGAATGTGAGAGATGACATCACTAAGGGAGCTAGGGAGGAGGTGGAATCCTTATAGGTAGAGCTCCAGTGTGATGAAGCTAAGGAGAAAATAATACTGGGAGTATGCTATAGGCCCCCTAACCTGAGGGAGGAGGGGGAGATGGATCTCCTATCACAATTTGGATTAGCAGCAAGGATGGGAAGTGTTATCATAATGGGGGATTTTAATTATCCAGACATAGACTGGGCGGAGGGAACCACGCATTTGTCTAAGGCTCGCCAGTTCCTAAATGTCTTGTAGGACAATTTCATGGTTCAGATGGTAGACGCACCAACTAGAAATAAAGTGTTACTGGATATACTGATTATCAATGATACAGACCTGATCACGGATGTGGAAATATGGGGCAATTTAGGAAACAGCGATCACAGGTCAATGGGCTTCAGTATAAATCACACAAATAGGAAACATAAGGGGAATACAAAGACACTGAATTTCAAAAGAGCCAACTTCCCTAAACTACGAACCTTGCTAGAAGACATAAATTGGGATAAAAACTTAGGAACAAAGAACACAGAGGAGAGATGAGTTTGCTTTAAGAGCATATTAAATAAGGGCATTAGCCAATGCATCCCATTGGGTAATAAATTTAAAAGCGCGAACAAAAGTCCTGGATGGGTTAATTCCAATGTAAAAATGCATATAAATGCAAAGGAGAAGCCCTTCAAAAATACAAGGTTGAGGGATCATCATCAGCATTCAGACTTTATAAAGAATGCAACAAGAAATGTAAGGGTGCATTTAGGGAGCGGCTAAGATAGAACACGAAAGACACATAGCAGAGGAAAGCAAAAAAAAAAATCCCAAGAAGTTCTTTAAGTATGTAAACAGTCAAAAAAGGGAGGACAGACCATATTGGCCCCATAAAGAATTAAAATTAGGCTTGGGAAACTTAACATTACTAAATCACCGGGACCAGGTGGCTTGCACCCGATGGTAGTTAGGGAACTCAGTCAAGTATTTGCCAGACCATTGTTCCTAATTATTTATTGACAGTCTACTGACTGGAATGGTACCAGCTAATTGGAAAAAAGCCAATGTAGCACCAATATTTAAAAAGGGCCAAAAATACATCCCTGGGAATTACAGACCAGTTAGCCTAACATCAATTGTATGCAAGCTCTTGGAGGGGATGATAAGGGACTATATAAAAGATTTTAGTAATGAGAACAGTATCATTAGCAGTAATCAGCATGGATTCATGAAGAATAGTTCTTGCCAAACCAATCTATTAACCTTCTATGAGGAAGTGAAGGGGGAGGGTTATGGCAGGTGACAAGAAAGTTCCCATGTTGCAAACAACCATTGGAAATTATAGAGCCATTTGTACTACTAAACAAGATATGAAAAACAAACCTGAGTTCTTTTTATGAGGAGGTAAGTAAAACCTTGGATTTTGCAAAAGCGTTTGACACAGTTCCCCACACACGGCTCATGTGTAAGGTAAAGTCTAATATATCAGTTTGTAAATGGATAGAAAACTGTCTAGAAGACAGAATTCAGAGAGTAGTGGTTAACGATTCTTACTCTGAATGGTCTAATGTTATCTGTGGTGTACCCCAAGGTTCAGTGCTGGGACCCTTACTTTTTTTTTTTTTTTTAAAGTTGTTTTTATTGAAATTTCAGGTAAATACAGAACAAAACAGCCTACTGGGCATACCCAGGCTCAATCACTACTACAAAACTAAACTAACATGAAAAAGGCAGAGAAAAAACAAAACAAAAAAACATACATATAAATTATATATATTCTAATAGAACCACTGTATGCTCAACCACTCATGTAGCATATGCAAAACAATCTTTTAATTCCACCTACACCCTGCAAAGCTTCCAGTAGGTAATCATAGAATGAAAGTGTATAACAATCATACATAGTCTTACTCTTACTTCCCCCTCCTCCCCACAGAATACTGACTCTGGAGTCTAGGAACGTTTATGAGATCAGGGATACCACCTACGCTATTCTTGGCACTGAATACTTAATAGGATGATACTAATCATCGTTTGAATCTGCATTAGTGGACTGGGATTCGGTCCAAATATCCCATATTTTGTGAAATTTTTCCCCACAACCACGTGACAGGTAAGTAGCTTTGTATAGCGGTAGAGCCGTATTCACTAACCTCTTCCAGAGATTTATGGTAGGTGCGGCTGAGGCCTTCCATCTGAGTACTATAGATCTACGGGCATAGTATAGTAATAGTCAGCAGACATACCTCTACGGACAGTGGCACAGGGATGGTGGTGACAGTCAAAATAAATTTAGTTATCTCAACCCAAAAATTTTTAATCTTAGAACAATTCCAGAAAATATGAATGAAATCGGCTGAGGATGAGTTGCATCTCCAGCAGGAGGCGGAGACAGATGGATAAATTCTATGTAGATGTACAGATGTGTAGTATACCTTATGTAGTATTTTAAATTGCACTAATTTATCTCTAGCTGATACTAACTGTGAAAAAGGGTACTCCGACATTTCTTCCCAATCTTCTGTGTCTAAGGTAGGAAAATCTACCTCCCACTTTGCCTTAAGGTTTTCCATTCCCGTGTGAACGGTAGGGAGTAATGTTTTATATATGGTGGATAAGGGCTTAGATAGAGCTTCATCTCTGAGTAGAGTCTATAGATTCGAGGTATAAATGGCTACAGGAGCATTTTCAAATTGAGTTAAAAGCGTGTCCAAGCTGTAGGAATCTAAGCAGGTGTGAGTTAGGTAAATCATATTGTTGTTTTAACCAGTCAAACGTCTGCATTTTGCCCTCAAGACAGATTTGATTTATATATTTGATGCCCCTGCCAGCCCATACATCGGGATCTTTTTAATATCTTTATAAATGATATTGGGTCTGGGATTAAAAGTAACATTTCTATCTTTGCAGATGACACTAAGCTATGCAGTGGAATAATATCCTTACAGGATGTCTCCAATTTACAAGCCGACCTCAATGCACTGTCTAATTGGGCGACTATGTGGCAGATGAGGTTTAATGTTGATAAATGTAAAGTTATGCACTTGGGGGCTAAGAATATGCATGTATCATACATACTAGGGGAGTACAACTGGGGGAATCAATGGTGGAGAAGGATCTGGGGGTTTTGGTCGATAACAGCATGCAATGCCAAGCTGCGGTTTCCAAAGCGAGCAAAGTAATTTATTGTATTAGGGAGGTATGGACTCCAGAGAGAGATATAATCTGGAATATGCAGTTCAGTTTTGGGCACCAGTTCTCAAAAAGGATATTGGGGAACTGGAGAAAATGCAACCAAACTGATAAGAGAGGCTTATTGAAAAGTCGCATACATCTTATTACACAGTATATATAGATACAGGTACCAGAGGTTTTTTAAGAAAAATTTCCTTGGTGTATTTATTGAAAAAATTATTATTTGACCACATATATAGAGAAAGTTGGTTAAAGCACAACAATAAGACTAGACATTTATACATATGTTTGTTGGTTCATGTGTGAACCAAATCAAAACAAATCTCAATTGTTTTATATGTTACATGTTTGTAAATGTCCCCCCCAGTATGTATTTGTTTTGATTTGGTTCACACATGAACCAACAAACATATGTATAAATGTCTAGTCTTATTGTTGTGCTTTAACCAACTTTCTCTATATATGTGGTCAAATAATAATTTTTTCAATAAATACACCAAGGAAATTTTTCTTAAAAAACCTCTGGTACCTGTATCTATATATACTGTGTAATAAGATGTATGCGACTTTTCAATAAGCCCCATTACCTTCTGTTTCCTCTCTTTGGAAACTATCGTTTTCTTCTATATATGTAGGGGTTGAACAGTTAGCAACTCAATTGATGTGTGAACCACATGTACATAATAAGCCTCGTTTTTGCTCTTTAAATATTCAAACTGATAAGAGGCATGGAGGAGCTCAGCTATGAGGAAAGATTAGAGGAACTGAATTGATTCACTCTTGAAAAGAGGAGATTAAGGGGGGATATGATCACCATGTATAAATATATAAGGGGTCCATATAGTGAAATTGGTATTGAGTTATTCACTTTATGGTCAACACTGATGACAAGGGGGCACTCTTTACGCCTAGAGGAAAAGAGATTTCATCTCCAAATACAGAAAGGTTTCTTCACATTAAGAGCTGTAAACATGTGGAATAGACTCCCTCCGGAGGTGGTTCTGGCCAGCTCAGTAGATTGCTTTAAGAAAGGCCTGGATTAATTCCTAAATTTACATAATATAACTGGGTACTAACATTTATAGGTAAAGTTGATCCAGGGAAAATCCGATTGCCTCTCTGGGATCAGGAAGGAATTTTTTCCTGCTGTAGCAAATTGGATCATGCTTTTCTGTTTTTTTTTTGCCTTTGTCACAAAAACCGCTATTCCAGACAGCCGGGTGGTGCGCGCCGCCGCGCGCCAGCGCGCGCTAGTGCGCGCACTCCTGTGCGCGTTCCTGCAGGTGCGGGCTTGCGTGCGCGCGCGCGCGTGCACGTGTCCGGGCGCGCGCCCACAGTAATTGGAACACACCTGTGTGTGCTGTTGGCGCCAGTCAGCCTACTTAATCAGGCAGCACCTGTTGGCCAGTGCTGCCTGATCTTCAGCTTTCCAGAGACCTTGTTCCTGTGTTTGTAAACCTGCTAAAACCTTGTTTGTTCCTGTGACCCGGCTTGCCCTTTTGGAATTCCTTGATCTCCGCCTGCCTGACGACCTCTGCCTGACTGACCATTCTTATGCTTGTCCCTTTTGTGCCTCGCCATCGGAACACCACCAGACCTTGAAGGTATCTAGATTATCTTGATCCCTATTGAGAGACTTGTGCCTGCTTCCTATTCCACGCCTCCCTTCATCTGTTGTACCCCGCATACCTACACCCATCTTGTCCCCAGTGGGGCTTATACCTGGACTTACCATATCTTCTGGATATCCTGCATACTTTCATTTGCATCACCCACCTGTGGAATCTCCTCCTGTGTATCCCGCATACCCGCACTCCACCCGGTCTCCAGTGGACTCTCCTCACCACATCCGGATACCCTGCACCAGGCTCTCTTACCCTTCCTCACTCTCGTGCCTCCTGTACCCATCTCCAGGGGCCGATAGTGGGATCCGTACGGGAGACCTCCTCTCTGCCCAAGTAGACTCACCAGTCAGGTACGTACCAGCCTGATAGTATCAGGCAGCCATGACTGAGTCCGGGCAGGGGGTCTCTCCCATGGAGGATATGTGCAGGCATCTAGCGGGTCTATCCCAAGCTGTGAAGGGCCTACAGGAAGGCTATTCCCGATTGGAAGAACAAGTCCAAACCATGTCTGCATCTTCTGTCCCCCAGGTGGCGTCTTCTGTTGGGTACCCTCAAGCACCATCCGTGATCATGCTACCACCAGAACCCAAGGTACCAATACCGGAAAGATTCTCTGGGGAACGAAGTAAATACCGTGCGTTTCGCAATGCATGTGAACTTTATTTCGCTCTACAACCACGGACTTTTTCTTTGGAAGCTACAAAAGTGGGGTTTATCATCTCCCTTCTGACTGGTGAACCACAAACCTGGGCCCACCGCCTTCTGGAACAGAAGTCTGCGTCCTTGGACTCCCTGGACCGTTTCCTCACTGCAATGGCTCAGCTATATGAGGACCCTCAACCTGCTGCCACGGCTGAAACCGCATTGCAATCCTTACAGCAAGGTCGCAGAACGGCCGAGGATTACGCCGTGGAATTCAAACGCTGGAGCTCTGATACAGAGTGGAATGATGCGGCACTGCGACACCAATTTCGCAGAGGACTATCAGATTCTCTAAAAGATGAGTTGGCCCGTGTTGGTATCCCTCAGTCCTTGGATGAACTCATTAACCTCTCAGTTCAAATTGACCGCCGTCTTAGGGAAAGACGGGCCGAAAGATCCTCTGGTCCTTCTCGCCCCTTTTGGATGCTTCCCAAAGTGCCTGGTCCTTCTAACACAGTCCCTTCAGCTTCATCTACCCTGGCTTCTGGGGCTCCTGAACCAATGCAAATCGGACTAATTCGGCCTTCCCTGACCCCTGAGGAAAAGATGCGCAGACGGGCTCATAATCTATGTTTGTATTGTGGGGAATCTGGACACTATGCAAGAATGTGCCCCAACAAGACACGTAAGTGGTTGTCTGCCTCTTCTTTATGTGCACCCGTCTTACTCCCAACCGGTACTCACCTGGCTCTCAATATTGTTTTGCAGCTCTCCGGTCGGAGCATTCCAGTATCAGTCATCATTGACTCAGGAGCATGCAGCTGCTTCATTGACCAAGTTTTTGCAACCAACCATGGCATCCCTCTTCAACCCAAAGTACGGGGCCTTGCGGTCCACCTGGCGGATGGCTCCACACTTAGTTCCGGCCCAGTCACCCAGGAAACGGAACCCCTTCTGACCACCATAGGACCTCAACACCAGGAGCTCTTACGGTTGGATGTCATACCTTCACCTCTCTTCCCGATAATTTTAGGGATGCCTTGGTTACGTGCTCACAACCCCAGTATCAATTGGGCTACAGGTGAAGTTCAGTTTTCTTCCAGTTATTGCCATCAGAACTGTCACTACGGAAAACCCAACGAACCGGCTTCGCTCCTATGCCTGGGGACTGACTCAGAACTCTACCAGTCCATCCCTGAATCTTACCGGGACTTTGCAGATGTGTTCAGCAAAAAGGGGGCAGAGACACTTCCGCCACACAGGCCTTATGATTGTCCTATAGAACTTCTACCTGGAACAGAAGTTCCCTTCGGAAGAATCTACCCACTTACGGAACAGGAATTGGGCACTCTAAAGGATTACATAGACGAGAATCTGGCAAAAGGGTTCATTCGTCCCTCCACATCCCCGGCCGGTGCAGGTATCTTCTTCGTCGAAAAAAAAGATCATTCTCTTCGCCCCTGCATTGATTATCGTGAATTAAACAAGATTACCATCAAGAACAGATACCCCCTTCCATTGGTACCAGAACTTTTTCAAAGGCTGGGTACAGCCAAAATCTTCACAAAACTGGATCTTCGGGGGGCTTACAACCTGATCCGTATCCGAAAAGGGGACGAGTGGAAAACGGCTTTCCGTACTCGGTTTGGGCACTACGAGTACCTCGTCATGCCATTTGGATTATGTAATGCCCCAGCAACCTTCCAACACTTCGTTAATAACATCTTCCATGATTATCTGGATTTGTACGTTATTGTTTATTTGGACGATATTCTAATTTTCTCTCCCTCCTTGACCGACCACCGCAGACATGTCCGAAACGTCCTTACCCGTCTAAGACAACATGGACTGTATGCAAAATTTGAAAAATGTAACTTCGAGATCCAGAGCGTACAATTCCTGGGACTAATCATATCAGCAGAAGGAATCAAAATGGACCCCGAAAAGGTATCCGCCATTTTGGATTGGCCAGCACCCATAGACAGAAAGGGAGTACAACGCTTCATTGGCTTTGCCAATTTCTACAGAAAATTTATCAAAGGATTCTCCTCTATTATTTCACCCATCACCGAACTTACTCGACAGGGAATTCGATTTCATTGGAGTTCCAAAGCACAACAGGCCTTTGAAAAACTTAAAGAACTTTTTACTTCTGCCTCTATCCTCAAACATCCGAACCCAGCCTTGCCTTTTGTTTTAGAAGTCGATGCTTCGGAGATTGCAGTGGGGGCGGTGCTATCCCAACGACAGGGTACCAAAGCTCTTCTTTTCCCAGTAGGCTTCTTCTCCCGCAAACTAACCTCTTCAGAACGAAATTATGATGTGGGCGACAGGGAACTCCTCGCCATCAAAGTAGCATTGGAAGAATGGCGCTACCTATTGGAGGGGGCTGCGCATCCTGTTCTGGTGTACACCGACCACAAAAACTTGGAGTATCTGAGAACAGCTAAAAGATTAAGACCACGACAAGCCAGGTGGGCTCTATTCTTCTCACGTTTCCAACTCCACATAACCTATCGGCCAGGCTCCAAAAACAGTAAGCCAGATGCTCTTTCTCGGATGTTCTTGGATATCGAGCACGATATTCCTCCCGACACCATTCTACCCGCCGGGAATTTCCTACTCTTACAAGAGGATCTCATATCTCGGATCAAACAAGCCTCCATCGGGATGCCTCCCTTGGATGGAGTTTCCAGTAAAGATGGATTGTTTTGGCATGAAGGCAAGATTGTGGTTCCAGAAAAATTGAGGTTACATATATTAGAGTTATGTCATGACCACAAACTGGCTGGGCACTTTGGTATCTCCAAGACAACCGATCTACTACTACGTACCTTCTGGTGGCCCCATCTGACCAAGGATTGTAAGAGTTATGTCGAATCATGTTGTGTCTGTGCTCGGAATAAGACTAGCCGAACAAGAGCCTGGGGTCTATTAAAACCTTTACCAGTCCCAGAAAGACCATGGAGTATGGTTTCAATAGATTTTATTTTCGAACTCCCACCTTCAGAAGGTTTTTCTTCTATTTTTGTTATAGTGGACAGATTGTCAAAGATGGCACATTTTTTGCCCATGAAGGGTACCCCTTCAGCTTTGGAAACTGCACAAATGTTCATTAAAGAAGTGGTAAGGTTACATGGAGTCCCAACAAACATAGTTTCAGATCGTGGTGTCCAGTTCACCTCAAGGTTTTGGAAAGCTCTCTGTCGATCTCTGGAAATCGAGTTGGCTTTCTCATCTGCATATCATCCACAGACAAACGGCCAGACCGAGAGAACCAATCAGACATTAGAGCAATATCTACGCTGTTTTTCTACCTTTTCCCAAGATGATTGGGCCTCCTTGCTCCCCATGGCTGAGTTCTCATACAATAACTCTCTGCACTCAAGTATTAACCAAACCCCGTTCTTCGCCAATTATGGGTTTCACCCATCCTTTTTACCCAGGTCAATCCCGGAATGCTCCATACCCGCAGTTTCAGAAACACTTGACTTCTTCTCCACTAACAACAAGTTACTACAGGAGACCATGACTAAGGCACAAGAAAATTACAAGAGGATCTTTGATGGTAAGAAACGCGGAGAACTCATCCTGGAACCTGGCAATCAGGTCTGGTTGTCTACCATCAATTTAAAGATGGCCTGCCCCTCCAGAAAATTAGGCCCTAAGTTCTTGGGTCCTTTTTCCGTGAAAAGAAAAATTAATAATGTCGCCTACGAATTGGATTTACCTACTTCTCTAAGGATACATCCAGTCTTCCATGTTACTCTTTTAAAACCAGTGACTCCTAATCCTTTTGCAGGCCGCAGGGTTGGTCCCCCCAAATCCATTATTGTCAATGACGAAGAAGAATTCGAGGTGGAAGCAATTCTGGATTGTAGGAAAAGGCGTAATCAGATCCAGTTTCTCATCAAATGGAAAGGATACGGGCCTGAAGATAATTCATGGGAACCTGAAGACAACCTGCATGCGGGTGAGTTATTACGGGCTTTCAAAGACTCACACGCCTCCAAGTTAACTCGTCTGGGCATCCGGAGGCTGCCCTTAAGGAGGGGGCACTGTCACAAAAACCGCTATTCCAGACAGCCGGGTGGTGCGCGCCGCCGCGCGCCAGCGCGCGCTAGTGCGCGCACTCCTGTGCGCGTTCCTGCAGGTGCGGGCTTGCGTGCGCGCGCGCGTGCACGTGTCCGGGCGCGCGCCCACAGTAATTGGAACACACCTGTGTGTGCTGTTGGCGCCAGTCAGCCTACTTAATCAGGCAGCACCTGTTGGCCAGTGCTGCCTGATCTTCAGCTTTCCAGAGACCTTGTTCCTGTGTTTGTAAACCTGCTAAAACCTTGTTTGTTCCTGTGACCCGGCTTGCCCTTTTGGAATTCCTTGATCTCCGCCTGCCTGACGACCTCTGCCTGACTGACCAT
The DNA here is from genome assembly GCA_028564925.1 of Lithobates sylvaticus. Lineage (NCBI taxonomy): Eukaryota > Metazoa > Chordata > Amphibia > Anura > Ranidae > Lithobates > Lithobates sylvaticus. The sequence continues at coordinate 185,420,641 of CM053026.1, read as the reverse complement.
TCTTATGCTTGTCCCTTTTGTGCCTCGCCATCGGAACACCACCAGACCTTGAAGGTATCTAGATTATCTTGATCCCTATTGAGAGACTTGTGCCTGCTTCCTATTCCACGCCTCCCTTCATCTGTTGTACCCCGCATACCTACACCCATCTTGTCCCCAGTGGGGCTTATACCTGGACTTACCATATCTTCTGGATATCCTGCATACTTTCATTTGCATCACCCACCTGTGGAATCTCCTCCTGTGTATCCCGCATACCCGCACTCCACCCGGTCTCCAGTGGACTCTCCTCACCACATCCGGATACCCTGCACCAGGCTCTCTTACCCTTCCTCACTCTCGTGCCTCCTGTACCCATCTCCAGGGGCCGATAGTGGGATCCGTACGGGAGACCTCCTCTCTGCCCAAGTAGACTCACCAGTCAGGTACGTACCAGCCTGATAGCCTTCCTCTGAATCAACTGTGGGTGTAGGTTTAGTATATGGGATTGTATAATATTTTTTATTTTTTTATTTTTTTATTTTTTTATGGTTGAACTAAATGGATACAGTTCCCCATAAACGTTTACTGTACAAAATAAGGTCCTTTGGCATGGACCATAGGGTGCATACATGGATTGCAAACTGGCTACAAGGGTGAGTTCAGAGGGTGGTGATAAATGGGGAGTACTTGTAATGGTCAGGGGTGGGTAGTGGGTTCCCCCAGGGTTCTGTGCTGGGACCAGTCCTCTTTAATTTGTTCATAAACGACCTGGAGGATGGGGTAAACAGTTAAATCTCTGTATTTAAGGACGATACTAAGCTAAGCAGGGCAATAACTTCTCTGCAGGATGTGGAAACCTTGCAAAAAGATCTGAACAAATTAATGGGGTGGGCAACTAAATGGCAAATGAGGTTTAATGTAGAAAAATGCATTTTCGTGGCAAAAATATGAATGCCATCTATACACTGGGGGGAGAACCTCTGGGGGAATCTAGGATGGAAAAGGATCTGTTGGTCCTTGTAGATGCTAGGCTCCGCAATGGCATGCAATGCCAAGCTGCTGCTAACAAAACAAACAGAATATTGGCATGCATTAAAAATGGGATCAACTCCAGAGATAAAACGATATATATCTCCCGATCTACAAGACTCTGGTCCGGCCGCCCCTAGAGTATGCTGTCCAGTTCTGGGTACCAGTCCTCAGGAAGGATGTACTGGAAATGGAGCGAGTACAAAGAAGGGCAACAAAGCTAATAAAGGGACTGGAGGATCTTAGATATGAGGAAAGGTTGCGAGCACTGAACTTATTCTCTCTGGAGAAGAGACACTTGAGAGGGGATATGATTTTAATTTACAAATACCGTACTGGTGACCCCACAATAAGAATAAAAATTTTTTGCGGAAGGGAGTTTAACAAGACACGTGGCCACTTATTACAATTAGAAGAAAAGAGGTTTACCTTAAACTACGTAGAGAGCTCTTTACTGTAAGAGCGGCAAGGATGTGGAATTCCCTTCCACAGGTGGTGGTATCAGTGGGGCGCATTGATAGTTTCAAAAAACTAGTAGATATGCACCTGAACGACCACAACATACAGGGATAGACAATGTAATACTGACATATAATCACACACATAGGTTAGACTTGATGGACTTCAACTGTCTTTTTTCAACCTCATCTACTATGTAACTATGTAATTATGTAACGCCATACTTTGTGTATGTAGCGGCCATAACCCCTTGAGGGGTAGCCTTGACTTTTGGGCTTACCAGTTACCTCCTTGTGGCTTGTCGGTGAATGTCCAGGGGTTCCTAGGGTTAGTACCCAACAACTTTGGATGCTGACACATAAAAGTCCTTTTTAAGGTTTTTATTCTGCAGTGGTAACATCCAACATAACACAGTCTCAGATAGGAATAGAGGGCATGGGTGAAGAAACTTAGGCACCTTGAACTGCTGACATCCACTGAATGTCTCTAATCAACCCAGAGAGTAGCCACTCGCAGCTGGGTGCTTCAATGCCAGATAGACCTCTAGCCAGAGGTCTAGCAGCCAACAATGTGATGCGGAAACTTGCAAAAGTCTCTGACACAGAGTAAGCTTGTAACTGAAGATGAATAGGAACCTCTCACAGTACCTTGAACTTTCTCTGTCTCCTTGGCAGTACTGTGGAAGTGTGGATTCTTTAGTGTCCATACAACTCAGCTTCCTGGCTCTTACTGAGATGTCAGCTTGTTGACACTCCTCCGAAGAGTCCTCCTCTGGTCACTTGTACAAGTTGCCGTGTCCCTCCAATACTGAGAGCACACCGGGACGCCTTGAATCCTCCTTCAGTTACTGGGCCTCGGGCTAACCGGCTCCGAGACTCGGGAACAGACGGATCCCCACCCAAGACCATGCGGGTCTATGGGGCTAGTCAGACTGACCATGTTTGCGGGACGGCAAACGCTCCTAGGCCCGGGACCCTTTGCGGGGCTACCCCAGTCCAGAACCAGGAAGCAAGACTGAGGCCGAACCCCGAAACACGTGACTTCAGCACCTTAAGTACCCCTTCCCAGACTACACAGCGGGGCCAGACGCGCCCACTGATTGGCTCCGGGAAAGATTGGTACCCAACACGTCCAACCAGGCATGGTTCTCAACCTGTCATGGGTACCTCACTGCACCCATGACCAGGCAGAACCCTAGTACAGCCCAGCCAAACTGATGCCAAAGTGAACCTGTACAATTAACCCTCAGAACCCCATTACTGTTCTGAGGGAAAAAACTAAATTTCCACTTATAGCGCACACTTGTTAAAGTGTGACTGCTACATGTACAACTGTAATGCGATCGCTGTGATTGGTCATGCCCACCCAACTATAGTGCTCCCACTCGGCCATCATTTGTTTGGGCAGGAAGCGGTTACATTTCCTGCATGATTTGCAGCTTTGATTACTTTCAATTTCTAAGGACTACATTCCCAATGGTACCTTTCTGCTTAAAACAGTGATTGATGTACTGACTCCACCTTCTGAAACTCATCCTCTCAATGCCTCTGTAGTTCAGAAGGCAGGCTCTGTGAAGTCTGTGACAAAGTTATGTCTACTCACAGGGCATAGTGTATATGTAACACAAAATTCAAGGGAGTAAATGTGTATGGATCTTAACAAAGTAATCTTACAAACTTCAATAACACTCAAAGTAATAGGGTAGGAATAATAATTGAATTACAATGTGGAACTGTATATATGATTTTACATTTAAACCATGGAAACACAAAAAAAAAAATTCTATATAAAAAATTTAAGTTCTATGTGATACACAGTGCTACTGCCTATTATATGTCATCTGACCCTGAATGATATAATAGACATGTATTCCCTCTGATACTATTGCCAAAAATGATTAGCATGAAAATAATAGTAAAAGGTTAGAATTCAAATCTGTTTCTATATACTGCGTGTGTTTTAAATTTTCAAAAGAGGTGCGTTTCATAAGGGAGAGGAACTGACCACTCATGTTTGATTTGCTAGCATCATGCATCACCTATTTTTGGTGGCTTCCAATCCCATTCCTTATGCAAAGTGGCAGCTGTATGTTGCAGTACCAGCCATTTTGTGGCCATGCCCCCCCCCCCCCCCCTCCACTGGCTGGAAAGCAATGAAGCATTCAAGATCTCTTGTGGTATGGTTGTGTATGCCAGCAACATTTTTATATTGTTTGTTTATGTTTGCAGTAGGCACTGCAGTAAAGGTTTACTCTAAAGTTCGCCCCAAAAATAGCCAATGTATATCCCATTGCCTGATTTGGAGCATGCAGCACTCTAGAGCAGGGCAGAAATATATTGTGAGATCCAGATATAAGGGAGCATGGCTAATGGCTGCAGGTGGTGTAGATCCCCACACATTGTGACTGAAAAGTATTGTACAGCAGTTTTCTGGGGGCACTGTGCACCAGGTTCCTGACATAGTGACTGTTGAGAAGAAAAGCCTAAAAGGGACAGAAACCAAGGATGAAGGATGAAGGATGAAGACTTGTTACTGGAAAATAAAAGGACCTTAGTAAAGAGGTTTGGGCACCAGGGCATGTGCAGAAATTAATATAGAATGCGTGCAAAATCTTTCCTTGAGGGATATCCCTTGAAAAGAAAACATTGCCACATTAAAGTTCAAAAAACAATTAAGGGACATCCAGTGCATTGAGATTTCTTTGTAGGAAGAGCAGTTCTTGACATTGATTAATTTCAGTATCTTTTGTCCCAGAGCTGTTAACAGAAGTTTGAAGAATAAAAATGATCAGTGTTAAGACTGAACATACTGAACAGTTTTAAAAAAAATATTAGTTCAATCTATTTAATCTATTTATTCCATAAATATTTTTTTCATTGTATTTATCCAAAAAAAGTGCAGTTGTTTGTGAAGCTCTAGCCCGCAAGGGTCGCTGGAAGTTGCTTGCCCCCATTGGTTGCCCTGACCTTGCAAGCTCCCCAAAACCCCTGAGACACTCTGGGTTCTGACATACTTCAAGCAGACATAAAATGCAAAGACACCAATAATTAGTAAGATTTGCAAGTTAACACTTTACTGAGAGATTAGGTCAACCAGACTATAAAGGCTACAGGTACAACCCAATTTGAGTGATATTGCAATAAAATGAGATCACAAGAACCTATAATGGAGTAACAGTAGCAATAAGTCAAATGGTTATAATAACCAGGCTGAAACAGATTTATGACCCTAGAAACAAAAAGGGGAAGATGAGACTTTTAGTCAGTCCATTCCAGGCCCTGACTCCACAAGAACTATGCAATAAACAATATATATGGCTTGTGTAGGAGTTCCCCTTTAAACAATATATAAGGTTTGTGTAGACATTCTCCTTTAATAAATGGTTATATATCTATAAGGAGTTTGTATTCTGCCACAGGTTCTATGTGCAGAGTCTCTTTTGATGAAAGGAGGTTTTTGGAATATGGGTATCCTCGATCTTCATTAGCTAAGGTGGGACCAGAGATATTACTGTGCAGTAGCAGGCCAATGAGGCTGAATGTAGTAGATGTTGTATTTTCCCCAGCAAAGACCCTCCAACTGGTCAGGTGTAAGGGTATCTGCATGCAGTGTCTTTAGGTAAAGTGTCAGAGATAAGATGGGATTCTGCCCGGTCACCAATTCGACTGATACACGGGTCCTGTGAGGCAGGATGTCCTTGCAGGGGAATATCTGCTGTGAGTTGCCAGGTGTTCAACTGGCTACCTGTAGTCCCAGGAATCCAGCGATGACTGCGTGCATGTGCAGAGTATATAAACCCGATCAGCAATGCAGCGGATGCGGTGACAGTGTCAGCCACTCCGCATCCAGTGATGAAGCCCTCAGAGTGAAAGGTCCCAGCTCTGCCTAGGTTGTGGTGCCTGCCAACAGCACCAAGAGTCACAGCCTCCTGCTCTTGCAGCTCTAAAGCCCATGACCCAAGAAAGCAAACCTGCCCAGGACAGTCCAAGTTATCTGTCAGTGTAGGAATCGGGTAGGTCAGTGTAGTGGTTGGTGCAGGAATCGGGTAGGTCAGTGTAAGGGTCAGTGTAGTGGTCAGTATAGGAATCAAGTAGGTCAGTGTAATGGTCAGGGTAGTGGACAGGTAGGTCAGTGTAGTGGCCAGTATAGGAATCAGGTTGGTTAGTGTAGTGGTTAGTGTAGGGATCTGGCTGGTCATTACTATTGTAGGAAGGGAAGGGACTAAGCGATTGCTCAAAGTCCGTAGCTTAGGGGCGCACATTTCTTACCTTCCCCCGGGCACTGACAACCCATGCTATGCAGCTGCATGTATGTCAACATTAGTCATAAGCCCCATACACACGGTCGGACAATCCGAGGACCAGGTCCGTCGGATCATGTCCGTCGTACTTTGTCCGATGTTGGTGTTGCGTACACACGGTCGGACAAAGTTGTCGAAAAATCCGATCATTCTGAACGTGGTGACGTTTGTTGCCTACGACGGGACTACGTAGAGGCTAGTAGCCAATAGCTTTGGTCTTGTAATGTGATCTGAGCATGCGTGGCACTTTGTCCGTCAGGAATTCGATACACACGATCGGACTTGGTGTGATCGGACCGTGTTGACGGCAAATCTTTCCAGCAGGAGATAAGACTTTGTCCGTCGGACAAACCGACGAACACTGTCTGATGGTGCATACACATGGTCTGATTTTTCGACAACATTGTCCGATCGGACAGAATCCATGAAAAAGTCCGACCGTGTGTATGGGGCTATAGACTGCTGAACAAAGACTGCAACCTATACACTGATTGGTTGCCTTGGCATGCACCTGTTACTGCTGGACTACTAGCTTTGATTCACACTGATAATCTATACCCAAAGTGTTTGCTATAATACATCCTCAGGAACTGGCTGATTACAGTCACCGCTCATGCTGTCCATGCCATACATTTTGCATCAGCAGGGCTAGACTTGTGCAAAACGTCAACATTTGTTTAGTTTCGGTTTGTTGTTATTCGTAAAATACATAATTTCGTTCTGTTATATTCGTTATGTAACGTTAATACTTTTCGGATAATTCATTATTATTCGTAGAGTGTCGATATTCGTTATACTTAATCTCGAATCATGTCGAATTCATTTGTTATATGCGCTATAATTTTGTTCGTATTCATTGAAATTCGATATTTATGAATGTATATATAGTTGTGATAATGATTCTAAGTTTAGAAAGTCGTTTGAATCTTTTAACACACACAATGACAATATCTCTTCTCCTCTGCTCAAATACAGTACAACACCCTTCTCACTCAGTTCTCAGGAATGCACTTTGCCAATAATCCAACCTCCAGCACAAAATGAATCAGCTGATTGGACTGTAAGACTTACTTTGAGTTGACCTTTTGTTTCATTAGATCTTTAACGAATTACCGAATCATGTCGAATTCATTCGAATCATGTCGAATTCATTCGTTATATCTGCTATAATTTCTTTCGTATTAGTTGAAATTCGTTATTTTTTATTCGGACATTCGGATGCAAAATTCGGCCAAATTTCGATTCGTTACAAAACTATTGCACAAGCATAAGCAGGACTATCTTTATGTGATGTGACTCACTTCCCTCTGGCCAGCACCATAGGCTCACTTGGGAAATTAAGGAGCCCAGATGTCCATTGTGAGCTGAATGGCCAATTAATGGCTGACACCACAATACTTACCTGGGACTCCTCCAGACCCCCTCTCCTAGCCTTGAGCTGGGCTCACTGATATCTTGGATTTATGCTGTCTGCATGTGTTCTTGGGTTGATGTGGTTATGCACCCGGGTGTGTGTTTTATAAATTACATATTTGTCCATTTTTATTCATTGTCTATTGCCTATCCATTGTGTTCTAGTTTTTCTGTATGTTGATTAAATAAAGATTAGACATGTGTTTAGTTGAATTTTTTTTTATCCGTCTTTTTTTTCCCCATTTATCAGATCATTTATCATGATTGGCATTCGTTACTTCAGATCATTTGTAACTTCGAATGCATTCATATTCGCTCCGTTCCATTCGTTTAGATGCGGCATTCGTTACTTCGGATTCACTAATAGTCACTTTAGCCAAATTTGAAAGGACATTCCAAAATGTAAATGTAAATCGAATTTATCCCAAATTAGATGCATTGGCGCAGAGACCAGAATAGAAGAATTGCTAACTTCAGCTATTTCACCTATATTTTAATAGTTTATAATAATAAATAATAATCAAAACTTTAATAATAGTTGAATTGTTTTTTGTTCTTTTGGATTTTTGTTCTTTTGAGTTTTCATTCTTTCGGGTTTTTCATTCTTCCTGACAATTCGTTTTTGTATACATTCGTCAAAAGAGTCTTTCGTTCATTCCGAATAAAAGGGATTTTCACAGCTAAAGAGAAAAAGTAGTGACGACTTACTGTATGTAATAATGATGGTAGTGTCTTAGTCCTAAAGCATTAAACGTGAAGTATTAAATTCATGACTTTTAAAAAATGCTCCCTCCCACCCCTCCGGCACATTTGTGGATCATCTAATTGACTAAAGGTATTATTTACTGATATAGAGATTTCCTATAGAAGAAGTTTTAAAGTTAAAGTGATTGTACATTAATAACAAACATGTTATACTTACCTGCTCTGTGCAATTTTTTTGCACTTATCGGTCCCGATCCTCCTCTTCTTAGGTCCGCATTGGCACTGCTGGCTCCTCCTGTTCTAGTTTTGACACCATAGCAATCCCTTGATCCCTTGTCACAGAATGTGATTGACAGCAGCGGGAGCCAATGACTCCCAATGCTATCAATCTGCCCTGTGAGGAAGGAGGAAGCTGCTACTCTTAGGCACAGCACTAGATTGAGATCAGGTTCAGGTAAGTATGAAGGTTGGCTGCGGGTATCCAGTAGCACAGAAGGGTTTTTGCCTCAATGCAGAGAATGCATTAAGGTAAAAATCCTTAAGCCTTTGGAACCACTTTAATGAGCATCCATTTAGAGTTAAGTGTATATTTTGTTCTTTATAATTTCCTAGTCGATTCACTATATAGCAGTTGGGACTCCTCATGAAAGTAGTGAATATTTATAGGAAGGAATACAATACTTATCCTAATATTGACAGTGTTTTGCTCGCTCACACTTGGTTTAAAGCTGAATTTTAGGCAAACATAGATGAACTGCATATAAGGAATCTGTATTACTTGCCAAAGATTTTGTATTTCTGTCCATCCAGTTCTGAAATGTACACAGCTTTGACACATAACAGGGCATCAGATTTTTATCACTGGGCAGAGACTCCAAGAGGCTAATATCAGGTCAAATTTAAATACTTATATTGCCCACAATAAAAATACATTTAAGGTTTTATTAGTGAATCCAGAAATGCATTAAAGGAGAAATACAGCTAAAGCTCATTTGGCTGTACTTCCCCGTGGGTCACAAGAGGGCAGTTCATTCTGCACTCCTGCGACCCGTTTTCAGCAGACAGTGGGCTGAAGTCCACTGTTGGCTGATGTCACTCAGCCAGTCCAAGCTCAAGAAAGATCGCAACCATATGGACAGGATCCACCAACATGCCTGGACTGGTATACAGGTCAGGCTCTTAGCTGCTCCCGACCCCTCCACATCCCAGTGCTCCAGTGAGTGCGGGGGGGGGGGGGCAGAGCAGAGAGCAGGTGACTGATGAGAGCCGGTGACTGACAGTCACCGGCTCTCTGCTCAGGGAGCTCGGAGAACTGTACGATCAGCAGTGTTTGATCACTCGGTTCTCAGCCTTAGAGCCGGCAGGGGTCAGATGCAATCTGACCGATGCTGCATTGACCTAGATAAGTTTGATTTTAAAAAAACATTCCCATACATCTCTTTTAATTTCTGTATTTTATTTCAGCGTGGAGTTCAGCTTTAAGTATTATCATTGACATTTATGACTGCACTTGAAGAGCTGTATTTAATCACAGATCAGCATTCCGGAGGTCAGTATAGTGAAATGAACAAAAGATGGTCTCTGATTGCTATATATCAGTTCAAATCATGACTCTAGCAATAAATTACTAAATTAAATCTGCATATGGTGTATGAACAGCAATCTGAGTAGTAGCCAGGAGGCATAGCTTTAGAACTGCTAATGGTTTACCAATGCTCCTGCATTTAGGCTTGTGTTGTTAGCTATGCATTATTCTCTTTATTTCAATAACATTTTTGTATGAAGTACATTTTTGTAGTTTACCTGCGTTGTTGATGCATAATCTTTCTAATTAAGGGCACCTTGGAAAATAACAAACCAGCCAGCTTTTCCCTAGTCAGTACTGGTAGCTGTCCTTGGTGCTGATGCTATTTCAGAGACTTCCTGCAGTGCAGTGTTTTCAATGCTGACACTGTTACTGGATGACAGCGAAGAAAGAAAGCAGATATATTTTTCTTTTCTTTTTTTTTGTGTGAAAACAATAGCTTGCCTTTGTCTTTGAGAAAGCGGCATATTTGCAAGAAACATAGAGGCAAAATAGAAGCCTAACATGAAGCCTTGATCCATTGCTTTGCTAGTTTGAATATTGTATTTTAAAATGTGACTTGGATTGCAGACATTACTGGGGGGGGGGGGGGGGGTTGTAATAAAACTATGACAGTGACAGTATGAGTGTACTGTGACATTCATTTTATTGGACACCATGCATCATTTATTTTCAATTAAAAGGCAAAGGGTGGCATCATTTTTTTTTCACCCCCTTACTGCAAAATTATATGAAGGACTTGGTCTGGTACTAACAGCAGTCACTGGGTGGAAATGAATTCGTATGATCAGGCAAGTGGATAATGACTTGAAAGCATCTATCTATGGCATGTCCACACACCCTTACAAATGTCATCAGGCATTTGTTATGTTCACATATGGTAAAAGGCAGAGACTGTCAATGTTCTCATCAGTTTCTAAATGAAGCTTTGGTTTGTTTAATGATTGATACCAAAAGACATACAATTATTGAATTGAAGCTGTCAAGTGCTGCAGTCACTATCTAATAACTGTAGTACCAGTGCTTTACGGCAGTATAATTAATAAGGCTATTAATAAAGACCAGGCTTAGCCAGCGTTGACATTTTTATAATTATAAATCATTTTCTCAAGCATTATTAACAATGCTGGGTGTTTTTATCTCATCCTATGCTCTGAGTGTGCTGTCCTACATTATTATACTGAAAGATTTAATGCCAATGGTGCATGCATAAGCAAATGAAAGCAGCAGGTAGACTCTGTTCATAATCTCCTGCAGTCTAAATTCAGTCAATATACTCCCAGGTTCAAATGTCAGCTTGCTATCAGATTTAAGTAAAAGTATCAGGAAAGGGGGAAAGACGATGCAAATGTATGTCCTCTTATGATTTCAAAGACTGCTGTTCTTATATATTGAGAGGTCAATTTAAGATATTAGGGGATATGCATGGTACAGATGTTGCTCACACAAATACTTTACCTCTGTTGCCATTTTTTTTACCTGCTTTGATGATCAGTATTGTGAATTTGCTATTGACTAGGAGATAATTTTCAGATTTTCTAGTCTGTATCAAGAAGCCTTCTAATAAGAGAAAAGTGTGTGGCTTGCCAGAGCTTACCCTCTTATGAAAATGTTAGCCAACTGGCCACCACTTGCTCAAATACTTTCTGAAACACAGACCAAAAAAAAAAAAGTAAAGTCAGAGTGAAATCAGAATTACTCTATGCTTACCATGGGTCAGTAACTCAGTAAATACTAAATGTATTGGATTAGAATGACACCTTCAAAACTTTCATTTTCAGCAAGCTCAACGTTTTACTGTCACATGTACTATGTTTATGATGGGAAAATGGCAAATAAAAAGAAAAAATCTATTACCTTTATTTGACATCAGTTGGTTGGTAATGTTTTTAATCTAGCCTGTATTTCCCCAAAGGCTTTGCAGGTCAATGCTTAGAGCAGAATAAAGGGAAAATGCAGAACATTATTTAAAATTACAGAATTCGAAAGTGAAGGAATGGGATTTTAAAGGTGCCCATATAGAAATACACACATGGATGAAAATAAGACCCTTACATTTTATTGTAACATGTATCATAAAAGCTCATTAAAATCAAAAAACTAGTTGTCAAAAGAGTAGCTGCTTCAACATTTTTCACCACAGTTGGATTAATCAGGAAGAGTATATGAACTACTGGAAGCAAACTGTACCAAAAAGAAAATAAGTAGATCACACAATTGTTTGATTACAAGATTTATCAGTATACATACAATAGATTACTATAGAAATCCGCACCACCACAAAGATCTCCAGGTCACTTCAAATTAGAATACTGCATACCCCTATGTGGGGAAAACTTCAGTATAGGGGAAGAAGGAATGTATAAGGGAGTTGTAAATTCAGAAGGGTTTTTATCTTAATGCATTCTTTGCATTAAGATAAAAAGCCTTCTGTGTGTAGCAGCCTCCCCAGCACCCCCTAATTCTTACCTGAGCCCTCTCTCTATCCAGCGATGTCCACAAGTCCCTCGGCCGTCTGAGACTCTCCCTCCTGATTGGCTGAGACACAGCAGCTGTGCCATTGCCTCCTGCAGCTGTCAATCAAAGTCAGTCAGTGTGGGGGTGGGGCTGAAGGGTAGCTCTGCGTGTCTGAATGGACACACGGAGCTGCAGCTCCTCTCGGGTGCCTCTATAGCAAGCTGTTTGCTGTGGGGGCACTCAACAGGAGGGAGGGGCCAGGAGCAGCAGAGAGGGACCCGAGAAGAGGAGGATTCTGTGCAAAACCACTGCAGTAGAGCAGGGAAATATAACATGTTTGTTATTTTTTTATTAAAAAAACAAGACTTTACAATCACTTTAGCTTCAGAACATTTTGTCGTGTACCTTGGTTAGCTAAAGGGCTTCCCTTGCGGCTCTGGTCCAATCAGACCTGAATGTTGTGACAGAGATAGAAGGCTCAAAGAAGCACAGGTGCCAGTACCTTGGTAGCAGGTAATTGCCATTGACAGAGGCATAGTCAAGGTGAGTCAGGGTCATACATGGTGAGGCAGCAACATAGATAGGAAGCAGGCAGAGAAAGGTCCAGTAGCAGGCCAAGGTCAGTACCAGGGAAGCAGTCAGAGCAAGGTCCAGTAGCAGGCCGAGGTCAGTCCCAGGAAACCAGGCAGAGCAGGGTCTAGGAGTAGGCCGAGGTCAGTATCAGGAAAGCAAGCAGAGAATAGTCAGAGCAAGCTGAGCTTGGTATCCAGAAACTAAAGAGCAAGGTTAGGAACAAGCCGGGTCAGCAGTGGAAGATCATCTGCAGAAACACAGAGACACGGATCACGGGAAGGCTGAAGAACATCCAGCAATTAGCACATACCAGGATCTCATTTAAATAGGCAGCTTGGCACCAATGCGCTTGGACGTGCATTCCAATGCGCGGTGGCACACACAAATGCACCTACCTGTCAGTACATGCTGGATATTATCTTAAGCTTGTCTGTGTGCTGGTACATGTGCACAAGCATTAGCTGCACAGGAATGAGCAGTAGCTATATTGGAATGAATATTAGCTGTGCAAAAAACAAGCTGTATTCTTTTCCTAACACATTTATTCTCAGTTTCAATGTTTAAGAATAAACCCAGGTAGCATATGGTGTACAGCAGAAGGGGTACACAAAGACCAACCAGTATAAATTGAAAAAATGATTAAATATATGAAATATATTATAAGTCTATTCACACTCAGTTCACGGTCCTATGAGGTGAAAAAATCCACACAACTAGGCATAACACAATGGGGATAATTTACTAAGATGAATGCACTGCGCCGGTTCATACCTTAATTTGTGCGCCAGATAAATTATTAATTGAGCGTGTGAACCGGCGAACGCAAAAGCGCAACACATAATATGCCGTCGCTCGCGATAATAATATGCCATTGATAATAGCGCACGTCATATCATTAACATTCCATTCACACAGGAGCAACACGACTTCCAGCGTGACTTGGGGCGACTTACAACACAACTTGGGGAGACTTACAACACGACTTGGGGCGACGTACAGCACGACTTTAAGTCGCCCCCAGGCCAGGCGACTTTATTTTATTTTTTAAAAACGGCATGGTTCCCCTCCAAGAGCATACCAGGCCCCTCAGGTCTGATATGGATTTTAAGGGGAACCCTGCGGCAAAAAAAATGTTGTGGGGGTCCCCCACAAAATCCATACCAGACCCTTATCCGAGCACACAACCTGACAGGCCGCAGGAAAAGAGGGGGGACGAGAGAGCCCTCCTGAACCGTACATATGCCCTCAACATTGGGAGGGTGATTTGGGGTACCCCCAAAGCACCTTGTCCCCATGTTGATGAGGACAAGGGCCTCATCCCCACAACCCTGGCCGGTGGTTGTGGGGGTCTGCGGGCAGGGGGCTTATCGGAATCTGGAAGCCCCCTTTAACAAGGGGACCCCCAGATCCCGGCCTCCCCCCTGTGTGAAATGGTAAGGGGGTACTTCCTACCATTTCCCCAAAAAAGTGACAAAAGTGTTAAAAATGACAAGAGACAGTTTTTGACAATTCCTTTATTTAAAGTCTTCTTCTTTCCATATTTTTCGGGTCTTCTTCCTTCTTCCTGCCTTCATCCTTCAGTTTCTTCCTCCATCTTCTTCCTCCATCTTCTTCTTCCTCCGATCCTCTGCTTCTTGCTCCGGTGTTCTTGTCCCGCATCTTCCTCCACGGTATCTCTTCTTCCTCGATTCGTTCTCGGCCGCTCCGCGCAATGGGAGGCTCCCGCTGTGTGACGCTTCTCTTCTTCTGAGAGTTCTTATATAACGGAGGGCGGGGCCACCCGGTGACCCCGCCCCCTCTGACGCACGGTTCCGTTATATTAGGGTCAGAAAAAGAGAAGTGTCACACAGCGGGAGCCTCCCATTGCGCGGAGCGGCCCAAGAACGAAGCGAGGAAGAAGAGACGCTGTGGAGGAAGATGCCGGAGGAGAACACCGGAGCAAGAAGCAGAGGATCGGAGGAAGAAGCAGAGGAAGAAGAAGATGGAGGATGAAACTGAAGGATGAAGGAAGGAAGAAGGAATAAGACCCGAAGAAGATGAAAGAAGAAGACTTTAAATAAAGGAGTTGTCATAAACTGTCTCTTGTCATTTTTAACACTTTTGTCACTTTTTTGGTGAAATGGTAGGAAGTACCCTCTTACCATTTCACACAGGGGGGGAGGCCGGGATCTGGGGGTCCCCTTGTTAAAGGGGGCTTCCAGATTCCGATAAGCCCCCTGCCCTCAGACCCCCACAACCACCGGGCAAGGGTTGTGGGGATGAGGCCCTTGTCCTCATCAACAATGGGACAAGGTGCTTTGGGGGTTGCGTGCTCAGATAAGGGTCTGGTATGGATTTTGAGGGGGGACCCCACGTCATTTTTTCCAGGTTGCGTGCTCGGATAAGGGTCTGGTATGGAATTTTGAGGGGGACCCCCACAGCCCCCCCACGCATTTTTTTTTCCTAATGCTAACATGACCTGTGTGCAAATAGCCTTAAAATAAAACATAGAAGTGAACCAGCGTAAAAAAAAAAAAAAAAAAAAAAAGTCAAGTTGTGAGGTGCAAATGCATTAACTAAGATTTTGCCGGCGCAGTGAACCAAAGCATTTGAACACGCGCAAATGCCACTTGCGCAGTGCATAAATTGACCTCATGCAGTTCTAAGTGTACTTGCAGGCGCAGCAGGCTTGTTCAGAGAAAGTTACTTTCTCATTCTATTTTGGGCATATTTGTTACTTGGACAGTTATAACTATACTTCCTCACATCACCCCACACCACCCCCATAATATTGGCACTTCCAGCTTCTTTAAATTCTGAGTTGAAGATGCTGTGCGCCATGTCTACAGTGGCGCACTGATCGCCACCTCCCGTGCGCCGAGAATATAATAGTAAATGGGGAATTGCGCTGTGTTACAGGTGCAAATGTTTTGTAAATACGAAAACACAAACCGTTTGTAAATCAGCCCCAATGACTTCTTTTTCCGGGCAGGGCGGGGAGGTATAAATGTTCTGCCACCCTAATTGCTGGAGCCTGGACACCCATCACACTGCCTCTCCATCTCTACATAAGTGGAAGAACTTATTTTTATCAATGTGTATATTTACAGTGGTGTGAAAAAGTGTTTGCCCCCTTCCTCATTTCCTGTTCCTTTGCATGTTTGTCACACTTAAGTGTTTCGGAACATCAAACCAATTTAAACAATAGTCAAGGACAACACAAGTAAACACAAAATGCAATTTGTAAATGAAGGTGTTTATTATTAAAGGTGAAAAAAAATCCAAACCATCATGGCCCTGTGTGAAAAAGTGATTGCCCCCTAAACCTAATAACTGGTTGGGCCACCCTTAGCAGCAACAACTGCAACCAAGCGTTTGCGATAACGTGCAATGAGGCTTTTACAGCGTCCTGGAGGAATTTTGGCCCACTCATCTTTGCAGAATTGTCCTAATTCAGTTACATTAGAGGGTTTTCGAGCATGAACGGCCTTTTTAAGGTCATACCACAACATCTCAATAGGATTCAGGTCAGGACTTTGGCTAGGCCACTCCAAAGTCTTCATTTTGTTTTTCTTCAGCCATTCGGTGGTGGACTTGCTGGTGTGTTTAGGATCATTGTCCTGCTGCAGAACCCAAGTTCGTTTCAGCTTGAGTACACGAACAGATGGTCGGACATTCTCCTTCAGGATCTCTTGGTAGACAGCAGAATTCATAGTTCCTTTTATCACGGCAAGTCTTCCAGGTCCTGAAGCAGCAAAACAGCCCCAGACCATCACACTACCACCACCATATTTTACTGTTGGTATAATGTTCTTTTTCTGAAATGCAGTGTTCCTTCTACGCCAGATATACTTGGACACACACCTTCCAAAGAGTTCCACTTTTGTCTCATCGGTCCATAGAATGTTGTCCCAAAAGTCTTGGGGATCATCAAGATGTGTTGTGGAGAAATTGAGACGAGCTTTGATGTTCTTTTTGCTCAGCAGTGGTTTTCTCCTTGGAACTCTGCCATGCAGGCCATTTTTGCCCAGTCTTTTCCTGATGGTGGAGGCATGAACGCTGACCTTAACTGAGGCAAGTGAGGCCTGCAGTTCCTTGGACGTTGTTGTGGGGTCTTTTGTGACCTCTTGGATGAGTCGTCGCTGCGCTCTTGGGGTAATTTTGGGCGGCCGGCCACTCCTGGGAAGGTTCACCACTGTTCCATGTCTTCGCCATTTGTGGATAATGGCTCTCACTGTGGTTCGCTGGATTCCCTAAGCTTTCGAAATGGCTTTATAACCCTTTCCAGACTGATAGATCTCAATTACTTTCTTTCTCAATTGTTTCTGAATTTCTTTGGGTCTCGGCATGATGTGTAGCTTTTAAGGATCTTCTGGTGGACCTTACTGTGTCAAGCAGCTCCTATTTAAGTGATGCCTTGATTGTGAACAGGTGTGGCAATAATCAGGCCTGGGTGTGGCTAGAGAAATTGAACTCAGGTGTGGATAACCACAGTTATAGTATGTTTTAACAAGGGGGGCAATCACTTTTTCACACAGGGCCATGATGGTTTGGATTTTTTTTCACCTTTAATAATAAACACCTTCATTTACAAATTGCATTTTGTGTTTACTTGTGTTGTCCTTGACTATTGTTTAAATTGGTTTGATGTTCCGAAACACTTAAGTGTGACAAACATGCAAAGGAACAGGAAATGAGGAAGGGGGCAAACACTTTTTCACACCACTGTATATATGGGCACCCTTAAAATCCTGTTACTTCACTTTTGTAATCTATATTTATATTTGGGATGCAGTGCCGTTGGGTTTTCTCATTGCCCTATATCTTTTAGACATGTGCAATTCGTTTTGTTTTTTTTCGTTTTTCGTTTTTTTTTCGTTATTTTCGTTCATTCGTTTTCGGACGAATGAACGAACGATTCGCTAAAATTTTTAACAAATAACGAATCGTTCGAATCGTTGAAATACGAAAATAACGAAAATCCGAAAAACGAAAACAGGAACAACGAAAATGAAAATGAACAAAAAAATTCGTACATTCGTAACTTTTTTTTTGTTTAATTGGTAATTTTCCGTGTCCCTTACAATGGTGCTGCTTAACGTGCCTCGAATGGATTGAACAAAAAAATTCGTAAATTCGTAACTTTTTTTTTTTTTTCGATTCGTAATTTTCCGTGTCTCTTACAATGGCGTTGCTTAACGTGCTTCGGATGGATTGAACGAAAAAAAATCGTAAATTCGTAATTTTTTTTTTTTTTTTTTTTCGATTCGTAATTTTCCGTGTCTCTTACAATGGCGTTGCTTAACGTGCTTCGGATGGATTGAACGAAAAAATTTGTAAATTCGTAACTTTTTTTTTTTTTTTCGATTCGTAATTTTCCGTGTCTCTTACAATGGCGTTGCTTAACGTGCTTCGAATGCATTGAACGTAAAAAATCATACATTCGTAACTTTTTTTTTGATTCGTAATTTTTTTACGAAAATACGAATCGTTACGAATACGAACACCGACGACTTACGAATTTACGAATCGTTACGAATCAACGTAAAGGAAAAAAACAAAACGAAAATAAACAAATTTTTGAGTTGTGCACATGTCTAATATCTTTGTTTACATATTTTTTAAATTGCATGTACTTTTTCTTGAATGTCTTGCTTGTCACTCTTGGACAGGTGAAATGAGAGGTGGGGAAAAGAGTTTCATTTATTAGGTTTGTATACTGATGTTTTATTACTTCTAGAATCTATATAAAGTTTTTATTTTACAACTGCTATATATAATGTACATATGACATTGCTATCACAGAGCATTATGTTTTTTTTTAAAAAATGCAAACACAGCCAAGGTGGAGTACATTCAGACTCTCTTTCTGTAACTGAAAATCTTTTCAACCCATCTGAACAGGGCTGGGAAGGAGAGGAAGGGAGGGCGATGAGCCAATTATTTGACCCATTTGACTGTGAATGTAAATTTGAGCTTCAGTTATTGAATTCTGTAAAAAGTTTTCATTTTTCAACACAGCATCTAAGAATAGACCATTAAACATGTCTAAGCAGCCTGGAGCCCCATCTGCTGGCTGAAATAGTTAAATGAAATATTAATATGAAATATTTCACATTTACAAGACATTTCTAAAAACTATATTTGTTTTTTTGAACATAATAAAAAAAGAAAATA
Source organism: Lithobates sylvaticus (assembly GCA_028564925.1). Lineage (NCBI taxonomy): Eukaryota > Metazoa > Chordata > Amphibia > Anura > Ranidae > Lithobates > Lithobates sylvaticus. The sequence goes on along the minus strand of CM053026.1, from coordinate 185,401,982 downwards.
TATTTTAAAAATGCATTTTTTTAGCTTATCATACTCCTCATTGTGTAGAGGTTTTTATTGGTGGGCTATACAGTCTAGTTAGATCTCTGTATGTAAAGCACACAACATACTGTATATAGTTATCCACTCTGGCTCTGATGTTCATAATTATTTATCACATAATATTGCATAATCAGGAGCATGGTCTCTTATTATTACCCTTTTTCTGGGATATCTGCAGCAGGAATGGCATTTATTTTGAATCTCAATTTAACCTATAATTAGCAGAACCATTTTGACAGGAGCAAATGTGGGCTATGGAGGATTAAAATGAGCATCATCCATGGCTCATTACATGTACAATGCTTGCATATTACTCAATATACACATATATCCTTTGGTTCCCTGTTCCCTGTTAATTGGAAATTTCACTACAAAGTTCAATACATTTCAGAATTTCCAATGCATAAAATATTTCAGATACCACTGGGAAGCAATCATTTGATTTATACATTGGCTCATATAATATCTGTTGTGCAGTGGGTGCAGTGTTTTGCTTCCCTAAAATGTAGCCAGTCCTAATGACTGTGCTAGTCACAAAGCTCTACAGGTAATTTTTGTAGCTTTCAAAATGATTAATTTCCACAGCAGTTTTGGGATATTATTTCCTTACCTGTTTCTGCGGTTATGGCTTGCTTTTTGCAATAGTAGTAAGATTTATGAATTAAAGATACAATCTGCTTTCCTAGGCCTAGTTTACACTAATTCACTAATAACTGCATGTCACAGCTGACTCACTCACTTTTTTAGTGCCTTTGGGACAGTGAAAGGTATCCCTCACATCAGAAGCAAGCCGCAACTGCAATAAAGCTGATATTCCTCACATTTACGTTTTAAAATGCTATTGACCGGGAGTCTTTTTTCAGCTTTTCCAGTCTATGTTAAAAAATAGTATTCAAGGAAATATGGTGGCTGCTTTTGCTGAATTGCACAGTTTATCCCCATTTTTTTTAAGGAAAAGTTGAAGATTCACTTTCAGAAAGAGAAAATGAGAAGTCAACAAGAAAAAAGCTGAACCTCATTTCTATAAATTGGTCTTGTGCAGCCCTTGGGTCATTCTGGTTAGATGAATAATACTGGAGAAGGGGGCCTTGCTCCTATAGATATTACAGCCTCCATGCCTAAAGAATGGAGAGCTGCAGCATAGTGGTGTGCACACAGCATCATTTTCAAGGTACAATAGAGAAAATGCACAATGCTAATAAATGGACAACAAAGACTTCTGAAAAAGGAGCTTAGGAAGTGGGGAGTTTGAGAGGAGAAAAAGTGGGGAGTCTGAGTATTCATCATTTAGTTATGTGTTCATATAAAGTGGAAGGTTTGAGGACCATTTTATTATCATACATAGGACTCCCTGGGATTCCTAGCTTAATTTGTGGTCTTGGCCACAAAAAGCTTGAACACCACCAATATAAGCAATTCAATTTCTATGCATCAGGCACATTAGCTTAAAGTCAAAGTTTATTTTAATTGTTTTCCCCTAGGCATGCTAAGGCTGATTTACTAACGGAGTTGAGAATGTTCACTCAATTCAATTATCCAGTCATGCACAGATAAAATAATAACAGGTGTTAGCCTAATACTGAGTCGGCCCTTTAACTTTCTTCGACTGCTATATGCAGGGTGCGCTGCTATAACTACATCATCATTCCCAGTGTTTTAAATAAAATAACACCTGCTGCTTAGTATTCCTGTAGATATGGAAATACCTTTACAATGTTTTTAACCCCCTGCAACTCTTTTTACTGACATGTAAAATTTACCGACAGTGCACATGTTTTATACTGGCAAACTGAACTATGATGTAACTCATTTAAAAACGAAGACAATCAATGTTTAAACTGTATAAACATCAACAAGACCCATAACAAGTAATCTACCTGGCTTTACAATTGAAGAGTCAAAACAATGTAACAAAATGTGTGCATCATTAGAATGATGAAAGGGCATCCTGGGATACAGTGGAAAAACAAGTTCTGCTACTTGTACTGCTAAAAATTGTGGCCAGATTGCACAAAACAGTGGGTGTTGCTTTAAGAGGGAGGATTAATCACTTCAATACAATTTCACTTCCTTTCTGCCCAGGCTAATTTTCAGCTTCCAAAGCTGTCACACTTTTAATGAAAATACTGTACTCAAATAAAATTTATATAATTTTATTCACACACATTGGGCTTTCTTTTGGTGGTATTTAACCACTTGTGGACCACCCACCATACATATACTGTGGCAGGGAGGCCCCTCTGTGCCAGATCACGTACGTGATCTAACACTTCCGGGTCTGGGGTGCACGCTCACTGCCGGCGACTTGCTCCGGCTGTGATTACACACAGCGGGAGCCCAGCAGCGGGTACTGCGGACTCAATGTCTGCTGGCACCCGCTGGTTAGACAGTACACAGGCATAATGGCAATCTGTCTATGTAAACAAGGCAGATTGCCGTTCTGTCAGAAGGGAAGGTTTTGATCAGTGGTGGCCTGTCACTCAGGCTCCCCCCAAAAGCTGGACATGGAAAAAAATCAGGTGATTGCAGCTGAGAAGCTTCATTGGGCGGTGTTTGGAGTGTAATCAGGGCGCCATGTGTCCTGTTTACACTCCAAGTCCCACTCTACAGCAAATCATTCATGATACCATTCCACCCTGTTGCATCTGATTGGTGGTCTGGAGGACGAAAGGCAAGGACCGTCACTTCCGGCTTCCCCACCACTCGGAGAGCAGCACCAACCGTCCTTCTCTCCTGCACACTAAGGCCCTTTTCACACTGGGGCGGGAGCCGCGGCGACGGTAAAGCAGCGCTATATTTAGCGCTGCTTTACCGTCGTTTTAGCCGCGGTATTCGGCCGCTCGCGGAGCGGTTTTACACCCCGTGAGCGGCCGAACAAGGGCTAAAAGTGCCGCCATAGCAATGGGTAGGAGCGGTATAGGAGCGTTGAATACACCGCTCCTATACCGCTCCAAAGATGCTGCTAGCAGACTTTTTTTTACCGTCCTGCTAGCGCACCGCTCCAGTGTGAAAGCTCGCCGGCTTTCACACTGGAGTGAATGGGGCCGTTTTTTTCAGGCGGTGTACAGGCCCTATTTTTAGCGCTGTACCACCTGAAAACCGCCCCAGTGTGAAAGGGGCCTAACTCTGTACCCTCCAGCCCTCTGATCCAACCCCCCAACTCGATCTCCAGTGCCCTGCTGAGAGAAGCCAGAGCCGGAGCACAGCCTGCTGACACTGCAGAGAGAGAGGTGAGCTGAGCTGGGATCTGAGGAAAGTTTGTACAGATAAGCAGGTAGCCTTTCATGTCGGGATACAGGACGGATTTGTTTGCAAGACATGAGATACTGACAAGTAGGGTCAGAAGAGCAGGGTATGTGAGGTGGGGGGGAGGGGAGAGGTTACTAAGTCTGCAGTCTCCCCATAGCTGATACACATCTCTCAAGCTGGCACACATTCACTGTTAACCACTTGCTACCCAGGCCAATTCCAACACTTCTCTCCTACATGAAAAATCATCATTATTTTGCTAGAGAATTACTCAGAACCCCCAAACATTATATATGCTTTTTTAGCAGAGACCCTAGAGAATAAAATGGTGGTCGTTGCAACTCTTTATCTCACAGCAATTTTTCAAGCGCATTTTTTTGGGGTAAAAAAAAACAGTTTAATGCATTAAAAAAAATAACTGAAAAGTTAGCCCAATTTTTTGTATAATGTGAAAGAGGATGTTACACCGAGTAAATAGATACCTAACATGTTACGCTTCAAAATTGCGCACACTTGTGGAATGGCGCCAAACTTCGGTACTTAAAAAATTCCATAGGCGATGCTTTAAAAATTTTTACAGGCTACATGTTTAGAGTTACAAAGGAGGTCTAGCACTGGAATTATTGCTATCGCTCTAATGTTTGCGGTGATACCTCACATGTGTGGTTTTAAAGCCTTTAGCATATGTGGGCGCGACTTAAGTATGCATTCGCTTCTTTTTTTTATCACTTTTATTCCTATTACAAGGAATGTAAACATTCCTTGCAGGTCCTCTTTATGGAGAGATCTGGGGTCAATAAGTCCCCACATCTCAACTCTAGGCTGGGAAGTCTGAAATAAAAAAATAAAAATAAAAAACGATCTCGGCTTACCAGCCGAGGCGGCGGCAGTTTTTCAAATGCAGAGGCCAGGCGTGACGTCATAACATCATGCCCGGCCTCCGAACGATCATAGAGACTCCGAGGATTATATATCCTCTCATCTGTAATGTTGAGCTATATACACTAATCTGTAATGCTGAGCTATATACCCTGACCTGTGAGGCTGAGCTATATACTCTGTCCTGTGATGCTTGCGCTGTATACCCCTGTCCAGTGATACTGAGGCTGTATACTGCCGTCCTGTGATTCTGGGGCTGTACACCCCTGCCCTGTGATGCTAAGCTGTATACTCCTGACACTATGGGTGGAAGCAAGTGAAATACAGCGGACGGAGTGGGTGGATTATATAAGGCTTATGAGAAGTGCGAGGGGCCAAAAAGGAAGGGCGGGGTCTGGCGCCCCTCCATCCTAAAATTTCACCAGCCACCACTGGTTTTGACCCTGTGTTCCTGCAAACATGGAACACAGGGAACATGGATCAATGCCTTGCCCTGGTCAAAGCACCTCCCTCACAGTGAGAAAGCACAGGCTAGGTACACAGTTAACCCTTTGATTACCCGTGATGTTAACCCCTTTCCAGCTAGTGTCATTAGTACAGTGACAGTGCATATTTTTTAGCATGATCACTGTATTAGTGTCACTGGTCCCCAAAAAAGTGTCAAAAGTGTCAGTTAGGTGTCCGATTTGTTGGCCGCAATATAACAGTCCTGCTATAAGTCGCTGATCACCAACATTACTAGTAAAAAATGAATGAATTAATTAAAATATCCCATAGTTTGTAGACGCTATAACTTTTGTGTAAACCAATCAATATACACTCAGAATTTTTTTTATCAAAAATACAGGATGTAGCAGAATATGTGTTGGCCTAAATTGATGAAATTAGATTTTTTAATTTTTTTTATTGTTTATGTTTTATAGCAGAAGGTAAAAAAAAATATATATATATATATATATTTTTTTTTTTTTTTTAACTGTCTGTCTTTTTTTGTTTATAGCACAAAGAAAGCTCTATTTGTGGGGAAAAAAGTACAAAAAATGTATTTGGGTACAGTGTAACGCGATCGTGCAATTGTCATTCAAAGTAACGCAGTGCAATATCGCAAAAAATGGCCTGGTCATGAAGGGGAGTAAATTTTCCGGAGGTCAAGTGGTTAATCACAACTGAGGGTTTTTAATTTTTTTCCAAATAAACAAAGTTCTTAATTTCTGTTGTATAATTGCAAATAAATAATCTTTCTTTAGAAATTTAGGCCAAAGTGTATACTATCACATTGCTTCAGTAAAAATAACCCAAATCAGTGTATTTTATTTAGACTGTAGGAAAGTTATAAATTCCACAACCTATGGTGTATATCTCTGAAAATCGATCAGTCCTGATGTACTGACCACCTTCTGGAAAGTGGATAGTCCAAGGTATTTAGTAAGAGGCATGGCGAGTTTATTGTCATTTTTTGTCACAATTTTTTGGAAAATTAAGAAATAAAAAAAATGACATATTGTCACCAATAATTGGTGTGCCGGTGATCAGGGACACTGGCTGGTGACAGTATGTAAAAAAATAAAAATAAATTGTAATGATAAGATAGAAGAGTCCAGAGACGGGTAAGACAAATGGTGACAGGTCTAAGGGATAAAACATATCAAGAGAGACTTCAGGAACTTAATATGTACAGTCTGGAGGAAAGAAGGGAGATATGATTGAAACCTTTAAATACATCAAGGGGGTGAATAAGGTTCAGGAGGGCAGTTTTTTTCACAATGAAACCAAAATCATCAACACGGCGACATGACCTCAAACTAACTGGAGGAAAGTTTAAAACGAATGCTAGAAAGTATTATTTTACTGAAAGTTGATGCTTGGAATAAGCTTCCATCAGAGGTAATGAGACAGTCTACAGTAAATGGCTTCAGACATGCTTGGGACAAACATAGATCTATACTCTAAAAAACAGAAAACAAAAACAAAAAATGGACAGACTCGATGGACTACTAGTCTTTTTTCTGCTGTCACATTTGTATGTTTCTATGTAAATGTTTTTACAATTTGTTTTACATACTGTGACCATACCAATACATGAAGTGTATGCTATTGTGATTAGCTGTTATTGGCCACAGCTAAACACATGGTACAGATGGGCTGTGATTGGCCCTGTACTATGTGATCATTATGACCAATCACAGAGAGTACACAATTAATGGTATAAATGGAAGCCATTCATTGTGTACAATTTCCATGCGATCTGCTGTGATTGGTCACAGCAATAACATGGTACGGGCAGCAGCCTGGTACACTAACTTGTCATCCACCGTGTCCAGGTACTCTACATACACTACTGTCGATTCTAACAGACCTCAATTTATAAATTAAACATTTATGGGTGAAGTAGAATAGTAAAGTATCGAACCAGATAGAACTTAAACAATGCAGGTTTATTAACAGCTGATAACATACAGGTTTATGTTCAACGTATTACAAGATACAGGTCTAATTTATACAGTTTCTTACAATGCAAGCATATTAGATATAGGTATTCTTATTCCCTAACCAAATTGAAACAATTGTGAATTGTTCTCACCTTGAACCAGAATAGGTATTTTCTGCCAATTCTTGGGAACCCTTCTCCTGATAGGGACCAGTTCCCCTCACTGGTCCCATCACAGAGTTTTGGGTTCCTGCTCGACCAAGTTCTTGAGGGAAATTCACCTGAGACCACACTCTGGAACAAGTTAAGAAGTCTTCTCTGACTCGTACGAGGAGACAAGTTCCGGACAGATATTTGCCCATTGGTTCTGACCTCTATGACACTTGCAATAGGGCAGCATACACACAGTTCAGCCTTATGAGCTCCTATCTGACTTGTTTGACTAACAATTGTAGAGCTTGCATTTATATACCATTTTACAAGCCTATCTCAGCCATCTGTCCTAGATATGATTGGTCGCTAAGATCTACGTCAATGTAACCAACCATAAATCTGACACCTGTTCTACAACCAGATAAAATTAATTACTCCCAGAATTCCTATATTTTCATTAAAATGATTTATAACTGCTTTTGTCCAATTAAAAACACCTGTGTAGAGACAGTCTGGCACCCATCTGGGTTATCAAACTCTCCTTATCTTGATGAGATTTAACTAAGTTCAAGAATTAAAGATTTATGACTTTTGGGAGAATGAACTTTCAATAACCCCCCCAGATGTGTTATATGTCTCACTATATGTATGTATTTTAACAGTTTTAATGAGGGCACAAGCAGACCTTTGTTTGACCCTGTCAAACTTAATTAATGTTCTGTACATAACTTTCCCATATTCCACCTAATTATTTTAACCACCTGCTCTTGATTTATCTGCTGTCAAGTTCTCTCTTCTTCTAATTAGTGAATTTATAAACTATGAAGTAAACTATCTTATAAAAAATATCAGAAAGAAGCAGAGAGGTCATCTAAAGTTCAACATTTAAAATTAAATCTTTCTAAATCTATGGAAAACACAGTATACATTATATATAATAATTGTTGCTTCTTTACTTATTGAATAATAATATTGATAAAACCACTAATATATAACAATAATAATAATCAATAAAATATATGCAAATCAATATGAATAATATGAAATACATTGGCTAATATGATATTCTACAACATGGGGTACTGTGTAGGACAGGGGTGCCCAACCGCTGGTGTGGCCCCCCACCTCCTGCTCTGGGATTGGGGGTTGACAAGCCCAGATCACAGTACCCACCAGCATTACCAGCCAGCAGTACTACCAGCAGTAGCATCCCTGGAGGACAGCCAGCTGCAGCCACCAGCCATACCAGCCTGGGGGACAGCAGCAGCCAGCCATACCTGTATGAATCCTGAGGAAGAAGTGAGGATTGAGGTCAGTTGAGGTGCAGGTAAACCACAGTGCATCAGTGTGAAAGAAGCCTTAGGCCCCTTTCACATAATCGGTCCGATCGGGTCTGCCTGCCTGTTTTTCAGGTGGACCCAATCAGACCCTCCATTCACCTCTATAGAGCGGCAGATGTAAGCATACTTTTGTCCGTTAAACCCCCTATCTCCAATCGAATCCACTTAAAAAATCCAGCCTCCTCTGTTTGGGCTGATCGGATCAGAGTGCCATTACAGTAAAGGGGGCTGTGTCCATGATTGCTCTGCATTAGCAGAGTGGGCACGGACCTGTCATCTGCCCGCTCCGCTCATTGTCGTCCACGACCAGTTACCAAGACACTCATTGTGGCCCTCACTCCTCAAAAGGTTGGGCACCCCTGGAAAATTAACACGCAGGATACATGGATGTGGCCACTTTATGTTGAATATTGGATGTGGCTTAAAAGCATCCTGTTCGAATTCTGGAAAAAAAGAGAATTCTTGTGACATTCTTGACACAAAGAGTGTACACAAAAAGAACACATAATACACCAATTGTTGCCTTGCTTGCAAGGAAGTGACAATTTAACATCTCATCAGTTTTAGAAAATCAGACAGCTGCAGATTGAAAGGGAAGGCTTTTAATTACTTTAACAGTAGAGTACAAGATGGGTTATGTAGCAATTCTGTAGAGTTGATTTACTAATGGGGTTGAGGCTGTTCACTGCAAAACAGATAACAGTAAATAAGGGATAACCTATTGTATGTTCACTTCAAAGAAATATAAAGAAAAACAGGAAACAGGATTTTTGCCAGCACAGGATTGGTTGATTGAAGTGAAACAGTTTTATCTCATACAACAGTTTTATTTCATTCATTCAAGCTCAGTGAACATTTTACTTTGCTAAGTGTACAGTCTTTATTCCCATTTTTCATAGTTCTGCAATCGTATCTTTAAAAGATATACATTTACCCAAGGAAGAGTCAGGATTTTGAGATCTGAGTTTTTCTGTCAACAGTTTAAACCAAGTTGATGGCACATGCTGTCATCTGCCAAGTAACCATAACAACATCAAATACAGAACCCTGTAGCTGATCACATTTGTTTTTACTACAGGGATTTGTTAGGCGGTACTGTTGCACAAACTCAGAAGACAGCGGGTTTCATCCACATGAGTTATCGGATTGATATGACTCTCACATCCACTGTATTTGTAAAGGCCAAATGGAAATTAAAAGAAATGTTTATTGCCTTTATTTGATTTCAGCTGGTTTATTCTTTTATTTTTTGCTATTCTGTTTTTCTTCTCAGGTGCTTGCAAGTCAATGTATAAAGCATCAGAACAAAGCACAATTTATAAAATGCATTTATTTTTTCATAAGGTTCACCTCTGGATAAGTGAATTCAAGTGAGGTCAAGAAAAATTTGCATGGCACTCTAAAGCTCAATTTTAGGGTAATTATAATGTTTTAATGTATTATTTTTCAATATATTAGGTTTATATGTTTTTAAACTTATGTTTTATATCTGCTAGGATTTATATATATTTTTTGACACCATGACACGGGTTTCACAGTGCATTATGGACTTTGTTATATGGGAGCAAGGCCAATGTGGCTTGCCTTTAGACTTTCTCTCTTACTCTGTATCTAATTAACCACTTCAATACCGGCCACCATCATATGACGTCCACAAGGTGGATCCCCCATCCTGGGTGGACGTCATATGACGTCCTCCTATTCCCAGCCGTCTAGGGGGCGTGCGCGCGCACCCGCGGTGTCGCTCTGGACCTGGTGCGCGTGCCGGTGGCCGCAATGTCCACCGGGCACCCGCGATTGCCCGGGAAAACAGCGGGACCGTGGAGCTGTGTGTGTACTGCATCACAGAGGAGCTGATGCAAATGCCTGGCGGCCGCAATGTCTCCCGGGCACTCTCGGTCGCTCGTGACAGAGCAGGAACATGGATCTGTGTGTGTAAACACACAGATCAACGTCCTGTCACTGGAGAGGAGACCGATGATGTGTTCCAAGTACAGAGGAACACCCTTGTGAGTCCCCTCCCCCTACAGTTAGAATCACTTGCAGGGAACATATATTAACCCCTGCAGCACCCCCTAGTGTTAACCCCTTCCCTGCCAGTCACATTTACACAATAATCAGTGCAATTTTATAGCAACGATCGCTGTGTAAATGTGAATGGTCCCAAAAATGTGTCAAAAGTGTCCGAAGTGTCCGCCGCAAAGTCGCAGTCACGAAAAAAATCGCAGATCGCCACCATTACTAGTAAAAATAAAAATGCAATAAATCTATCCCCTATTTTGTAATTGCTATAACTTTTGCGCAAACCAATCAATAAACGCTTATTGCGATTTTTTTGACCAAAAATATGTAGAAGAATATGTATCCGCCTAAACTGAGTAAAAAATTTTTCTTTTTTTTTTTAAATGGGATATTTATTTTAGCAAAAAGTAAAAAATATTGTGCTTTTTTCAAAATTGTCGCTCTTCTTTTGTTTATGGCACAAAAAATAAAAAACGCAGAGGTGATCAAGTACAACCAAAGAAAAGCTCTATTTGTGGGAAAGAAAGGACGTCAATTTTGTTTGGGTGCAACGTCGCACGACCGCGCAGTTGTCAGTTAAAGCAATGCAGTGCCGAATCGCAAAAATTGCTCTGGTAAGGAAGGGGGTAAAATCGCCCGGGGCTGAAGCGGTTAAAAATGTTTTGTAACCACTTTGAAGAGAGGTGAGAAGGAGACAGAGCGAGGGCGATTAGTCACTTCTTCAAACCAGTTGATGAGATCAGGCAGCCGCCAGATCAGCAAATTTAAGACTTTTAGTGAATTCCCACTTTTTACTCCCAGTGGCATTTCCCTAAGACTGAGGAGGTTCATTTAAATGAGAGGGCACATATAAATCTTTCATAGGCAAACCTGGGCCTTTATAATGATTTAAAAGAAAACATTGATTTTCTTGCAGAAATATTTTCATGGCTGGTTCTCTTTAAATGTAAAGCATTACAAAGTTCAAGCTTCCTACATTGAAACTCATGCTTCCAACCCCACTGACTATGTGATTCCAGTCTCATGAGCTATGTATGTAATGCACTTGTCTTAAGCCATCTAAACATGCATGATTGATTTTAGATAAAATATTCCCCAAGGGGAGGACCTTAAGCAGCAGTAAATATACATCATAATACAGGGCACCCGAGTCAGAGAAGAATGTCATGGCTTGTTAGTGCATCTCTATAGCACCAAACAGAATTAAGAGCTTGTTGTGTTAGTACCATTAATTCTTCTGCAGGATATTTTTCATGATAACTAAAGCAGTCATGTGGAACCCATTAAACACTTAACAGAGAAATGAAAGGTAAATATTTCCTATCTATTTTCCTGCTTTTACAAGGCTTAAGGAGAATGTAATAAAATGTACTGAGACTTAAATGCCAGTGCAGGCCTCTAGTTCTGTTGCTCAAATGTAATGCAAATCCTGAAGGGAGATTTGAGGGATAAAGTTTAACATTTCCTATAATCCTCCCGAGTCTACTCAGTGGACTGCAGCTATTATACATAGAGCGATTGAAAATAAGAGTCAACCTATAGCTTTATTTTCTGTACTTAGCAGCAGGAAAGGAATGTACAGTCAGCAGCGAGAATGACTGATGAACTAGGTCCAGCTTACAGTCAATTTTATATTCAACCTGTCTTGGCAAAAAAAGATCATATTGTCCATGTCTCGGGAAAAGACAGAAATGGAATGAAAATTGGATGAATGTCTGGTGAATTTCAGACTACAATACTTTATAATATACTTTATAATATGAAATTCATTATACTGAAATCTCTACACCACTGTAGATAAAATACAGTATTATAAATTATCTATATATATTTACATGTTTCTATTTGCACTTGGAAAACTTTACTGACTTTTGCCAAAAACAACCCCAAGCTTTACAACATTCCCAATAGTCAGTGGCAGAATCAATAAAGTTTTCCTTGTGCTATGTAGTGATCTGTTTTTAAAGGAATTTTTACTTTTTCAGCTGCTCATTTCATTGCCCTCCCCTCTTTTTCCTTCAAATGGCAGGATGTACAAAGCATTAGATGTGCAGCCCCAGATATTCACAAACAAATGTAATGGAATGGAAGCCCCATGTGTTTTCAAACAGCAGCGCTTTTTGACTGCGGGTGGTTGCGGGTGTGCGGGAATCGCTCTGAATACTGAACCTGAAACCATTTGCATAGATGTTGAACTGGGGTTGATTTACAAAAACTGGAGAGTGCAAAATCTGGTGCAACTCTGCATAGAAACCAATCAGCTTCCAGTTTTTATTGTCAAAGCTTATTTGAACAAGCTGAAGTTTGAAGCACTCTCCAATTTTAGTAAACCCCACTGTGTACATCCTGCACTACAAAAGTATAGTCAAGAACATTTTTACATTCAAACATGTTTATGTGGCTGCTTTCTAAAAACAACAAACACCTTTTATTTGAATACACCAGAAATGTATTTAGCTTATTTAACCACTTCCCATCCCGCCCATAGTCATATGACGCCCACAAGGTGGATCTCCCATCCTGGGTGGGCGTCATATGACGTCCTCTCCTTCCCGGCCGCCTGGGGGGCGCCCGCGGCTTCGCTCGGGACCCGATGCGAGTGCCCGGCGGCCGCGATGTCCGCCGGGCACCCGCGATTGCCCGTTAAAACAACGGGACCGTGCGGGACCGTAGAGCTGTGTGTGTAAACACACAGCTCCACGTCCTGTCAGCGGGAGAGGAGACCGATCATGTGATCCCAGTACGGAGGATCACTGATCGGTCTCCTCCCCTTGTGAGTCCCCTCCCCCCACAGTTAGAATCACTTCTTTAGGGAACACATTAACCCCTGCAGCGCCCCCTAGTGTTAACCCCTTCCCTGCCAGTCACATTTACACAGTAATCAATGCAATTTTATAGCAACGATCGCTGTGTAAATGTGAATGGTTCCAAAAATGTGTCAAAAGTGTCCGAAGTGTCCGCCGCAATGTCGCAGTCACGAAAAAAAATCGCAGATCGCCGCCATTACTAGTAAAAAAAAAAAAATGCAATAAATCTATCCCCTATTTTGTAGACTCTATAACTTTTGCGCAAACCGATCAATATACGCTTTTTGCGATTTTTTTACCAAAAATATGTAGAAGAATACGTATCGGCCTAAACTGAGTAAAAAAATATAGTTTTTTTTTTTAAAAATTGGATATTTATTATAGCAAAAAGTAAAAAATATTGTGTTTTTTTTCAAAATTGTCGCTCTTCTTTTGTTTATAGCGCAAAAAATAACAACCGCAGGGGCGATCAAATACCAACAAAAGAAAGCTCTATTTGTGGGAAAAAAAGGACGTCAATTTTGTTTGGGTGTAACGTCGCACGACCGCGCAATTGTTAGTTAAAGCGACGCAGTGCCGAATCCCAAAAAGTGAGGTAAGGAAGGGTGTAAAATGGCCCGGTATTGAAGTGGTTAAGATGAAGCTTCAGTTTGCCTTTAGCTTCTTCACTGTCAGAGCAATTGTTTTTTTTTGGCATACATGTTTAAATAATCATTTTAGGTCTGAAGATCAGTTAAAACTCTGAAACATTATATATTTCCTGAAAGCAGAGACACTGGAGAATAAGATGGTGTAGTTCAATTTGTTTAAGTCACAAAATATTTGTTCAATGGTTTATCAAAAGCAACATTTCAGTAGAAAATACATCAAAGGTAAATTTGGAGCACACAAATGCAATATATTTAAGTAAAGTATAAATTTTAAGGTTGCACCAAATAAATAAATACCCAACCTTTAAACTTGTGTGTACCCACAAAACGATGACAAACTTCAGTGCCCTATATTTTCCATAGGTGACACTTTTAAAGCCCCTACAGGTCAATTGTTTAGCGTTAACTGCAAATAATCACCCTAGAGTTATTGCTCACATGCTGGCATGTTTAGAGTTAAATATATGTAATATATTTAACTCTAAATATATATGGCAATATGTATCATGTGTATCGCAAACAACATTTTTTTACAAAGGTGTCCCCGACATTTTTTTTTAATGCTTGTGTTTGCATGCTCATGGGGGCAGGGCAAGCTCAAAATTTCTTTTTTTGGGAGGGGGTTTTAAGTGCTTGGCTGTAATTGTATTTTTGTACTTTTTATTTTACTTTCACTAAATCCTTATTTATCCCACATGGGGACAAAAAGTACCCAATGTAATATAAGATTTTGAAGACAGGTTCTCTTTGATAAGGCATTAGGGGTCATATGAGAGACCCCTGACCCACCTTGGGTAGACCGTTATCCACCAACTCTACTCTTCCTTCTTTCCTTCCTTGTGCCTCTATTCCCCCTGCTGTTCTTCCCCCAGTTTTTTGTCCTTCATCCTCTGTCTTCATCCTCTTTTTTCCATAATCCATATGCTGCTAGCATTAGTAAATAGATAGATAAGTATATTACATTTACTTGTTTTAAACTTATTTTTTTTGCATTTCTTCGGTTACTTCCTGGTTCTCATGCCTAGGCAAATGATGCCATACATCCCTGGAGTCTTCAGGAGGGGAGGATGTGTTTTCTCAGTTAAGAATACCCTCCTGCTTGCATGGCTGAGCTAAGGGCAGAGGCATCCCAGGAAGCAAATGCTACAAGAGTTATTCGCCCTCACTCAAGATGGCCACGGCCAGAAATGTCGGGGGTTCAACGTTTGGAGACATGGATGGATGGATGTGTTTGCTTTGAATATAAAAAATTGATTAAATTGCGTGTTTGGTTTGTGGTGCTCAGATGCAGTGGAATTTTCTGCTTTTTGCCCATCAATTTCATCATTTGTAATAAATACCTATCGTGGACTTCTATGTATTATTTACATTTTTGTTATGCCTGCTTTAATTTGCTGTGTACCAGTGTGTTCATATTCTTGTCTATTCCAGTTTGAGCTGAAAAATGAAAAACATATTAAAAACAGAAAACAGGTTTAATTGGAGTTCTACTTCTAGACTTAATGTTGTGTCTTACCTGGACTTATTTTTCATGTTCACATATGTAATACAATTAGTGGCCTTTTAGTGTTCAGTTTATGAGTATCCAGATTTCCTGGGTGAAGGAGTCTAACTGGCTAACAAACAACTACCAATATATGTTCCTGTCCAAATAAAATTGTTTTAGAACACAAAAGCTTTCAAAATTGTTCTACTTCAAATCAGTCATTTCCCCTTATTTATGGGTAAAAGCAAATCCAGGTGGGCTTTTGACTACACTGAAAGAAGATGTTCAAGCTTATGATGAAAGGACTATAAAACTATGATTGGAAATCTTTGTAAGAGGGCCACTTAGAGGTAAGGATTGCTGGTTACTTATGATTTCTTTGTGCTTTTTGGCTAGACAGGCTGCTTTTAAAAGTGCACTTTGCAACAAACGAATATGTACTATTTGAAGTAACTGTAAAGTAAATTGAAGTACGGTACGTAATCCTTTTCATTTGGGACAAATGGTGCCCTCTTAGGAAACAGCAATTCATCTGTACTAAAAAGGAAAGATAAGTTTACTTGCCTTCCGGTTGTGTATATCATAGGTCTCCAGAATTTACTACAAGGATATAACATACAGTGCAGTGTATCATCTCTATATTTCACTAGTAATACACTAACCTATGGTATCTAGTTAAAAAATTTGTGCAAATAATGATCAGCTTCTCTGTTTAACTCTTCTATGTCCAAGAGACTTCAAATCCCTTCGAGATCAGATAGAATTTTGAAGTTTTGGTATGCGCCTACTTACCCAACAATAACTTTTTTTAATGCTTTGCATACCAAAATGCTTTGAGCACATACAGCACCTTTAGTAATTTGTTTTTAAAAATACCTTGAATACATTTTTTTATAAGTAAAGGAATGTATAATACCTAGCTCCATCTAAAGGCCAAATGTGGTATTTTCCATTTAAAATCAATGATTCATAGTTCTATTTTACATTTCTGTTTCTATCTTATTTCTATTTCATTATTATAGGTGGGGACAGGAAGAAGCGCCCACGTTTAACGTAGCCATATGTCACCCCACATTGGCTTCTCACAGAGCATGCACACAGGAGCCCGGTGATCCGTGTGTGCCCCAGACACAGCAGATCACAATACCACTGTGTCCGGGTACCACGATGTACCCCATACTCTTTCACATAGGGTGGGGGGCCAGGATCTGGGGCCCCCTTATTAAAGGGGGCTCCCGGATTCTGATAAGCCCCCCGCCCGCAGACCCCGACTTGCTCATCCCCACCCCTTTCCTGACCGCCTGGGCTGCGTGCTCGGATAAGGGTCTGGTATGAACTTTGGGGGACCCCCACGCCGTTTTTTCGGCCTAGGGGTTCCCCTTTAAATCCATACCAGGCGATGGGGCTAGCAAGGTGTCAATCTCGCCAATGGAAAAAATGTAATTTAAACTTGCTCGCGGCTGTAATATATTGCCCTTCGGTTCTGGTATGGATTTTAAGAACTTCCTGTGTATGAGCTCATACGAGCTGGATAGTATCCATATTTTATGGATTTTTATCCTTTGCACCTGTTTATTTATTCATATGCATCAGTTAGCTACATATGGTTTATATTAACTTTATAATTTTTGGTGGTTCTCTCTCTCCTTTTCTATGTGCCAGCTTGGACTCCGTATACATCAGACCATGAGCCTGGTGTGAGCATTCTTGGAGTATCCTTTTTTGAGATCTGGTGTGACTTGTCTGGTCTTTTGCATACCATCCTCCATTCTGTACTGTATATATAGTTGTGACGGACCTCGTACTCAATATGTCCGCCGTAACTGCTTCCTCCGTCCGGTACCACACAATCCAAGACCCATTAGCTTAGCCAGTCACCAGACAACACCAATGTAGGCTACATCAGGAATTAATCTTTATTTGACATGTCACACTTATATACAGCCAGATGACAAGCCTAACCTAATTAGCATGAGCTAATTATCTCAATCAACACTGGGCTCCATCATTCAATTGCAGGGTTAATTAGCACACACAACAATAGGTGAAATACTCTTACAAGCCAGACAATATTCATTAACACAACAGACAGGTGGCTGGAGTTCATGAGTCATCACATTAGCGTCTCTTGCTAATATGCCAAATACACATACAGATTCTATGTGTATTGGGGGGGTAGCATGGACCTGAATCCAAGTACCACCAGCTCAGGGGTCCCAGGCTTGCAGCTCAAAGAGCACTGTTCCCCCAAATGCCAGGGCCCATAATCCCAAGGTAATAGGCTCGCGTTCAGTCCCCTCCAACAGCCTGTGTCCCAGCCAGGTCTGTCACATTTCTCCCCTTTCGGCAGGAGACTAACACAGGAGGAGACCCCAGACGGGTTGACTCCGAAGTTAGTCAGTGGTTCCAGTCCTCTAATGCCTGTACCCACACAGTACCCCAAACAAATTGTTCCAAACAGAGCACTCACCCAGCCAACCTCTGCCTCTCTCAAAGAACATATCCGCCGCTGGGGAGAGGCCTGGACTGGCCCTTCTCCCTGGAGTCTTTTCAGCCGCTGGAGAGAAGACAGGGTGACTGGGCTCACTCCATCCTGCTGTTGGGGATCTGGGCCGACCGCCCAGCATCCCTGGGTTATACTGGTGGAGACTGCATTCCCATCCACCTTTACAGGGAATCTGTCCTGTTTTAATTGCGGGCAGAGGCCAGCAGCGCTCTGTTCCGTTGCCAGCAGTTCAGGTGGGTTTAGGAGCTTCCCTACATCATCTCCTCCAGCTAACTGTTGGGGAGAGAGGCCGACTGCCCCAGCTCCCTGGAGCTCCGCAGCTGTGGCTGGTGCTGGACAGAGGTGGGTAGCACTCTGCCCTGTTGCCAGCACTTCTGCTGGGGACTCCACATCCTCCGCTCTGGTTAACCGTTGGGGCAGGAGGCTGGCTTCCTCCACTCCCAAATTGTGTAGCTGCCATTGGGAAGGGGAGCCGGCTGCTTCCTTTTCCATTCCCTCATCTGGCTGCTGGGATGACATGTCTGTGGTATTGTCTCCCAGGTGCACTGATCTTTGCTGGGGAGGAAAGACCGCTTTCTCCCCCCTGGCCGACTGTTGAGGAGGGACAACAAACACCTCCTCTCCCTTCTTCCCCTGTATCTGCTGCTGGGAAGCGATCGCCACCTTCTCACCCTGAGCCTCCATAACTGACACAGGTGTGGGGCAGAGGTCTTGGACCCTCTGTCCGGTGACCAGCGCTTCAGCTGGGGAAGTTCCTTGTAACTCCCCAGATACTGCTGTTGATGCTGGGCAGCAGTTAGCAGAGCTTTGCCCTGTTGTCAGCACTTCAGGTTTGGGGACGGCAATCTCCAGAGTTTCCACTGCCGATTCTCTGGCATGCTGCTGGACAGGCATATTCCTCCATCCAACCTCGTTTTGTGCAGTAACAGGATCATCAAGGTCAGTCAGCACTTGCTGCATCCGCCATAAGACCTCTGCATCCATAGCTGCGGGGGCAGGTGGGCAAAGCACTCTGTTACTATGCCACATCGCCGACTCTTCAGCCAGGATTTCAGAGCTGTCTGCTGGTATTTCCTGATAGTCCCAGGCAAAGGGAGCCCCACCCTGCTGCTGAGCAGAGTCTAGCAGCTGTATGTAGGCGATCTCCAGCTCCCATTCCTGAGCGGCCAGGAACTCCAAATCTTCCTGTGCCCAGAGCACTTCCGAGACATTCAATCTTTGCTCTCTGTGCTCTATTATTTCCTCCAAACGCCACTCCAGATCACTCCCAAAGTCGGGGTCCTCGGACAGCCTCCAGTACAACAATCCCAGGCCATTATAATCAAAGCCTTCCGTGGGCCTGTCATCCGCTGTCCACGGGCACACTTGTGCTACATACCACCGGAGGGCTCTGTAGCTCTCGTCCAAACGCATTTCTGCCCGGATCAGCCTGCTTAACTCAGCTGTCCACTCCTGCTTCGGTTGTTCCCCCAATAACAACATTCGTACTTCATACTGCGACCAGTACCTTACATGGATGGAGGGGAGAACTTTTCCCTGGTGTCGCTGCTCACAGGCTAGCGCTTCTTTCCAGAGTTGTAGGCGAACAGAATCATACCATCCCAGCAGGACCTGCACCGATACTGGTCCTCTGTGCTGTATCCGCATCTCTCGCAACCTCCTTCCGAATTCCTCTTCCATGACGTATCTGTGCCTCTGCTATCCGGGCCTTGGATCCAGGTGATGGTTTGGATGTGTTCACGACAAGGAAGCACGATCCCACCGCTGCCAGCCAATTGTGACGGACCTCGTACCCAAGATGTCCGCCGTAACTGCTTCCTCTGTCCGGTACCACACAATCCAAGACCCCCTTAGCTTACCCAGTCACCAGACAACACCAATGTAGGCTACATCAGGAATTAATCTTTATTTGACATGTCACACTTATATACAGCCAGATGACAAGCCTAACCTAATTAGCATGAGCTAATTATCTCAATCAACACTGGGCTCCATCATTCAATTGCAGGGTTAATTAGCACACACAACAATAGGTGAAATACTCTTACAAGCCAGACAATATTCATTAACACAACAGACAGGTGGCTGGAGTTCATGAGTCATCACATTAGCGTCTCTTGCTAATATGCCAAATACACATACAGATTCTATGTGTATTGGGGGGGTAGCATGGACCTGAATCCAAGTACCACCAGCTCAGGGGTCCCAGGCTTGCAGCTCAAAGAGCACTGTTCCCCCAAATGCCAGGGCCCATAATCCCAAGGTAATAGGCTCGCGTTCAGTCCCCTCCAACAGCCTGTGTCCCAGCCAGGTCTGTCACAATAGTCTACACTGATTACACACATATATCTATATATATATATATATATATATATATATATATACTAAACTGCCTGTACGCCACTAACTAACCTGCCTAATATAGCTCAAGTTGTCTCAATCTCCTCCACGTATCACACTACATACAGCGGCCGTGTAAGCAGCCTTATATAGTGTGGGGCGTGGACTTAGCCCCCTGAGCCATTATTGGTCAAAGGCACCCTACCTTTGGCCAATCGTGGCTCTCACAGCAGATCATGCTGTGAATCTCAAAAGCATGCAGGTCAGGTGTATGCTTTGGCCAATCTGCAGCCGTCAATGCACTGCGATCTTGCAGTGCACATTTGGGGCGCTCCGCAGCACACGAATTTCCCGCAAACTACCAATATGTTCTCTTCGTTTGCGAACAAATGAACACTTGATGTTCGAGTCGAACTTATGTTCGATTCGAACATCAGGACTATCCCTATTGCTGTGTTAAATCACAGCAATCACATAGAACTCAATGGAAACCTAATGTAAACATCAGTTCTCTCTGCTCTCACACAGATCTGCAGCGAGAGCAGAGAAAACTGATGCTGCAGCCTGTGTGAGTGTACAGAAGCCTGTCACAGCGCATGTAAACTCACAGAATGCAGTGTCAGTCTGCCCCAGTGTCCCTGATCACTGCCCCAAATGTAGTACCAATAAACAATGCAGGCAGCCCCTGTCCCAATGTCACCAGTGCTCACACCACCATGTACCATACCAACATCTTGATCACCGCCATACCAGGTCCTGATCACTGCCACATGTCATACCAGCACCACGATCACCACCATTCACCATACCAGTACCATGATCACCGCCATACCAGCATACTGATCACCAGAAGCGACGTGGATTTCATAATGTACAGTTTTGGTTATTTGCTTACCTGGCTGCTACTGGACAGGGAAGCAGCCGATCAGACCGATCTGTATCTGATCAGCG
Organism: Lithobates sylvaticus; assembly: GCA_028564925.1. Classification (NCBI taxonomy): domain Eukaryota; kingdom Metazoa; phylum Chordata; class Amphibia; order Anura; family Ranidae; genus Lithobates; species Lithobates sylvaticus. The sequence goes on along the minus strand of CM053026.1, from coordinate 185,381,129 downwards.
GCATAGGAGGCCAGAAGAGAGGTCTGGGGTCTAATAAACCCCAGATCTCTCCATAAGGAGGACCTTTCAAGGCCCATGCTGTCACAAGGGATGTTGTTCATCCCTTATGATAGCAATAAAGTTGATCAAAAACATTTTAAATATTAAAGTGACCTTGTAAAAATGTTCTCTTAAATAAAATATATACAGTAATAAAAAGAAAAAAAGGATATTAAAGCACCTCCGTCTGCCCGTGCTCACACATAAATGCGAAAAACCGCTGTGCAAATACTGTCTGAAATAAAAATATGCAACACCCACTATTTTATGCTCAAGGGCCTTTGTTTAAAAAATAATATTTAATATTTGGGGGTTCTAAGTACAAAGTTTTATACATGTAGGAGAGGAATGTCAGAATCAACCCAGACTGGAAGTGGTTAAGGTGCTTCTTTGTGTGGCTAAGTGTGGTATTCCCTTACTCGGGAAGAGTAGAAGAATGTGTTTTGGGCTGTGAGTCTAAGTATGCCAATGCCATGTGTGAGCAATATCTTATTAAATTGATAACTTTGTGTAAAAAAAAAAAAAAATTCACTTTCTTCTGCATTTTCCAAAATCTTGTGACAAAAAAATGAAGTCTTCAAAAGATTCCCCATGCCTCTAAAAAATCCTTGGGATGTTTGTGAGAGGTAGTTAGGAAATTAGATGCATAATTTCTGCCCCTAGAAAACCTAAAGGTGCTCCTTAGATTTTGGGCCCCTCTGTATGCCTAAGCTGGGAAAAAGTCTCACACATGTGGTATCGCCATACTCAGGAGGAGAAGCAAAATATGTTTTGGGGTGTTTTTCCAAGTATGTCAGTGCTGTTTGTTACAAATATTTTATTAATTGACAACATTGTTTAAAAAAATTCGATTTTCATTTTCTTTCCTACATTTTCCAAAAACTTAATTAGACTCATTATGTTTTTCATAAAATACCTTGGAGTGTTTGCTTTTCAAAATTGGGTAATTTTAATGGTGTTTCCACTGTCCTGGTGTTCCAGGGCCTACAAAAATGTGATAGGTAGTCAGGAAATTAAATGAATAATTTATGCCCCTGGAATGCCTGAAGGTGCTCCTTAGTTTTCAGACCTTTCTATGCATCTAGGCTGTGAAACTCAGGAGGCAGAGCAAAATGTGTTTTGAAATGTAATTACAATTATGCCTATGCTGTGTGTGAGAAATAGCTTGCTATAATGACAACTTTTTGAAAAAAAAACACATTTTATTTAATGTCTTCATTTTCCAAAAAACTGTGACAAAAAATTACCACTTCAAAAAACAGGGCTGGGCTCAGCCCTTCCTTCTCAAAGCTGGCTGCTCAGCTGTCGGCTAATTGCCAGCTCCTATCTCTCCACAGTGACTCACCTGTTGAAGATATCCTGCTCATCACCCTGCCTACATTGGAGTGTCTACTTTCCAAAAAGGGGTCATTTGGGGGGTATTTGTACTGTCCCTGCATTTTAGGGTCTCAAAAAATGAGATAGGCAGTCAGTACATCAGGACTGATCAAATTTGAAATATAGACTGTATATCATAGTTTGTAGAATCTATAACCTTCACACAGACTAAATAATACACACTGTTTTGGGTTATTTTTACTGAAATAATGCAACAGAATACATTTAGGCCTTAATTTGTGAAGAAAGATTATTTATTTGTAAAAATTTTATAAAAAACTAAGAAAAAATGTTTTTTCTAAAGTTTCAGCATTTTTTCATTTATAAAGCAAAAAGAAAAAAAAAACAGTGGTGATTAAATACCATCAAAAGAAAGCTCTATCTGTCTAAAAAAATTACAAAAAATGTATTTGAGTATAGTGTTGAGTAATTTTCGTTCAAAGTGTGACAGCGTTGAAAGCAGAAAATTGGCCTGGACTGGAAGGGAGTGAAAGTGTTCAGAATTGAAGTCTTTTTAGTCTGTCTGAACTAAAACACTAACGTTTTAAGTAACTGTCTAAATATAATGTAATACAATTGAATATTTTAATAACTTTATTCATTTTAAAGTTTTACTTTTTGTTTCTATTTTTTACCTCTTTAACATTGTGCCTACTTGATCTACCGACAGCTGTAGCCCATGTGAGTGTTAGCACTAGTTGGTCTTCACTACTTATCTTCGTTACCTCACCTTATATATTTATAGATGAAGGGAAATATGTATTTTGCATGAAGGGTACGGTGTATATTAGGGCTCAAAATGTCCTGAGCTAAAGTCCTGAGCTACTAGACAGGCCTTAAGGGTTACTTGCCACCAGTTGCCTCACCTAACCCCAACCCTGCCCCGCCCCTAAACACACCCTTGCAAATTATCTCAT